>JAMZAV010001515.1:0-543614 GCA_024449915.1 Sweltsa coloradensis | reverse complement strand
TCATAGCTAATTCAATTCTTGTATCTAGGTAAGCAATCAAACAATAGGAAATAGGGTAGCATAATAAATAAATAAATTTATATTTAGAGTCTACCCACTTTCCTTCTGTATTTTAATGGACAAAGGATAAGCAGGCAATAAATGATGATGCATATTATAGGTTTGCTGCATGCAATGTGCAGCTGATTTATTTATCTACATTTAACATAATATTTTATTCAATTCTTATATAATCATAAAATAGGAAATAACATAAGTTATAACGTATAACAGAGAATGTCTTCAGCCGATGGCCGACGTGACCAGTTCCGCTACGTTGGAGTCGGAAGATCTCACCGTCGCTGCATCGTAACGCCTTCTCCAAGAGCGAGCTTCGCTCTGACCAGAACGTCGTGGCCGCCACGGAACACACCTGCGAAGACAGACACACACTTAGATGCCTGTACACTGGCATTTCTAAATAGTTGGATGAGCGTAGCGAGCGAAGCGAAGATTCCATTTCACTTCACTGGAGAAAAAAAATCGTAATGTTTTTCTTTTTTTTTTCTGTTTGTATTATTGTGTGTCTGTGAGCACGATTCCGGCTAAACCGATACTCCAATTGCAATGAAATTTTATGGAGGCCTTCGAAATCTCTGAACCAAGAACTGCCACGTTTTTGAGCGCAATCGAAAAATTATTTCTCATGAAAATCGCAATTTTACGATTTTTTTCAATTTTTTAAAAATTTCTTTGACTTTTAACACCTACATGCTTTATCCGATTTTTAAGATTTTTTCACAGAACCTTAATTTTATGAATTTAGGTATTCGTGTGAAATTTGAGCGCAATCGAAAAACTATTTCTCATAAAAATCGAAATGTTACATTTTCTTTTCTTTTGACTCTTTGACTTATAACACCTTCATGCTTTATCCTATTGTAATGATTTTTTCACAGAACCTTATTTTATGAATTAATATATTCGTGTAAAATTTGTGCGCAATCGAATAATTATTTCTTATGAAAATTTCAATATTATGTTTTTTTTCCTTTTTCAAAATTACGATTAATTAAAAAAAATTAAGATTTAAGTTAATTTTTTATTTAATTTAATTTAATTTAAAAAAATCTTCAACTTAGTAATGATTTTTTCACAGAACAACAGAAAATCCACATAACACATGGCAGCTCAATGCACCAATTACGCTCATCCAACAACGCGGCGGGACTTAAGCGTTTTCCTAGTAAATACATAACCAAATGACAATCAAATAAACAACATGTCAATCCAATAAACCCAAATCATTCAATATTTTTCAGGGAAGTCTTGTGGTGTTGTTCATTGGCCGCACTATGTGCACCAAATCGCCCCTTGTCTTTTCATTTGTTCAGTTTTGAAATGTAATTCCATATCAACAACTGAGTGCATGCCAATGGAAAACACCATTAGAAATGCTTGACATGGACTAGTAGTACAAATCAGGTAAATAAACAGAAACAAAACTCAAAACACACATAACCAAACCTGCAGTAGGGCCATGCAAACGGTGAATTCTGCATGCATCATCATTCATCACCAGCAAGGTTACTTCACACACCATACGGCAATACCAAGCTGGTTCGCCCGGAATCTCAGCCAGGTTCGCATGATCGAGGTTTGGTCACAGGACTCTTTACATTGTGTTGCCAGCAAACTCTCAGCAGACGCACCGCCGTATGGATGTTATTCAGATTCTCATTTTAACAACTTCCAGACAACTGTGACCAAACATCGATCGTTCTGCGCGCTGGTGGCAAGCCGTGTTCATACTTGTTCTTCGTACTTCAACCATTGCGCCGACTCACCGGCAAGGTAGAGTGTGTGCGCGGACTTTCCCTCGCCGACCTTGTCGCTCCTCTCCGCCGGCTGCATCCCGAGGAAGCTGACGATGTTCTTGACGGCCTCCTCGAGGGTCTTCATGCTTGTCAGCGAGAAGATGTCCTCCATCTCCACCAGCCCCGCGGCCTCTTCCCACGCGGCAGAAAAGTTCGCCTTTGACACCTTTTGTATCTGGTCTCCGAGGGCTATGTCCACGTCCTCCACCTACCAGACAACAACACTCAGTGTGATTATTAGTACTTGTAACTTAGAACAAAAGAGTGTAGCATGAAAATTCTCATAAGTTTGCCATTGATTCCAAGCCATTTTGAACTACCAAAATAGGTTAAAAAAGGTTGCAATCAGGGAAATATGGTACATTAATTTTTGTGAAGTAGCCTTAAATTTATTAAACTTATTAAATTAAAAATTTAAAAGTGTATCTCATAATGAGATAAGATCAAACAATAATGATTGACAAAAGTTGAGTGTTGTTTCCTGCGCGAGTGTAATAGTGATAGCACGTAAGACGAGTGCAAGAAAGATAGTCGCGGGTAATCGAGCACGATGCGCAGACACCGATGCACATTTCATCCATCTAACAACACTGACCATGCACAAGTGTGGAGAGAATGGAACGTAACGTTATGATTTTTTGTCACTCGCTAGCTGTGCACTATTGCTCTCGCTCATACTACCTTATACTTGTGTTTCAAGAAGTCAAGTAGGCCTATTTGCTTAATGCATGTTTCACTTGATATAGAGATCAATGCGCCATGCATAAAGATCACATTTCAATGTACGTCTTCTTTGACTTTGTGAACGACAGCTTCAAAGATTTTGAATGGTGACATCATTATCTGCCGACAGGTTTTGAGCCAAATTCATCTTCAACATTAACAGAGTGTAACTCATATTCGTTAATATTTAATTACGAATCACAAAGTTTCTTATCAGAAGACGTACAACATAATAGATAGATAGATAGATATTTTTATTCACTTAGACTAGTACAGTGTACAAGTATAACTCTTTGTAGAGAAAGTGAATAGTCTATAATTAATAATTAATAATAAAAGTGATAGTAATTATAATGATATACACAGTGTTAGAAGAAAGAATAGTTGGATATAAAGCATAATTGATAATTGATATGGATATTGATATTGATATGTATGATGATTGATAATATTGATATATATGATGATTCATTAATTGATTAATAATGATAAACACAGTGTTTATGTTAAAGTAGAGTAGATGCAAAACAATAGCATGCGCTACTATAGATTAAGAACTCATATATAATAAAGAAAAGTTGGATATAAAGCAATTTTTGATGTGATATTGTGATAATAATTGCTGATGGCACAGAAAACAGCAATGATGTACAGGAGAATGTGTCTAGTATATATATGATGATTGATTGATTGATTAGTGTTTATGGTAAAGTAGAGTAGATGCAAAATATGCCCTACTAGATTAAGAATTCATATAGAATAAAGAAAAATTGGATATAAAGCAATAATTGATATGATATTGTGATAAGAATTGCTAATGGCACAGAAAACAGCAATGATGTACAGTAGAATGTGTCTATAGTATATAATTGATATATATATAAATATATATGTGTGTGATGATTGATTGATTAGTGTTTATGTTAAAGTAAAGTAGATGCAAAATAATAGAATGCCCTACTAGATTAAGAATTCATATAGATAAAGAAAAGTTGGATATAAAGCAATATTGATGTGATATTGTGATGAGAATTGCTGATGGCACAGAAAACAGCAATTGGAGGATGTACAGCAGAATGTGTCTTATATACCTGCACAATCCAAGGAAGCGTGTAAGCACATATATATTATATATAGAAGTTTGTTACATCATTTCGGCTAAGGGAACATTTGAAAATTTTAAATTACAGTGCTTGTTTGTGGTTATACTCTAGATAATTTGTAAATATTATAATGAAAAAATGAATTAACTGCAAATATTTACATGGAGAGGTAGTCATTGATGGAGTAAAAGCTGTTTGCTGTAAGATATGATTTCAACTTATGTTTAAAGGAAGACAGGGTGGGAGAGGTTTTGATGTGGTCAGGGAGCTTATTGTAGAGGGTGGAAGATAGATATTCAGGGCCTTGTGCAAAGAGGCGCAGATTGTGGGAGGGCCTGTGTATGTGAAGGTTGGCTCTAGTGTTATGGGAGTGCACAGAAGCATTTAGATGGAAGAGGTTACGGTTGGTGTGAACGAATAATGCGGCTGATTGGATAAGGGTACATGCTAGAGTAAGAATACCAAGTTCCTTGAAAAGTTCTCTACATACTTATACTGGACGAGAAACATCTTGGGACAAGATCACATGCATGGGCGATTGAAATCCCTAGGGAAAGGTCACTGGGGTATGATCCAATGAATGATGGCCTAGTAAGCCAAAAATGTAGACATATGAAAAGAAGAAGAAGACTAATACACCTCACCATGTACTCATCCTGATAGCCCTCGTCTGAGTCTGGCAGTCCGGTGGTCGGGTCGCAGTCCTTCACTACGAACTTGAGGGTCGCAGCTATCGAACCTAGTGGAGGAAATCAGAACTAAGGATTAATAACTTGGGGCTCTGGTTTGGATTTAGACCACGACACATAAAATCAAGAATCTTGTGTTTTCCTACTAAAGACACTGAAAACATCAGTTTAATCCTTCTGTAGGCCGTGTCAGGTGATGCTTTGTTTGCGTGTTGCGTTGATGGACTGGTTAAGGTTTTGTCTCGTTTGTAAGAAACTCAAACTAAAAAAAGTTTGAGTTTGAATGAAAAAAGTTCAAGGTTTGATTTTTTATTCATTTATATTATATATAATTTGCAGTGGTGTGCGGTCACCTTTATTTGAAATGTCAAAAAATGGTTCTCAGTTTACAGGTACAAATTTATAATAATAATCAAACACCCGGTTCCAACATCCAACAGTTCAAAACAAAAAAAATGTTTGGTAGAGGGGTTAGTCCAGAAGTTACATACTTTCTTGGTGGAGGTGCCGGTCCAGACTTATTACTATTTTACCTATTATAGCACTGTTTGATATCCCTTTAAGTTCGGTTCGAGTTCGGTTGGGTTTAAAATTTTTGTGAAGTTCAAAGTCCGATTTTCAAAACTAAGAGAGTTTGAGTTCGAAGTAAAAATAGTGGGTTTGCACAACCCTACCGTTTGGTGATAGTTTTGGAACCAGTTTCTTCGCGCCCGCTAAGAAGCTTTTTTGAGGAAGTAAAGTGTAATCCTTTGTCAATACCGATGTAGAACGTGCTCTTCATAAATGAAGCAAGTACGTACACACTGTCGACATCGCTTACCGACGGAAGCGGCCAGGTCCTGTGGGAACTGCAGCACGTTGTAGCAGACCCCGGTCTCGCCGTACGGGAGACGAGGGCAGGGGACCTCTCGGAGCTGGACGTATCCCTCAGGAGGCTCCACCGACATCCGGACGTTCTCCAGCAGCTGGTCGCTCAGAGTGTTCATGCAGTCAAACTGGGAACAACGACAGGTGGCTAGTTGAGCTCGGGAGAATATTCATGAGTTCATTTTCTTACTTTTGGTTGCTCTTTCATTCGTCATTCTTCATTCATGAAATATGAATGAATACATATGAAGACATGGTTCTTATGTCGCCCAAGCACCAGAGTCTAGGAGGGAAGCCCCCTCACTGGTTGTGCTGTGTTGTGACTTTACACCCTTCCTATCTCTAACCTATTCTCTTAGAATGAATGAAGAGGCACCCTTGCCCAGCAACAGCAGGAGGGCAGCTTTTCTCTTGTTGCCAAGGGTCCTGGTTCGAATCCAGGGTAAGTCATGGATTTCTTGTCTCCCGAGCACCAGAGTTGGGAGGGAAGCCCCCTTACTGGTTGTGCTGACGGTGTGGCTCAGTATGAATGGTGTGTGAAGTAACCTTGCTGATGATGACAACATGCATGCAGAATTTACTTCTTGCATGGCCCTACCACAGGTTTGGTTATGTGTTGTGAGTTTTGTTTGCATGTAGTTAGCTGATTTTTAGTGGCCACCATCCGCCTGATGAGTCCCAGAAGGACAAAACGCATCGTGGATTAAGGTAACAAACAACTTTAAATTAGCTGCAGTTGTCATCAGCAGGTGAAAAGTTTTGTCGCCCCCAGCCCTTCAGGCTGGGTTTTATGTTCTTTATGTTCTCTATGCTTTTCCAACCTGTCAACCCTTCTCCAATCATACTAAACTAGCTGATTGGCCTTTTCCTAATTGTAATAAATAACAGGAGAAAGTATGGTATGACATAAGGAGACAGTTTGACGTTTGACAATTTGTCAATATTGCCGCAGGTAATGCCAATGCCCTCTTTTAGTATTATAACAAAAACAAAAGAAAACTAAAATAATCATTTCATTTGTTTAATTGGCTGTCTATTTCACACAACCTCTCACGCAACAGAGTTCGAAGTTACGTACCTGTAAGACCAGGTGGTTGGAGAAGGTGTGCTTGATGCATCGTACGACGTACTCCGTCTCGGATTCCGTCAGCTCTTGAGGGTCCGAGCTTCTGAACAGCGCGCCTTGCAGAGCAGCGAGCTCGGGAACGGCCTTGAGTCGTTCAGCGTGAGACTCCTCCCGGCTCAGAGAAGACACCTGGACAAACAATAGGGATTAAATCAAAGACTTTTGCGGACCTATTAAGAGGATGGGATAGTCGCGAAATTAAAACTACGCAAAATTACAGTTTTTTTCGTGATATCTCGAGAACGAGGCAAAATATCTAAAAACTGATTCTAGACCGAATTGTGGTTTTGTTAGAACAATATAATGCAAGAAAAAATATCCAAATATAATAATCAGTGCGGTTTGTATTTAAGATATAAATTTAATTAATTACATTTCTAATAAAAAACTAAATTACCATCACATAACAATATTTTTTCTTGCATTATATTTATATTGTTTTAACAAAACCACAATTCGGTCTAGAATCAGATTTTAGATATTTTGCATCGTTCTCGAGATATCACGAAAAAACTGAAATTTTGTGTGGTTTTAATTTCACGACTATCCCATCCTCTTAATATTACCACATTTAGGCTCTTCAAGACCTTAGTAGCCTTTTTACTTTTTAGGGGAGCATAAATTTAAATAAAAAATAATTGTTGAAAACAAACATGTGAATGTCCCGAGCGCTGCGGCGACAAACCTGTTGTGAAGAGATAACTCGTCATAGCCACTGAACTAGTTAAATGAATGAGCTACAACAAATCCAAAATTTCTTCAAAAAAAATAATAAAACACCCGGTTCAAACATAAGTCAGGTCGGGGGGTGACGTATCACCAGTTTCTCGAGCAGTGGACTTTCAGTGCTTGCTAGCCAGGCTCAACACCTCCTCATCTACTATGTCTTCTATGACAGGCATTTCTACCAGTTCTCTCCATTTCTTTCTATCCTCCCAGAGTCTTTCTTCATTAATTCTCTCCCATGATACTCCTCTTTCTTCAATGTTTCATTTTATTTGGTTCCTCCATCTATCTCTTGGGCCTTTCTCTGGATTCTATCTTGTTTCATTCTTCGTACGTGACCATACCATCGAAGTCTTTCTCTTCCTATTTTATTTCGTAAACTTTCCACTCCTAGTTTGTTTCTTATTGTTTTGCTCCGTACTCCTAGTTTGTTTCTTATTGTTTTGCTCCGTACCTTTTTTCTTTTAACGTCTTAAAAATTTCATCTCTGTTGCTTGTAATCTGCTGTCTTCCTTTCCTCCTATTGTCCATGTCAAAAAAAAATAAAAAATAAATTTAAAAAAATAATTAAAATATCAGACTGCAATTTCATTTTGTACACCACAAAACAAAACTTCTTAAAAAATTAAATGGTGTCTGAATGGGCTAATCTAATTTTATTTGATGGTGACAATTTGTCCTGCAGCTTCAAATAAGTTGAAATGAGTTGATCAAATGAGTCAACATGGCCACTCTGAGCTCAGGTCTCAACTCAACACGACCACCTACCTTCATGGACGGCATATTCGTGACCAGCATACCGTCGGACGCCTGGTTGTTGAGATCGTCAGACGACGGTATCGTCGCCAGGGGCACGGTCTTGATGTCAAACACGTCTTCCGTTTCACCCAAGATGTATTGTTGTAGCGCCGACTCCAGGCTAGGTACAGACACCTGCATAAAAAGTACATTGCTTCAGTATTGCTCCAGTACTAGTCATACAGTACCATGTTCACAGGAGGGCCTACAATACAGAAGCAATAGATCTATAGGCTTTATTGAAAAGGTGACTCCATTATTGAGTGAATATACCGATCTACAATGTCTGTAAACATTTACAGGGTTGTCACACGTGACTTGATCAAGATTGACTGTCTAAAAAAAAATTACCGTAAAACCTTGAATGCAAAATGTCAAATTATTATCATTCCCAAAAGATACAAATTAAATGGTGGTATTGTAGTAGGCAATAATGGTTAAATAGGGGAACCCCTCAAGATTTATTCTACCGGAAGATAATTCAACAAAGTTGATTCAGAAAACATAACTACTTTTGGAGGGGTGGGGTGGGGGGGGGTGGGGGTGGGGGAACAGCTAAAAAACTAAAACATAGGAGCAAAACAAGAAGAGTTAACATTTAGTTTTCATTCCATTTCATAAATGTGGGAGCTATGAAAAAAATCATCGCCTAACCACTACTACCAACCTGCAAAGTCTCAACGATGTACTGGTTGGCAAGACTGCGATCCCCTGACTCCAGAATGCTACTGTAGTAGGTCGCGCGGTCCCGAACTTCATCGTCGGAATCCATCTGACACCGGGCCAGCAGTACCAACACGTTGGGGGTGAGATCGGGACACTGCGCGCCAAACTGAGCCATGGCTGCCACCGCGGCCGCACGGACGGCTGCGTTCTCTAGTATCACACGGTTGTAGATGAACCGGATGTACCTGGGCAGACACATTTGTTAGCTAGAGGCTGCATTAACTAACATTTTCAAAGCATAAAATAAATATGTAAATACTATTGACAATTAATGGCTTCAATCGCACCCCACGTTTTCAGCTTGATAATTTTTAATATACCTGAGGCATATAGGCCTACTTGCATGAATATAGTAAAAAATTACCAATAATTTATAAATTTCAAATAAAAGTTTGATGTCTCATTTGAAACCTCATTTCATTTTAGTTTACCATTCAGATACATTTTTATTTTTAACAATTTTTGATAATAATTGGTGCTTAGCAGACCTGTAGCTGTGTCCTTGGGCAAGCAAGGTCCAAACAAGAGAGCCACTCACCTCGATGGCTGTTTTGACCGCGGTCCCTCTTTGCCCAGGAGGTGGAGGATTCGTACGGCGAGGCTCGTGTGTTCGCAGTCTTCGATGAACTCACAGAGGTGCGCCAACCCTGAGGGAAGAAACGGAAAATGGTTAACGTCAAGACCCGTAAAATATTTTTCCCACTCAATAAACACAAATTGTTAGAAGATAGAAACTTGTGCGGTGTGGGTGCACTAGGCTAGTGAATCACCAAACTTAAGACTTCAACCAAAAAATTGCAATATTTGACGTCTATTTCACATCAGGTAATTGAACGTTTCACACTCATTGTATAGTATGTGTTATGTTTTTTTACTTTGTATTAATCTATTTTCACATCAATATTATTACACTTATCTTAATTAATGAGTAAAGACACAAAGATTGGAAGACAGGACAGTACTTGTTACTGATTATTGAAAGAACAAAATTTAAAGCAAAAATGCTTATCTTAATGTGCCCAGTACAAACATTTTAATTTTATAAAAGAGAAGTCTGGATTAAAGGATCGTTCAATTTCTAGCTAGATGGATTATCTAACGTAAAATAATTATAGGGGGATAGGCCTATGATTTTCTAAGCACAAAATTTTCAAAAGTAGACCAGGTTTTCATTAGTTATCACTTTCAGACAACTCGGTCAATAATGTGTCACATGAGCACTACCGCCAGTCAACGTAGCCTACCTGTCTCCTTCGCCTCTGGGTTCTCCTCAATGATGGTGATGATGGTGTCAGCGATGGCCGCCTTGTAATCCAGCCCCCCCTCGTCGCGCAACATGGCCGACAGGAAGTTCATCAGGACGCTGTGCTTGCGCGGGAACTTGAGGCACAGAGCGCGGATCGCCTGCCGGAAACAGAACAAACACAACTCACATCTAATGGAAGAAAATCCTTCAAAATGTATCTGGGGCAGGGAAGTTAGTACTATTGCACTGCAGTTTACAAGATAATAAGAGTATCATGCAATGCAAATCAAATATACAAAGCACGAATGATAGCATTATTGTCATTGTAGAATCATTCATCTTTGTTGATCTGAAATCCTTGAGATTTTAAAATATTTTTGTATGAGGGTAATAAAATAAATACATATGAGGACTATCATATTCTGCAAGAATTATGTACGTATTTTCCGCCCAAAACAAATTGTACAGACAAACAGTAAAAGCCCCCTCCAGCGAGACGCTTGTCTCATTGGGGGCTATAAACCTAATTTGTAATATAGCCTGTTCTGAAAATAGAGATTTGAACTTTGAATGTATTAAAACTTTTAAATGTATTAAATGTATCTATTAAAATGTACCGGTATATAAATATTGTTCAATTTAAATTGTAAATTTGCTATGTAAAATATTACACACTCCTCGATGAGGGATTATTTTAAAACAACATATTATGTTCATGCCGCGAAAATAAATCTCCGTTCTTTACCTGAACAACGACGATCTTGAACTCGTCGCTGATCTCGGAAACGAAACTCGCGATCTGCTTCATGAGTCGGTCGACCGACGACTCGGCTCCCGTCTTGAGGAGGGTGGTGATCGCCAGCGTGGCGATGGACCGGTTCGAGTCCGTGATGAGATTCTCCAGGTCCAAGTTGCACGCGGTCACGGCCGCGGGGTGGCACATCGCGACCTGTGATGTAGACAAGCGTAAGGGACGGTTCTTTCTTGGGAACAAGAACGGGCCCGGACCGGAGTACCCAAAATACAGAGTATACCCTACTAGGACGATATAACATATGAAATGCTATATTTATGTCTTGCAAAGAAGCATCTTTTGTGCAGGGGCCTAAATCTAAATCTAGTCTTACCCCCCTGACCCTTAGGGTTTGTTGCCCCCAGGCCTTCAGGCTCTGAGGCTTTATGTTCTATATTCTTTCCCAACCTATCAACCCTTCTCTAATCTAAGCTAAAAACATTCTGTGTCACCCTTGTTAAAGAATAATTTGAGTAAGAAAACAAATTGTGGTCATACTTGGATTTAATTGTGATTGTTGATGGTGTCGGTCGAACAGGGTTGCCTTGGTCTGCTTTAAATTAAATGTTCCCCACTGAAAATCAGTAATGTGACTGAGTAGATAGACTCTAAATACAAATTTATTTACTTCTTCTTTAGGCCTATAGAAAGACGGACGGACTTACAAGTAGGTCTACTTACGAGAGAATGGGACACATTCGGAATTAAGCAAATAGTGTGTAGCAAGGGAGCACCTGATACGTACACCCGGGGACATAATTAAATCAAGAGTAATCTTTTACCGACACCACCGTCACTCACTCGGCAAATCTCGGGATGATATGGCACCTTTAAAAGTCACACCAAGCTAGCCTCAGAGAATGGGCAAGGAGTGGACGTCTTGCCTTAGTTATGTCACTACTAAAGCTGGCCTTAATTGATTTTTACACTTTAAATAGGCATGCACTTAGGTTATGCAGAGTTTGGTGAATCCATTAATGTATATCAACCTTGTGTTAGTATTAACTACGCACTGGGCCCAGTGTTTAAAAGTCCCAATTGACCAAATGCTACGTAATAGGCGCGTTACGCATCTGCTAGATGACGTCAGTGAGTGATAGCGCTGTGAATATAGTGCACCGGGCGATGCCAGAATGAACCGAATATTCACGAGCGAGGTCGACAACGTAGGTATTTTTCATGACCCCTTGATTTAAATATGTCCCCAGGTGTACCTTGAACAGCGTTAGCTTTAGTACAGTACGTGTGTGGAGTGAACATATTACCTTGTTGAGTGTGCGGACGGCAGCGAAGCGCAGCGTGGGCTTGGGGCTGCTGCAGAACAGCTGCAGGACGCTGACGGCCGGGGCCAGCTCGCGCGAGGTCGTGCGACGCAGGTTGACTATCGCCTGCGCCGCCTCGTAGATCACCATCTCGCTCTTGTGACGGAGACAGGCCTCGATGAACTCGAAGAGCAGGGCGTCGCCAGACTCCTCCTCGAGCAGCTTGCACGCGATGCGGATCTGTGGGACGCACAACAAGATTTATTTGTGTTGTGCATGAATGTGGGCAAGACAAGAAGGGATAGAATTAGAAACACGGACGTTACAGAAATGCAGGGTGTAGAGAATCTAAGTGACAGGTTGGGAAAGATTCCAGAGGAATACGGACTTGCAGAATAAGCACATTGAAGAAGCGAAGCAGGTATGAAAATAAGCACGATGAAGAGCGAGGTTGTTACTAGACCAGGAGAAAGGGAATGTAGGTAATCTTGAAGCAGTGTCAAGATTGAAGGACGAAGCCTGAAAGTGGTGGACTGGTGGAGAGCTTTAGTTATCTAGGGAGTGAAGTATGTGAAACGGTAAGATTAAAAAAGAGATAAACATCGGGGTACAAAAGGCTAGTAACTTCTACCAGTGTGTGAAAGGCCTGGTGTGGGATAGGGAAATTCCAAAATATCCATTCAGTGCAAGATGACACTATTGACACACTACTATTTCATACTGATCCTTACATATGCAGCAGGAACTTGGACTAGTCTATGAGAGATCGAGAGGCGAGCCAGAGATTCCTGAGGAACACGGTGGGCAAGACGAGAAGAGACAGAATAAGAAACACGGACATTAGAAGAAATGATGGGTATAGAAAAGTTAAGTGACAGGATGGGAAGGACACAATTGAGATGGTATGGACATGTGAAACAAATGGTGGAAGAAAGGATAGGATAGACGTTAAATAAATAAATAAAATGCCCAAAGGAATGATATATAACAGAAGGATTAAGAAGGAAGAAGAAGATGGGAGAGGCCAAGGAAGAGATGGAAGGACACCATAGCAGGAGACTTGGAGGCAAGAGGAGAGCTGGCAAGATGTGGAAGAGATTTGATTGTGAGAGGATCTAGAAAGAAGTGGACAAATTTGGTTGCAAAACCCAAGCTGACCCTGCCAGAAGAGAAAAACGGTGATGGATAATGATAAACTGAAATGATAATTTGCTAGCTCATTCTGTTGGGTGAAGGGATGAACACCATTTAGATTAACTGTTCCGGGAAGATCTGGTTTGAACATGGCGTAAAGCATCGTACCAGCATACAGACTGCGTACGGAGACTTGCGCGATGATCGAGTGAGCTTGGCGACGAGCTTGGTGACAGGCCAAGCGGTCAGACTTGCGGATGTGGTACAAGACGCCCAGGGCATGGTACTGTACCATCACGCTGCAAAGACAATGCAGTACGTAACAATATTAGCACTTAGGTTATGTAGAAAGAATCATGCCAATCGGCTGGAGTATATTGGTGTGAGATAGGATCCAACAGCTTACCTTCGAAAAGTGATGGTGGCTGTTGAGTTTCTTGAAGAATAGAAACATTTAATAATAAACAGAAGAAAAAAAATCTGTTTATTATTATTATAGGCCTATAGGCCTATACCGGTATATGTTTAATATTATTATTTGAATTTTTTTTTTTTTTTCCTTTCTCTCTTGAGAAAACAAGACCTTGTGTCGAAACACCTCGTGTTTTTCTGTGTTTTGTATATATTTATGTTTCTATTCTTGAAGAAACTCAACAGCCATCATCACTTTTTGAAGGTAAGCTGTTGGATCCTATCTCACACCAATATAATATTAGCACTTAGTATTACAGACTTATAACTTTCCTGCACTATTTCATGAATTATCAATGCATTTAAAATACATATAAAAAGTAGGTAGTCTGAACAGACTTCAAAATGCTCTCTCTCTAAAGTCTCCCTAGAGCCTTCTTTCCCTAGCCTATAACTTTCAATTCCAAGAAAATTTAAATGTTTAATTGGTGGCAACCACTCACTCCCCCCAGACCCAATTTGCCTTCCCCCAAACATGATCTAAATTCCCACAAAGACCCACTACTAGCTACAACATCCCAGACAAGTCATTCCACTCCCTAACAGTCTTTTTCCAAGAAACCATACCGACCCAGATCCGTTCTTACTACTTTCCACTTGAACTTCCATGAATGATTATGATCCTCCCTACCCCTGTAAACCCCTTCTGCAGCCTATTGCGGATTATTAGGTATATATACGAATGTAGACTAATACTCTACGAATATCTAGTACGAATTACTTAGTAGTACCTGACATTAAAGCGTTAAAAGCCTAGAATTACTTACAATTAATGTACTTTTAATATTTTGGAAATGGTTGATTATGATTAATGATTATGAACCACTGATTGCTATATTTGCTATTTAAAATATCGATCTTTGGTTGGTTATCGCTCACTCGTCGATTGCGTCGGGGCCTGCAGGGTTGGCTTGGTCGCTTTGATTTAAAGTCCCCCACTGAAAATCAGTTATATAACTGAGTGGGTAGACTCTAAATAAAAATGTATTTATTTATTTATTTATTTATTTAATGATGTAAGCCTATGAAAGTGATAATATTCAAAATGAAGGGCCTAGGCCTATGCTAGGCTTAGCTAGGTAGGTAGGCCTACCTACTCTACAATATCCTGTGAAAGCACATTTGTTCTAGCTCGGATCTAGGCCAATATCTAGCAATTTTGTGAATTATTTTTTTGCCACCAACTTTCACGTTGCTAAAAAACAAATCCCAAGCGAAATCTAAGTTTCATATTATATTTATAGGCCATCTAAATGATTGATCAATGAAGAAAGTATCTAGCACTAAACTGACAGGTTGAAAAGACACTCACACACAAGGTAAGCTAAAGTAAGTACCGTATTTACTCGATTGTAGGTCGCACAAAGAATTGAAAATTGAAAAGTCTAAAAGTGGGGTGCGACTTACAATCGCATGCAAACTTTTTGAAAAAAAAAATCGGCGGTTTTTAATAGATAATGATGTTCCCAAACGAAAACTTCATGTACACCAAGACGTGCGGGGTCAGCTAATCACAGAACAATTACCACTCGACGCAAATACTCTCGTAACTGAAGACGTAGGAATTCGGAAAATGTGTTTTGAACGGTCTGTAGTACGAGCGAAAACAACTTGCCGGCCGGCTGCAGCGTCCAACAAAGGAGATGCGCGGGCCGGCCGGCCGGCAAGTTGTATTCGCCGTACTACAGACCGTTCAAAACACATTTTCCGAATTCAAACGTCGGGCGGAAAAGTTTGCGGAAAAGTTCTTCGAAGTAACCACACTATTTCACACGTAAATTGACTGTAAAGGCCTAGATATTCTTTCAAATTACGAAATAAAGAGAATTTAGAATAAACAGAATCTAATAGGCCTACACTGTTAAACCCTATACTGATCGTCGGGACCGATGTTTTTGTTCAAAATACAACATTTTTCGAAGTATCTGAGTTTGAATTAGCAAAGGTTTTACTGTAGTCCTACCACTGAACAAGACTTACCAACTGCATAATATTTTGGCAGCATCCTAGAACTTCTTTGGACCCAAGGCTGATGGGATGTTGATGTTGAGGGGTTACTTACCTTGTCCTTTTTTATTTAACAATGTAAAGAATTACAGGGCATGTCTACCTGCATATTATAATAGTGCGAATTACATTCGCATGCAAACCAGCTTTTCGATTTTAGACATCTCAAAACTGGGGTGCGACTTACATTCGAGTAATACGGTACCGTACATATATTTATTTATTTATTCACATAAGAGGCACAAGTACCATTTTACGTAGACAATCCTAATAAATATATAAATAAAGTAGAAATTAAAATTACTACAGTAATACACTTACAAATTAACAAATAATTATATATTATGATTGGAGAAGGGTTGACAGGTTGGGAAAGCATAGAGAACATAAAGAAAATAAAACTCAGCCTGAAGGGCTGGGGGCGACAAAACTTTTCACCTGCTGATGACAACTGCAGCTAATTTAAAGTTGTTTGTTACCTTAAGCAGGTGATGAACCTGTTAGACCCTACTAGTCTTTTCCTTCAACCTCTTCACCTGCAGCCAAGAGCTAGTATAGCACGTGTGCCTGTGCTATAAGAGCTTGCAATTTGTTGTATTGTTTCCTTTCGTTTTCGACCCTTCCTATCTCTAACCTATTCTCTTAGAATGAATGAAGAGGTACCCTTGCCCAGCAACGGCAGGAGGGGCAGCTTTTCTCTTGTTGCCAAGGGTCCTGGTTCCAATCCAGGGTAAGTCATGGATTTTTTGTCTCCCGAGCACCAGAGTTGGGAGGGAAGCCCTCTTACTGTCTGTGCTGACTGTGTGCCCCAGTATGAATGGTGTGTGAAGTAACCTTGCTGATGATGACAACATGCATGCAGAATTTACTTCTTGCGTGGCCCTACCAAAGGTTTGGTTATGTGTTGTGAGTTTTGTTTGCATGTAGTTAGCTGATTTTTAGTGGCCACCATCCGCCTGATGAGTCCCAGAAGGACGAAACGCGTCGTGGATTAAGGTTACAAACAACTTTAAATTAGCTGCAGTTGTCATCAGCAGGTGAAAAGTTTTGTCGCCCCCAGCCCTTCAGGCTGGGTTTTATGTTCTTTATGTTCTCTATGCTTTCCCAACCTGTCAACCCTTCTTCAATCATACTAAACTAGTCGATTGGCCTTTTCCTAATTGTAACAAATAAATATGGTGATGAACAATAAACAAATATATCAAAATTATAAGTGCAACAAAACATAAGAGTAAATAATGTTTAGAAAATAAAAATATTGTTATAGAATAGAGGGGGAAATGCTAATGACCTTCAACTGCAGTCCAATCACGGATTGATTTTTTAGTTATTAACAAGTAATTGTGAGAAAATGAAAATGTGAGGTGGCCACAGGTAACCTATCTATAGTGGTCATCTCAATTAGAGGTCTGCACGGGCCTACTTCTATAAGCCCGGCCCGGCCCGGGCCCGTATTAAACTAGCTTATCAAAGCCCAGGCCCGGCCCAAGCCCGCTATAAGTGTAAGTAGGCCCGTTACAGCCCGTTCAGAGGTTAAACTCAAAGCAACAGCATGTGGATTTTTTTAGATTTTACCATGGGATATGAATGAACGTCACGGTGGGGATGAAAAGTTCTATTACGAGAAACAAAAACGTTTTGAAATTTTGGTCGAAGAACATTTCTATGATCGCAATCGCAAATACCGTTTCAAATTATATCATAAAGCCCGAAAAAAGCCCGCCTCATTCAGTGAAAAGCAGGCCCGGGCCCGGCCCGGGCCCGGCTTAAAATGTACAACAAGGCCCGAGCCCGGCCCATGGGCCCGGGCCTATCCGGCCCGCGGGCCAGGCCCGGGCCCGTGCAGACCTCTAATCTCAATTACCTAATATGAGACAGAAATTGTTCATTATAGTGTTCTATTCTAAGTCTAACATCTGTAGAACGTAGTATTGTAGGATAGCTTAAGAAAGTGACTTGCTTATTATTTTAATATTAGTGTAGGCCTAGTTAGTTGAAAAGTTGATAATGTAAATTGTGAACATTTTAATGCTTTGAATGATTCAATGTAAATGCCAGACGCACAGTCTGGTCCATTGAGGACTGAATTTAATGAATATGTAAAAGTAAATTGTATAATTATATGCTTGTGTATGTGTATGTAAAAATAGCAAAATGCTAAATAAAGATTTCTACTACAACTACAAAAAAAAAAAAAAAGAATTAAAATCAGAGAATATGTCGAACTTGGGTGAATTAGGTAAATTATTTTAAAATTAAGGTAAATCAAATGTGATAGATCTACGGGTAACAGAAATATACCCAGGGCTTAAAATTACGGTCGCCAACTCGCCATTGGCGAGTTCAAATTCACAGATGGCGAGCTCATTTTAAAGGGATGTGTAAAGAAAAATTTTTTTTTTTTTTTTTTTATTTAAGTGTAGGCCTAGGCTTATGCCTTTTAGTCTACAAATAAACAAACTTGCCATTAACGACTTGCAGTTCAGTTGGTTTTGTTTGTTACCCACTCACTAATTTTAGTAGGCCTAGGCCAAAGTGATAGTAGGCTACTGAAGATGAGCATATGCCTACTTTGGAAGCCTAAGCATAGGTACCCCATTATTAACTTAATATGTAGGGCAACTAGGCACCTACTGTGATCATGGATTTACAACGCCAGTTACTATTTTAAGTCCATGCTGTGATGTTGCTCAAAGTGTGTAGATTTTCATCAAAATATGCAGAAAATTTTCTGGGGGGCAAGCCCCCCGGACCCCCCGTCGTTTAAACCTTCCAAGTCGCTATGGCAACTTGGTTTTTCTTTCGGCTAGTGCCCATTTCATTGAAATTTTGAGCCCTAATATAGGCCTACCTATAGGCCTAAAGTAAATGTTAGTTATTTATTTATTATTTATTTAACGTCTATCCTATTCCGTTATAAAAACTGATTTACAAAGGCAAATTCTCAAATGATTGATTGCTCCTCACCTGTCGGAGTTAATGGCCTCCTGAGCTTCGTTAACCCAACGCTTAACAACGTCTCCCGCGATCCTGGTCAGGTGCAGACTGCTGACGAGCGCGGCACTACTAACGGCAGCGTTGCGGTCAACAATCGCCTGCTTCATGTAGCGTTCAATAGCCTGCAGCATTGTCACCTGCAATAAATAACATATTTTAGTGAAATTATTAACAGTTAGGATTTACCAGATAACTACACACATCATTACGCTTCAATATGTGATTTTTATACACAACCAATCGCACAAGTTTAACATAATAAATTTGTTTCCTTGGCCCTACAAGTTGATGTACCAATACCAGTACTTTAAAGGCACCAGACAAAGTAGTATTTAAACCTGTAAGCTATAGGCTTAGGTATTGCTTTCTTAAGGTACCTGATGCCCTACATTATTAATTACTGCTAGGTCCCTTAAGTAGGCCCTACTACTGGTATTGTAGGTACTAAACATACCAAAGGCACAACCTTAAAGGGATGGGAATATTCTGTTCAAGCAGGTGTCTTAGTCCCTAAAATAGAGTAAATAAAATGTAAATTCGTGTTTAGAGTCTACCCACTGAGTTACAGAACTGATTTTCAGAGCAGGACATTAAATTTAAAGTAAGCCAAGCGGACCCTGTAGGCGTCGACACCATCGACAAGCGAACATTGACAATGTCAGGTCTACCTAAGTTATGACAACACTTTCTTTTCCTCTGAAATCCATAACCAATGTTTTACAGTACCGGTACCTAGTAGGTAGGGGCCTAGTCACTAAACATAAATGCCTATTTTAAAAATTTACGCATGCACACGTTCTTGCAAAGGCTGAATAAAGCCCTTAACACTTACATCTGTAATGCTACACAGAGCTCGAATGGCAGCAGCCCTGTACAAATCTTCTTTCCCCGTCATATCTTTGGTAAGACTCGACGTTACGATTATTACGTCCTCTGCAATCGCAGACAGTTCCTTGATCCCCAAGTAAACCATTCGACGTAGAATAACATCGCGAGACTGGAACAGTTTGGTCATTGCGAAGAAACACTCGGTGGCTTCGGTTGTGCCAAGAACTTCGCCCTGCAATAATAGGAAAGATGTAATGAAACAATACGCTTGGGACTAGGTCTAAAGACTATAAGCCTAGGAGTAGGTGCCTATCAGATCAGCAACAGAGATCGCAAAAGTGGCTAGGCCTGCACTCAGTAGGGGCCTAGACCTAAGTAACTTCGGCACTTCTTCGGTTCAGGGGCCCCAGAACAATTTTTGCTGGGAAAAGCCTAGGTTAGGGGGGGGGGGAGGGCGCAAAGCGCCGTGGTGAGGTTTACACACCAGTTTACAGCAACATTTAAGTTTTTGTAGGTATAGGCTAATAATAGTTTTAACTTTTAAGTGATTCTAAAAAGCATGAAATAAGCATGAAAACCAAGTTGGGGCCCCTGAACCGAAGAAGTACTGTAATTTCTAAAAGCTAAATTAAATTTTGTGTAAATATATTTTGTAAGCCTTGCTGGACAAATTAACCACTTTGGGCAAATTGTATGTTTGTTTGGTCCATGCAAGGGCACACATTTCACAACAAGCTGGAGCTGGGATGTGTGTCTAGGGGGTGTGTACTTGACCAGGAGAAAGAACATTGGTGAAATCTGAGACTAGGCCATAGCTAGCCTAGTTTACATACCTGATTGATCAAGTACAGGATCTTCGTGAGAATGTGCGTACATTTTCTTGGGTTCACAGGAGTGTCGTTGAACGTGCGGGCTTCTTGAAGGACGGTTGTCTTCTCGATGTTTTGAAATGGGTTTCCTCCTCCTGCAATCACAAATTAAAGGTCTCATAACGTGGGGGTAACACGTAAGATAGGCCCTAGCCCCTAGGTAGGCATAGGTAGGCTTTGTATTTTCAACACAAAAGGTTAGGCGGAACTTCTTCGGTTCATGGGCCCCAAAATACAATAACTTGTTTTTTCATGCTTTTTACTTTTTAGTTTTTAGTATGCCTATTGGGTACAAAACTATTATTATACCTACAAAACCTTTAACATTGGTATTTTTGTCGAAACTCTTTTTTGGTGGAAGAAACGTTAAAGGTTTTGTACCGGGTAGTGTTCACACAAAAAAGTTGTTGGTTTTTGGGCTAATGAACTGAAGAAGTTCCTACAACGTCTAGGCCCTAGCAATAGGCCTTGGGCCTAGGGCCTAGTCCTTACCTTTAAGCACTTTAAGGGAACAAGGGTAGTATGACGGAATGGCTAATTTTGCACCAATTTTTGTTGTTGTTGTTCAAAACCATCCAAAATCACTAGCAAATTAAAAATAAACACGCGGAAACCCACTTTTACCAACAATTTCCAAAGAAAAAACATGAAAAAAACAAAGCGAGGAGTGACGCGGCCTAGGTCTAGGCCTATCTGCTGAGATTTTGTGCTCACTGCAAATAACTTTACAAGAACATAATAAAAAAATCCAAAATAAAATCATCACGTTTTTGCTGTTAAAGCAACAAAAAAAAACTCAAAACCTTTAACGTCGCTATTTTAAACGAAAGTCCTTTTGTGGTGTAAGTCATTTATATTAAAAATAGCGACGTTAAAGGCTTTTTAGGTGGAGTATTTTAGTGATAAAGGTTGGTAAACCTAGTAAGTAACATCAAGACGTAAATAGCAAATATGGCGACCAAATGACAGTGAAATGAGCGAGTGTTTGTGTTCAATCATTTCATTTCATTTATTGTCAAGCCTCTTTTACATTCTTGTATACATTGTAGGATGCACAGAATTATCGAGTTGTCATGTTATTTGAGTTTAGGTATTAGAGCTAATAACCTATATACACAGGCAGTGTAGTCAAATAAAAACAAATGAACAGTGATCCCAAGTAGCACAGAAAATGTGTGCGCTTATGGGCCATCAGCGGCAAAGTGATGGCAAAGTTTTGCGTTGATGGGCCGCCTATGGCCCATAAGCACACACAGCCGACAGGCGGCGAACAGTAGGCGGCCCTCCTATGGCCCATAAGCACACAACCGACAGGCGGCGAACAGTAGGCGGCCCGCCTATGGCCCATAAGCACACAACCGACGGGAATCTAATGAGAGTATATAACACATTTGATGATGGATTAAAAGGTATAATTTAATTGTCAATTTCATCATGTTACGCTAATCATTCTCGCTCTTCTTCGTCGATTTAAGGAATATTGACGCTCTCACATTCAAGGTATATCATTTTAGTATCATTTAAACTTATTATTTGATAATATTAATATTATGATGATATATTATTATATATCATTCCGATACCGAATACTCCAAGTAGGGTTTCCAAAATAATACTTTGATTATTGCATGCAATCGACATATTTTTTAAATTAATTTCAAACATGTTTATAAATACGGTACGGTAATTAATTTATTTCATTGCAATATGCAGAATTAATCCGCTGTCGATAATGCTGTCATGTATCTGTAATATGCCTTTGCACTTGCCGTTTCGTAGTGCAAATTTCACATACTTGACGCAGATGGAAGAAAACGAAAAATCTCTTTTAATAGAAATATATTCATTACAAATAAATAATATGTTATATTGTATGTTTGTAGAACTACAGCAAATAAATCGGCTTAATTAATATTTAAAATTTTCCTTGATCTTAGTTTATCAATAATATGATCATAATATTATGACATTGCCAAAACTATTTGTTATTTATTTTTGGGTTGAGCAGTACGACCAGTATAGACGATTACAGTAAAAATTATGACACGTTTATCCCAGACATAATTATTCCTGCTTGTAATTTTTTGGTTGAAAGGCAGATTTTTTTCTTTTTGTAACACATACTCTTGTCTACAAACTGACATACTTGGAAAATTGCACTTACGATTTTTTTCTTCCGCCGGTACGAATAGGTGGAAGAAATAAATTATATAAGTGCAAGATATTAACGACAAAATTTTTCCAAGTAATAGAAACAAAAATCATCCTTCAAACCAAAATTTATGAGCAGGGATATGTCCGGGGTATAAGTAATTAATTTATCTGTAATCATCTAGGCCTATATAAGGCTAACTATTAAATCCAAAAATAAAAATAAAAAGTTTTGAAAATGTCATATGATCATTGATAAACTATATCTGTTTTTTGTTTTAGGCTTTACAAAAAAATGGCCAATAGGGAATATTTGGTGAAGGCCTATATCAAAGTAGGGAGAGAGGCTTTAATTTAGCGATTATTTTACTGTCTGTCCGTCTGCCCGTGTGTGACTGGTAAAATTAATAATAAATACAAATCCAAACTGAGCTCCTAATCACTTTCCGTCAATTAATTCATACCATTTAGATATATGGGCTTGATTCTCTTTGGTCAATTTAAATATGAACAAGAGTAGGCCTACGCTTAAAACAACTCAATTTGAATACATATATTATTGAATCTTTAGTTTGATGAACAACCTGAGATGGCATTTATTTAGTTTCCATGTAAACATGGTACGAAATGTTGAACAAGACGTTCCACAATGCATACACGCTGGGTACATCTTCATAAGGTAGCTGGCGCGCTCCTCTAGCAGTGATCACGGTGGTGTAGCGGTCAGCGTTCCAGAGTCCGGCGCAGCAGGTTGGGGTTCGAGTACGGCGATGGGCGATAAAATTTATCTATGTCTAATAACTCTCTCTGTATTAACTTGAATTTGTTCTCTTACACACAGTTTATATAAATTGAAATGCTCGCACAATTGAAAAGATATATAATTTTGAACTTTTTAATATTTTCGTTTGTGTGCGTGACTTCCTCGCGTCTCTACTAGATGGTGCTAGTGTTCCCGAAACATTCTCACCGCCGGGCCGTAAGCATCCCGCTGTGACAAAAGTGAAGCAACTGTCGGATTTGCTACAGCGGCCCGCCTGTGGACCATAAGCGGCGAACTGATGGCAAACTGTGTATCGCCGGCTATGGCCCATAAGCGGGCCGTTGTCACAAAAATGCAGCACAGTATTTTCGAAACTGATGGTTTTGCTACAGTGGGCCGCTTATGGCCCATAAGCGGCGCGTTGCTTATGGCAAAGTTATGGGCGCCTGGCCAACCCCATAAGCGGGCCGTAAGCGCATCGCCGCTTATGGGCCATCAGCTCAACTGATGGCGATGTTACAGCTCGCCATAAGATCGCCATCACTTTGTGCTACTTGGGATGCTCAAAGTCCCAAAGTAAAAAGTAATATAAAAAATTTACAAATCAACATGTTTCTCACAGTCACTACCAAAAGAGTAGATTTAACAATAATTAACACTTAAATAGGAGTCATAATTGTATAAAATCCTATAACAATAAAAATACACAGGCTTATTTTAAAACTGACACATACTTGCCAACAAAATTTAAAAGATAGGTCATAAAATCCAATATCAGTAAAAAAAAAAGAACACCTCATTTAACAACCGACAAGATACACTTGTTAAAAACAAAAGAAAAACATTAGGCTTATCCCACCTGCATTATAAGTGGTTGATCATAAAATTCATTTACAGAGTAGTAGCAATGAGACAGCAGCAATTTTTTTAAAGTTTTCTTAAATTCTTTTATGTCACTTATATCCTTAAAGCTTTGATGAAGATTATTGTACATCTTTATTCCACTCTCTGCCATACCTTTTTGCCTTCTCGATAGGTTACACTGGGTTACTCTCAGCTGACCTCTGTTTCGAGTATTTATGTCGTGTACATTCAAGTTTTTGGTGAAAAGGTTGAGGTTACTATGTACAAAGTGATAACTTCACATATGTAGACACAGGGCATGGGAAGAATTTTTAAGAGATCTAATAAAAGGCTTACAACTATCCCTGAAACCTGCTTTTGCAACTACCCTCGCAGATTTTTTTTGGAGAACGAAGATTTTTTTTGCGGTAGGCTACTATTTCCCCATATAGCAATCCCATAGGTCATTATGGAGTGGAAATAGGCAAATAGGAAATAGGCAAATAGGCATCACTGCTTACTAGATTGCTAAGACGTCTCAATGAAAAAACATGCACTCGCTAATTTGGGAAGCAAGTTTTTTATATGGGTTTTCCAATTTAAGTTGTTGTCAAGGAACAGACCTAAGAAATTTGCAATACTATCAAGCTGTGCAGGTGCACCATTATAAGATATTGACGTTGCTGTTGTTTTGCTATACCCTACCTGGAAGTTAATTATTTTAGTTTTCCCCGAGTTTAATGCAAGATTATTTACTGTAAACCATTCATTATTTTTGTTTATTGCATTCCCCACCTGGGCTTCTACTTCATCCCACTTAATATCCGTTACAATTTCATTGGTGTCATCAGCAAATCTGTGTTCACTATTCTATATAATTGGTTATATTTTCATAGCGATAAGTAAAAATAAATCGTTAATAATGAGTTCTTTATTTATTTCTCATTTGAATTTTCTTTTTATTGTTTTCTTTAAAAAAAGCAGTGTTGAAAGTTGGACCGCACCAAGTGAACTAGTACCAAAACGACCGATTCAAGCAAACTAAAAGTGATTAAATAAGTCCAGAAACTACTTTCCGCCTAAAACCAAGTAAATTCATAATAATATTCAGTTAGAAAAAGGAAAATCATAAATTTAATACAAAATAACATTAGGGGCCTAGGGCTACACCTAGGCCTATAAAACAGAAGGTTGCTTAGATCTAAACCTAGGCCTAGGCCTAGCCTAGCCCCTAGTACTTCTTCGGGTAGGGCCTAGGTAGGTAGTAGGACAAATATAATGCCTAGAGAAAGGGCCTAGGCCCTAGCCTAAGCAAAGCCCTAGGGCCTACTAGGTCTTTCTTAAATAGGGATATCCTAGCAGCTTAGGATTAATGAAGACATAGGGCCAAGAAAACATGACTTATTAGAACCCGGGTCCTAGGCCTAGGCCAGTACCATGGCCAGTACTGATAAAACGAACTTAACCAAAAAAGTGACAGGCAAATTACAAACCTTCCTCCTCCTCTTTCTTATCTCTTTTGAAAGCCATTGCCAATTGAGAAACACTCGTTAAATGCACTTCTACTATTATTTGTACTTATTTATGAGTTATTAATGATAACAAATTAATTACAGGCAAACTAATTAATTCAAGTTGTAGGCCTAGCATAGGCCTAGCTCTAGCCTACACGTCAACACAAAGTACGTATTTCACAGCCTTCTTGATCCAACACCAGCAGTAACGGGGAACGGTGGAAAAATTTTCGGCGTTGGCGCGCTGTTTAAACACTAGTTTTGAACAAGTGGTTTGAATTCGTCAACTAAACCGGTCAATTCCAATTTTTTAACGGTTCCCGGCTTGGCTAGATAATAGGTATAGTACCTTATACATGTAATATAGGCTCAAGGTATGGTATGTAGTCTGAATTGTAGTTGCATTATAGATCTGAGTTGATGGAACAGTACTGCAACGAATATCTGCTGCCTTATTGAACTAACCACCTAACATTATTAATAATGTCATTACCTAACGCAGGTATGAGCGAGGCTTTATTTCTCGATTTGGTCTTCACTTTCTATATCTCCCTCAACCCCTGATGTAGTTCTCAAATACTGCGACTGGGAATGCCCCCCAAAAAACGGCAACAAGTCAAATAAAGTTTAATAGCATAGAAATTTGATACGTCCTTTTCTGAAGTTTTTAAGGTACTATTTGGAGTATTCACCCGCTTTTTTGACAATTTCAAGTTCATCCAACCCCCAAGTGATCAATAATGGCTTTTCCTTAGTCCGACCTTGGTGATAAAAATGTCATCCCATTAGGAATCGACTAGTAGTACCGGTACCTGCCAGGACCAGAAGTTCAAACACTAGACAAGCTACCCTAGCTTAGAAGCTTTAAATTTACCATGAGAAAATTTTTGGACGACAATATTTGTTTGCTGCACGATAAAAATCTCGACAAAGATGGCCCAGTCATGGAGTAACATACCTGTACTGTCTTGACGCCTCAGACTGTTTCTTTCCGACTTAAACATCAGTAAATCTTGTTACTGTTCATTACAGCCGAACGTTATGTGTTGTCACCTCACAATAGATCAGACTTAGCCTTGTTATCTGTCTAGCTACTAGATCCTGATCCAATCTCAGCTACAATGGAAGGTCAAGTTGATTACATATTCTAATGCAAGTCTTGAACTTAAGCAATTATTTATTTGCAATTACATGCATTGTTATGTTGATCTAGGTGATTGAACCTCTTAATTCTCATAAGGGGTCGACTCCGAGGCTGTAGTTATCAAACATTATTCAAGACATAGGCCTACGTTTCATTCGAACAACATTTTAGTTTTGAGTGTAGTGTTTTAGCCCATCTTCTGTCCAATATACTACTAGTATATAATACATAAAATACAATACTAATTTTTCCGCGAAAGTTTGATTATTTTCCGCAAGTTTGATTACTCCCTGATTTACTGTTCTTGATTTTTGTCAAACCTCATAATCGTTCGAGTGAGATCGTCTAATAAATCAGTTTTTCTTTTTTGATGGTTTTTTCTTTCTTTCTTTTTATTCCCCACCCATTTTTATTTAGTTCATTGATTAATTGAATTTAATATCCTTTTAGAATTTGTTACCAAAATCATTGTGTTCTAAACTTCTAATACATTGTTGTTGTAATATTAGTATTTTAATTATTTATTTAACTGTTAGTTCATTGCTGTATCTGCATCTACGTAAGTAGATTTATTTAGGTGTTCTCCTTTGTAAATCAGTTTTTAACTGAATAGGATAGATTATCCGACGAATTGCTCGACTCCCTGCATGTACAAGAAATGAATATGTAAACAAAGTTTTACATAATCAAACCATCTCCGATCGTATTCATCACCTTCAGTTAAAAGATTTTAACTGGCAATCATAATAATATTATGTTGGACATAATCTCTTATCATATTCCTATATTCTTCAGACCTAAATTTAAATATCCAATCAATACCATTTGATACGATTCCATAACTTTAACCATGTCTTCTATTCAATTTTCAAATTCAATTCAATTTATTATCATTCAATTGTGATTACTATTTTAGTATTTTTATTATAATTACCAGTATGTCATTTTAATTGTAATTCAATGTTAATATTTAAAATTAATTTTGATATTGTCGCCCAACTAGGCATAATATCACTGTTTAACCATGTTGCAAGGCTAAAGAGGGTATGGGCATTCATTGTCCATAATCCTACCATGGAGTTGGATACGCCAGTACTATTTATAACTCCTTGATCCTACAAAGTCCTAGGAAATTTGAAATTAAATTTAAAAATAAATGTTTTCAGTATATCGATGAAGATTGCCCCCCACCCCCCTAATATCAATATTCCAAAGTGCTTTTCATACTCACACTGTGTCCGGAGCAAAGTCTGGGCCTTCATAGCATCTCTTACTGAGGTGACACAACATTCACAATTTCACATATTGCCCCTTGCTGCCTGATTAACAGCATAATTTATTTTTATTTGTAGGGATGCACAGCGTTACCTACTTTTTTCATTATCGATTATCAAAATGGTTATATCATTATTGAATCGATATTATCGATATCACCAACAAAGCTTGTTCCGAGCTATAAGTGGAACCTCAAGTGTGGCAAGTGTAAGTCAAAACACTACAATTGCGTCCCGTTTGCTGCCTCGCTGTCTTCGATTTGGTTTCGTCATCGACTGATCTCATTTTGAAACATAAATCTCCAGTATGACACATCAGCCCAGCCAGTGCATGGCACAACGAGAGATAATAGTTTGGTTTGTGCACTAATGACCAATTATTTAATATTTTGATCATGGATTTTGGTTATCGATTATTGAAATAATATCCATTATTGATTATCGATCGATCGATAACATTGATTATCGTGTGCATCCCTAATTATTTGAACTCACAAAAAAAGTATTTGATGGACAATATTGCATTGTTCATCTGCTACTATTTAAAAATCGCACACTTGCATGCTCGCTTGATTTTTGTTGATTAATGTCGACTCTGTTATTGCAATCTTGCTACTATTTGAAACAAGGACTATGAGTGGTGACAGATGAGGATGAGAGACAATTACAAAAAAACATGCCCTATATATGCGGGATTCAAACCCACGTCCTCGTAGTGTCGCACGCTACGGACCAGCGCCCTAATCAAATGAGTCACCATTAAGGGCAAGATGAATTGGTAAATAAAACTTATGAATTTCGTTGAATAAAATTCGTGTTAAAAATGGACAAAAATATGCATATTTCGGTAAATAAAGTACCAATTTTGGTAAAATATTAGATCTTAAAAGCAATACTTTACTTTAATACAGCATTAGGAGCGGACTTACAATATTGATGCAGTGTGTGTCAGTTAAAAATGCAAATTTATATTTAATAACATTAATTTTCTAATTCAATATGATGAAATTAATATTTCTTCAGTTGAATTACAAATGCTTTGGACAAGGTGCCATTACGCGTAATTTCACCATTTGAATTGAGAATAAATAGAGTTTTCAGTGAATAATACAGATATATTTGTATTTTTTGCACTTAAAAATCATTAATTTCGGTATAAAAAACAAATTTCTCCCAATTTCGTTGTAAAAGCTAATATACTGCCACTTATGAAAAATGCGGGGCTCTAGTCACCATGGACGGCACGTGCATGGTTGCTTTTAATTAAACGAGGGAGCGGAGCGACCGAGTGTCTCCATTCAACTCAAACGGCTCTCATTCTGTAATTCTGTCTGTCTGTCTGTACGTCGAAAATCAGCCGAACCGCTGAACAGATTTCGCTGAAATTTTAAACAGACATCCGGTACGAGTTTACTGAGAACTGTTAACAAAATCAGCTAGATCCGTTGCAATTTAAGCCTACAATAAATAAAAATGTGATTTTTCAAATCATCGGTAGCATTTGTTTAGTAGCAGCTAGCGGGACGAAATCTGCGTGGCTGACATAGCACAGTGGTAAGCATTTAGCCTACCGCACGGAGGGTCGGGTTTCGATACCCGTTAGTTCGAACTATTTTATATTTTTACATCCACATATTATTTTTGAGGGGTGTTAAATGGGAAATAAAAATTAGGTGATTTTGTTTCATCTTGGAAATTTGTTAATGTTTTATGCTAATACGTTTCGAACACGATTCGCATTTTAAATGTTCAATTTAAATAACTAGGGATACGCCAAAGTCGTTGTTTAACGAGTGAGTGAGCCATGTGTTGAGTATTCGACTATTTGGTATCGTTCCCCATACTGGACTCGATCCAGCCTTAGGTAACGGGGAGGAAAGGGGATGTTCCCGGGTACTCAACACTTGGCTCACTCACTCGTTTGACAACGACTTTGGCGTTTCCCTAGTTAGACTTATTGTACTGTATAATACCTGGGAGGTGTGTCTGAACACTTTGAACGATGGTACTATGAATAGGTAAGTTAATAACTAAATATAGCATTTCTTTAAAACAACTTGGTAAAGAATATAGAATCCATAATTCAAGACCTTTATTTAGTCAACATTAAGTGAACATAACTTGGTCAGCAAAGAATCAATGGTCCGTGCTTTAAAATACATGGTATCAATATCATGTACGCATCCATGTTGTTTGTTGGACGATCAAACGCTAGATGTGCTAACTGTTTTTAGTGTTGTTAACGTCTGTTCCTTCAATTTATTTTTTCAATTAATCTTCAATACTTCCTGTACTAATCAACCAAAACCTCTTTAAATAAAAGTGAGCAGGACCTACCAGAAAACTCACATAGCAAGTGGTTACTTGCATAGATCATAACACGCACTCAGTACAACAAGTAATGTGATCGAATGGTATGTACAGATTACATGTCTCCGTTAGTTGTTGCACAGACTCAAAAAGTATCACAATGTACGAAAAATTTAACGTTTTAACTTTTAACAAGAGTTCGTTATATTTTTGTTTATAAATACGATGGTGATTACATTCCGAAGGCAGAGTTAAAATCGTACGAGTCGTCCATTCCCTCGGCTGAAGTACTTGCAGTCTCTGGAAAATGTACAAATCAAGAGTAGATAAAAATGTGGACACATGAAGGGTACAGACTACAGACAATATAATATTATTGCTTATTACGCCCTATTTAAACTGTATTATATTGCTAACTATTTGACAACATAATTAAATGTATTAGTAATACTAATAGTATGTATTTTTTGTTGGCTTTGATAAATGAACAAAAACGGGGAAACAAAATACAGTGCAGAGAGCAATTTTTGTAGGATTTAAAGAACGAAAAATCACTTTTTGATGTTAGTAAAATAGTTTATTTGCTGATAGTGACAGGTAGTCATTTTAAATCCAATATGGTAGTCAATTTTATGATTTATTAAAATTTATAAGTATAATAAAGTGTAAGAAAGGAAAATATATTAAAAACAAGTTAAAAGAAATTAGAAAAACTTGCATAACATAATTTTTTAATTTTCAAAATCCTAAATGTATCCCCCCCTTCTCTCTTCCAGTCGCAGGTCCGAGATTGCCACCATCACTTTTCTGAATCTGTACGTCACAAGATTGCACACGGGATTAGTTAACAAAACCCATTAATGTGTAGACTAGATAGGTAATGAATGGCACATGAATGAATTAATGAACTAATTATAAAACTTATTTTCAACTGATTTAACATTTCATAACACGGTAGGCATGTCTTCTAGTAAAATTGAGATGGTTGTATTAGTTAAAAATTTTTTCTTTGGTCAATAAACCTGTGGAAGACGATTGATCTGATAGCCTTCAACCTTTCGTTTATCAAAGATGCTTGAAAATCATCGAAATATTACTTCTGAAATATATTGCAAGAACAGCATACAGTCCCAATATTACCTCAATTACAAAGAGATACTGTTGAGACAGACAGACAGAGAGAGAGAGAGAGAGAGAGAGAGAGAGAGAGAGAGAGAGAGAGAGAGAGAGAGAGAGAGAGAGAGAGAGTTTTCTTACCTGCGCCAAATGAGAAATTTTCAAGATCATCTGCTAGCTTGTCCGTCTTCCGTACTGCAAAGAAAGATTATGGTAACTTACTGTATGTACGAAATATGAATTCAGAATCACAAAATAATAAGTGCTACAAGTTCAGACACAATGCAAACATGTTTTGCAATCAAGATTGGCTATGGAGAAAAATCACACATATTATCTGTTGCCACGTTCAACTCTGCATTTTGTTGGCTTTGAAAATAGTTATCTCCATCTTCTTCTGTCCTGCCACCACTCCTTTTCTTCCACCGCATTTCAGTCTCCTCCTCGCTGTTCCACATCTTTTCTCACACTATTCTGCCATCGTTGTCGTGGTCTGCACCACCTAGGTCTCCAAGATGACATAAATCCCAGCCTGAAGGGCTGGGGGCGACAAAACTTTTCACCTGCTGATGACAACTGCAGCTAATTTAAAGTTGTTACCTTAATCCACGACGCGTTTCGTCCTTCTGGGACTCATCAGGCAGATGGTGGCCACTAAAAATCAGCTAACTACATGCAAACAAAACTCACAACACATAACCAGGGCCAGGAGATTATGGAGATCGCGATAATCACGAAATAATGAAATCGCTATTTTTTTCTTCAAATGAGTACAAGACATAATAGTTAGCCCCCCAAAAATATGCATTTAAAAATCGCGACGAGTCGCGAAAATCGTTAATACTAATAGTCGCGAAATTTACCATCAATGACGATATAATTACGAAATTCAACAAAACTGCAAAAAACTGTGGCTAAAAATCGTTTTTCCGACAATTTTTACGTAAATTTGAAATTAGGTCCATTATTTTTCTCGTTGACTGTACCACACTCGTAAAGCACCGATCGGCTGGAGCGAGCTGCACAGCCTGTTGGCGCTATCTGTTGGGCGCACCCGGTAAACTCGCTACGTTCAATAGATTAGCCGCTTGGCGCGCTAAAGTCACACTGACGCATCGACGTGATTATCGACCACGTCAAGATCTAATGATTTTACAGTCTCTAAATAAACATAAATGGCCGTTTCTTGTCGTTTTGCGTGAGCAAGTTTTCTTCCAGCGTGGTTTTAAAGATGGGTTGCACACACATCAAAGTTACAGCTACCTCGCGAGCTGAACATTATTCTAAGGAGGGGTTTTACGTAAGCGGGAAAAACATCCTGTTTTGTAAATATTGTGACATTCGTCTAGAGGACACCCTGGGCAACCAGAAAAAGGCGCGGGAGGACAAGCTCGAGTTTATAATGGATACAACTGAAATGGTTTTGAAGAAAAGCTTTAATTTCCAATGAAATAGGCCCTACTACTTCATATTATAGGCCTAGGCTAGGGCCTAGCCCAAGCTCTATTTAGGTTTAGATTTTGGCTGAGCTAGGTTGTAGGCCTAAGCTTACTTGCTGGGTAGGCCCCTAGGCCTAGCCAAGTCAAACATCCATGATAGGCCCCTGCCTGTTGTTTAACTCTAGCCAAGTTAGGGCCTAGGGCCTATTTGGGTTAAGATTTACTGAGCTATATTTTAGGCCCCTGCCTATGTAACTCTAGGCCTACATATAAGATAACTGTTAGGAAAGGCCTTGGCTAAGCCTAGTTATTTTGCCAAGGCATGGGGATATAATGCTCAGGGTGTGGCCTTGATCCAGGTCTAACAAACAGTGACAACAAGGTCTTTCTTTTGTATTGGCCTAAGCCTACTGAAGCTATGCAAGTCCGCATGTAAAAAAAATAAAATATTAAAAACGCACATGTTTAGCGAATTTATGTGTATTGGTACATTTTTCAACAATCCCGCCCAACTTCCGCTTTTTCACATTTTAATTACGAAATTTGTGCAAAACAATTTCCATAATCTCCTGGCCCTGCACATAACCAAACCTGTGGTAGGGCCACGAAGAAGCAAATTCTGCATGCATGTTGTCATCATCAGCAAGGTTACTTATAACAACTTTAAATTAGCTGCAGTTGTCATCAGCAGGTGAAAAGTTTTGTCGCCCCCAGCCCTTCAGGCTGGGATTTATGTTCTCTTTGCTTTCCCAACCTGTCAACCCTTCTCCAATCTAAGTAGCCGATAGGCATTTTTCACACTAGAACCTAGGTCTCCAACCTGGAATTTCTAATTCCATAATTTTTCTCGCCATTCTCGCTCTTTCCATCCTTTTGACATGGAACTACTTTAATCTTCTCTCGCCATTCACTTCATTTAAATTCCTTACACCTACTTGAACAACCGGCGGCGCGCACTACACTAATACTAGGGCCCACTAGATAAAAGCAGTTATGGTAGATATACATAACATATTTTCATGACAAAATAAATAAATAAGATGTACCCACCGTTCTTTGCCTGCGCCTTCTTCAACTTCTTGAACTCCATCTTCTTAAACTTGTTTTGTTTCAGATTTCCGTCGATCTTCATCTCCGGGTCGGGTTTCTCCTCCTTCTTTTCCCCCTTCCGCCAACGCAGCTTCTTGACGCGCTCACCACCCGTCACCGCCACGTTGTCGGCCAACTGAGGGAAGACGTTGTTCAACATTCATTTTATGTTTTTAAATAACAATGACTCCACGTATTGAAGTTGCACATTAGTCCATAGAAACTGAAGACTAGGCCTACACTGTCGTATAAGTAAGTATGTTACAAATAGGAAAAGGCCAATTGGCTAGTTTAGTATAGATTGGAGAAGGGTTGACAGGTTGGGAAAGCATAGAGAACATAAAACCCAGCCTGAAGGGCTGGGGGCGACAAAACTTTTCACCTGCTGATGACAACTGCAGCTAATTTAAAGTTGTTTGTTACCTTAATCCACGACGCGTTTCGTCCTTCTGGAACTGTAATTTGACCTGACTTGCATTCGTTGTATTGTAACAAAAATATTTTTTAAGGTGATACAAGACTAAAATAACAGCAGCCAAAAGTTACATTTTTTAGTTTAACAATAAGTAGACCCACATACGCAATTGTAATATTTTTAAATTTATTTTGTAGATAAAAGTTTATCTCAGAATTTGTGACGCACTTTTGACATTAGATAAATTTTAAAAATTCCTAAAGTTTGGCATCAACATTCAACATTTAATAGAAAGTTATTATCTAACTGCGTACTTGTTCCGAGTTTAAAAAAGTATATTTAGGAGTAGGACACATTTAACATAAAAATTCAAAAAACTAAATTAAACTATAAGTTTCGTGAAACATTCAGCCGTGAAAGTAGTGTACTCACGATGTCGTCTGGCGTGACCTCGGTCTCCATGGTCGCTGTCTCGAGCAGCGTGGACGAGTCTAGGTCGACCTGCGTCGCCTCCAAAGCCTTCATCTCGTCCTCTTCCTTCTCTTTGAACGCGTCGACGTCGAACTCCTCGGCCATCTGCTTCACGATCTCCGCGCTGACGTGTGTGTCCAGGGAGTCCTCGGGCGGCAGGGTGTGGTACTTTATCTTGCCGCTACATGGAACAGATCGTGATGATTAACTTGCAAGGGTTGGACTTGACATTGATTAATTTATTTGCCATCTATTATAATAAACGTTTGACATTGAAACTTTTGTCTAACATTTAAATAATTCATTAGGGTGGCAGAAATGAGATTCCTGAGGAACAGTGGGCAAGACGAGAACGGGACAGAAAGAGAAACACGGACATTAGAGAAATGCTCGGTGTAGAAAAGTTGAGTGACAGAATGTGAAGGACATGGTTGAGATGGTATGGAAATATGAAACAAATTAGGTATGATAGAATGCCTAAGAGAATGTACCTTTGAAAGAAGGATTGAAAAAGGAAGAAGAAGAGGGGGATGCCAAGGATGAGATGGAAGGACACCATAGCAGGAGACTTGGAGGCAAGAGGAGAGAGCTTGGAGGATAGAAAGAAGTGGAAAAATTTGAAGTTGACCCTGCCAGGAACAGGAAACGGCACTGGATAATGATAATGAGTAGGGGTAGGCTAATTTTAAAATTAACTTTTTATAGAAACAAACAACTATAAATAAATAAAAACTTACTGGTTCCAGTCATTGATGAGCAGCCTCGCGGCGGCAATCGAATCCGGGATGCCTCGCTTCTTCTGTTTTCCGTACCGCTTGGCCACGTAAACCAAGAACTCTTCCGGAGTCTTGAAGTTGGCGATCTCGTAGAGTTTCATCAGCTGTTCCTTGCTGGCGCGGTGCAGGATCGCCAACGCTGGCTTTATCTAAGTGGATATAAGTATCAAGAGTGAAGTACATGGTAAACATGAAAATATTACATCTTTCTAAGTAGAGAATCCTAATCGGAATCGGTCAAATCTGGAAACTGCCCATCTCTACATCTAAGTATGTAGCCTACATGATAAATTTATTCAATTAAAATATTATCCCTAGAACCTAACACATTCAGACTGACCCTCCACTATAATGCACATGTCTATGTATTTTTGCAAATACAGGCAAGTTAAAAAAGTGGAGTGCGGTCAGAAGGTCTATATGAAACAATTTGAGAAAAGTGCTTAACAGGCTACTGTTTATGAAGTTTAGCAGACAAAATAGGGGTGCGGCCATTACAATAAGGCGGCATCTATCGGCACATACCGGATCCTTGATGCTGTCAACATTGATGACATTCTTGAGCGCGGCCAGAGCGTCTGAAGACTTTGTCAGGACGACCCCCGGTGAGTCCAGTAGCTTGATCTTTGAGTCCAGTGTGACCACCTGCATTGATCTACAAACAAACACATTCTGAGTCCAGTAGCTTGACTTTCCACCTGCATTGATCTACAAACAAACACATCCTGAGTCCAGTAGCTTGATCTTTGAGTCCAGCGTAACCACCTGCATTGATCTACAAACAAACACATTCTGAGTCCAGTAGCTTGATCTTTGAGTCCAGCGTGACCACCTGCATTGATCTACAAACAAACACATTCCTGAGTCCAGTAGCTTGATCTTTGAGTCCAGCGTGACCACCTGCATTGATCTACAAACAAACACATCCTGAGTCCAGTAGCTTGATCTTTGAGTCCAGCGTGACCACCTGCATTGATCTACAAACAAACACATCCTGAGTTGATTTCTTCACCTTTAGATGTAAAGAACAGTTGAGAGGACACTTCCCGGCCAGAATTAGAAACAAAACACTGCTCACGGAAATAGGTCTGATTGTCAAACTAATAGAGCCAGAAGATTCAAGAGTAAACACTGTATTGTAAAGGAAAGCTACATCTATGCTATGTTAGTATCCATTTTAACTTTTTTTTAAAAGGTTATGTTGATAGGCTGCCAATCGGCTGGAGTATACATTAGGTGTGAGAATAGGATCCCACAGCTTAGGCCTATCTTCGAGAAGTGATGGTGGCTGCCTAATTTGTTGGATGAGCGTAGCGAGCGAAGCGAAGATTCCATTTCACTACACTGGAGAAAAAAATCCGGGATGTTTTTTTTTTCTTTTTTTTTTGTATTTTTGTGTGTTTGTTAACACGATTCCGGCTAAACCGATACTCCGATTGCAATGAAATTTTATGGAGGCCTTCGAAATCTCTGAACTTAGAACTGCCACGTTTTTTAGCGCAATCGGGAAATTTTTTCTTATAAAAAACGCAATTTTACGATGTTTTTCGATTTTTAAAAAATTTCTTCGACTTATAACACCTACACGCTTTATCCGATCGTAATGATTTTTTCACACAACCTTAATTTTATGAATTAAGATATTCGTGTGAAATTTGAGCGTAATCGAAAAATTATTTCTCATGAAAATCGAAATTTTACGGGTTTTTTCTTTTTTAAAACAATTCTTTGACTTATAACACCTACATACTTTATCCTATTGTAATGATTTTTTCACAGAACCTTAATTTCATGAATTAATATACTCGTGTTAAATTTGAGCGCAATCGAATAATTATTTCTTATGAAAATTGCAATTTTACGATTTTTTATTTTTTTAAATTACGATTTATTAAAAAAATTAAGTTAATTTTTTATTTTATTTAATTTAATTTAAAAAAATCTTCGACTAAGTAATAATTTTTTCACAGAACAACAGAAAATCCGCGTAACACATGGCAGCTCAATGCACCAATTACACTCATCCAACAACGCGGCGGGACTTAAGCGTTTTCCTAGTTAACAAATAGAGACACAAAAGAACGTGCAAAACACAGAAGAACACGAGACACTTCGAAACGAGGTCTTGATCACTCGGAAGAATAAATCCGGCAGCCACCATCACTTCTCGAAGAAAAGCTGTTGGATCCTATCTCACAGCCATTATTACAGTCATGCCCCCACCCCTACGCACCTTGTAATGCCGGGCAGGGCTCCCACGTTGCACACTCGGCTTCGTCGGAGGCTGTTTATGATGGAGCTCTTCCCAACGTTCGGCATTCCTACGACGCCGACTGTGATGGCCGTCTTGATTCCCTTGTTGCGACAGTAGTTGGCGAGCAGAGACATCAAGAGGTTCGCTCCCACGCAGTTAGAACCCTGCGACAGAGATACGGAGGTATGTATGTAGAATTTTATATTTGGCTCTGTGTTTGGTGTTGGTGTGTTTGTTGGTTAGTTTGTTTGGTGTTTGGTGTCTGTGTTGTTGTTGTTGTTGTGTTGTTGTTTGTCTGTGATGAGCAAACAAAAGTCACATGGAGCCACGTAAAACATGAGAAAATATTTTTGTTTTAAGATTTAATTTTACATTTAGGTAGGCCTACCCATTCACGCACTACGACAAACATCGCCAAATAAATTAAAAGATGTTTTGCATTTTTTTTTAAATCACACGAGTCGTAGGCTATGAATTATAATCTTGATCCAAAATCGAAAGAGGTGGAAAAGAAAAAAAAATGGAGAAATTAAAAAAATACTGGTCATTTCAAAATTAGCTAACATGCTCAATAAAAAAATGCACATAAAAAATCAGGAAGAAAACATCTTTCTTGCCAAGCACAGAAAATCGTAGTAGAAAATCATAGTTTCACTTCTTGGTTAATGGGCTAAGCATAAATTAAATCCAAAATTTGCCAAAAATTCATAAATATTGTCCCCCCCCCCCCAAAAAAAAAAAAACTAGCTATCAGAAAAAATAACATATTGTAGGGCTACCCTAAAAGTAAGAAAACATAATATAATTCCCTTTAAAAAAGTAGGCCTAAATGGTGTCCGAATGGGTTAAATTGGTAGATGACCATGCATGCATTGCATGTTACTCTGCCAAGCAAGCAGGTGGCCTAGTTACTTGGCCCGGCGAAAGCGAGACTCATCACACTTACCGACACGTCCTTGTTTGGCTTGAACTTCTTGCTGCCGAGCGTGTTCTTTTGTTTCTGCGTCGAAGCCTTCATCGCCGTCGTGGGGAAACTGCGGCGGAGATACTTGAGCCACGCATCCAGGTTCTCGCGAGATACAAGGTCTGAACAACAACAACAACAACAACATTGATTCACAACTGGTGTAGGAGAAATTCTCTTTCAAAGCCGATGATTATCCATTAGTAGAGGTAGTGAATGGTGATAACGAAATTTGCGATTTTTTTTAAATGTCCTTTTTATTGCCTAAAATGTAATATTGTCGACAAATTATGTATTTAGAGATGGAAAAAACACATTTTGAAAACGCGAATTTCGCGAAATAACGAACAAAATTGTATCAAACTGGTCAAAACGCAAATTAAATCGCAAAATTTAACGGAATATTACGCGTGCGGTAGGCGGTACCGTGACGTCACGGGTTTCACGGAAATAGACCTCCAAAATAACGACATGTAACACTGATTTAGCGAAAATAGTCCACCAAAATAACAGTGCATAGGCCTACAATTTTTTTTTGCATTTTTTAATTTTTTTGTAACGTTTTTGAATAACGTTTTCCAAATAACAAAAGGGCTGAGGCAGGGAACTGTGCTATCACCATTGCTATTTATAATAGTGATGGATGACATACACAACAAAGTAGAGATGGAGGAAACGGAGGAGGTAGAGGTTATGCTGTTTGCCGATGATTTTGTGGCGTGGTCAGAGTATGAGGAGGTACTCCAGAGATACACAGATCTCTGGAAGAGGCACATTGAAGAGGCCGGCATGAAGATAAGTGTGAGCAAGAGCAAAGTTGTTACTATGCCAGGGAAAGATTGGAGAAGAAACCCTGGAAGTGGTGGAGAGTTTTGGATACCCAGGAAGTGAAATAATGGCAAGCGGGAAGATGAAAAAGGAAATTACCGTAACAACAGAATACAAAAGGCCAGTAACTTCTACCAGTGTGTAAAAGGCCTGGTGTGGGATGTGGGTTGGTCTTGTGTGTGGCTCGTTGGTCTTGTGGTTAGCGTATCTGCTTCCAATGCAGAAGGTCCAGGGTTCGATTCCCGCGAAAGTCAGAAGTTTTTTAACTTCTGATTTGGACTTCAGTCCATCAGTTCTTGTCTTAGGAGTTTGTAAACGGTGACTTTGGAGCCGTCCTAGCAACGAAGCACATAATAAATTTCAGAGTTGTTCTGAATCGGCCTTGTTGATTCTGGCGTTGATTCGCGGGTGTTCGCACTGTCCATACCACTGATTGCTATATTTCTTATTAAAAATATCGATCTTTGGTTGGTTATCGCTCACTCGTCAATTGCGTCGGAGCCTGCAGGGTTGGCTTGGTCGCTTTGATTTAAAGTCCCCCACTGAAAATCAGTTATATAACTGAGTGGGTAGACTCTAAATAAAATGTATTTATTTTATTTATTTATAAAGTGCAAGATGACACTATACAAGACCTACTTCATACCGATCCTCACATATGCGGCAGAAACCTGGACTATGGGTGATAGAGAAGAAAGCCAAATACTTCAGGCGGCGGAGATGAGATTCCTGAGAAGCACAGTGGGCTAGACAAAAAGAGATAGAGTTAGAAATACGAACATCAGAGAGATGCTTGGGGTGGAGAAGTTAGGTGACAGGATGGGAACGACAAGGCTGAGATGGTTTGGGCATATGAAACGAATGACGGAAGAGAGGATGCCCAGGAGAATGTACGAGAAAAGGATTAAAGGAGGAAGAAGGGGGAGACCAAGGAAGAGATGGAAGGAGACCATAGCAAGAGACATACATAATAGAGGAGAGAGCTGGGAGGATGTAGCAAAGACACGATTGTGGGAGGATAGAAATAAGTGGAAGAATTTTGTTGCGAAACCCAAGCTGACCTTGCCAGAAGTAGGAAACGGCGATGGATAATGATGATGAATAACGTTTTTGACCATTTTTTTGAAATCGCAAAAAACGCAAAATTTGGGTTTTTATATACCTATCATTATTTCTCATTACCTCTATCCATTAGGAGTGCCTGTGCAAGTCCTGAATATTAAGTTGTGACTTCGCGTCCTACGTGATCTAACCTGCCTGTGAAGTCACGTCGCAACCCTTGCCAACACCACTTTGCCCGAAAAACCCGACCAGCGCCAGAGTGTGATTCACTCGTGACTCTCCAGATAGAGTCACTTTAGGTCGGGGGGTGGTGTGGGTAAAGGTCACCCTTCCTAGCCCTATAACTGTCTCGCAAACCTGCCCTGTTACTAGCTCGCGGAGAGACAAGACTAACATAGACTAAACTGTGAGAACCGCAAATCAAAAACACACATACGAAACACAACAACGACAACAACTCGCCAGAGTGTACTGACAGTGCAACCCAGCACCGTCTAGCACACTACCCAAAGGGAGTAGCGAACTCGTCTTACCAGGCGCGCTAGTGGTGAGCCACGCCGTCGCTGGTCCGCTCCACGCTCGTTCTGGGCCTCGGGCACTCCTGCTGAAACTAGGTCAACCACCCGTGATGCGGCGTGGGGTGGACTGAAGGTCCTTGCAAAAACTACACCATGAGTTGAGGAAAACAGGGGGCAAACATGCACTACTAAGTGAAAAGCTGTGTGCTTTTAGTGGACTTTACTGACTCAAACAAGAAGTTAAATTACAACAATGAAGTTATGGTTTCAAATGAAGTTAGCAATCGGATCCGAATTTAGACAACAAAATACATACATGTGATACAGGGAATACAATAAAAATACAAGAAAATGAAAGCCAACGCTCTACTCAACCCTGTCCTTTCTGTCCCACTCCAAAGTCTCATCCTGTTCCTTGGTCTTGATCGAAGAAAGGGGGGGGGGAATGATGTGACTGCAAACGGCGACGCGCTCCGGCGCGTAGGTTGCCTACGGAGAAGGCGTCCAGTGGCGGACGCGGACCTTGTGTCCTACTGCGTACCTCTCGGCTACTCGCCCAGAATGCTTAGTTTCGCTTACCACAGCCCCAGATGTTCTCGTAGAGGGAGAGATGCCACTTGATCTAGCATCGTGGTACTGGCTAACCACGTGGTCTTGTATTTTACTGGCACTAACACGTGCACCCTATCTCGACACCGCAAAGCCAGTCCGAAGACAGGAACTGTATACTTGAAATGAGCTCATGCTCCCCGCAACTCTGTAGTAGTTTAGAATTTACCGTGCACTCGCCGGGTCGTCATTATCAGACGTACTGTTAGCGGCTACCCTTTACATAGGGGTCACCAAAAACGCGCCGTATTCTTCAGAATAAGTTTCAAAATAGCAAAAATAACGTCAAAACAAGACCAACTCCCTTAGCCTAGTCGGCCACTCCGTAATAGGCGGAGGCTCAACGACCATCATGGCTCTCGCAGGGTGGGTTCCAACGCTGGCACGACACGTGCACCTCGGACTCAACCGTCCGGTTCCAAAGCGTGACCCACAGTGGTAGAGGTGGATGCTTCTTGCCGCCTCGCGCTCGATCGGGGCTTCTTCTTGCCCTCGCCGTCCGTCACGTGTCTCTACGGACACTGCCATTGGTCAGTCTTCCGGGTTCAAAACTCCGCGGGTCATCCTAGGCTCGCGATTCGTCGACTGCAAATTCAACAAAATTCACATTTTCGTTGGAGTTTGTCCCCGACGTTGCCATTTACACTTGCCGCATTCCTCAACCCTTGCTCGTTGCCGTCGAAAGATGAAGCCTCTGCACTTTTCCAGCACGTTCCGAATTTAGCATAGGGGGTGACGTCACTTCTAGGCCACTCCGGTAAACCCGAAACCAAAAACATGAGCCTCGGCTCCACAACTTCACATTCCACACTTTCAACCCTAGGGTTGGCCCTTGCATGCTTAGATGCAGAATCACACTGACTTGAACACTTGTTAGAAAAATATGATTTAAAGTCCCGAAAATATTGAAAGTTCCACATGATATGAGATATATTAGACAGATTTAAAAGCAACAAAATAAAAAAATACAAGGGGTAGGACTGTAACGTCACAAAGTTCGAGTGGTGTTCACTGTCCAGTATCATTGAACAACTCAAGTAAATAACTAGTGTGTGTGATTGGGGAAAGAAGAAAGGAGACGACAGCTTACCTTAAACGAGGTGGGCAGCTGCGTGATTCACGCAGTGTGAAACTTGCTAGATCTCCAACGGTCGGTGATCAAGGCCACGTCGGCCATATATTGTTTAACTAGGTAGCTAGTTTCACGCAGCTGCCCACCTCATTTTAAGTAAGCTGTTGGTCTCCTTTCTTCTTTCCCCAATCATACACACTAACCTAGCTCTCTCAACTAGAACAAGACTGTTCAAGCCAAAACGTTTTGTCGTTAAGTTATTTGTGTATATAATATTTATGACCTTCAACTCTACACAGCTGCCAAATTTTTAAGGTAAGCTGTTGACTCCTAGCCTTCTACCAATCTTTCCCACGCAACACTCCAATAAATAACTGTCATTGCATGATGAGGGAAGTCTGCTTCGCAACAAATTAATCTCTGAACGACAATGACAGCTCCTCTTAATATATATTCCTAGATATAGACTCCGCAGTGTTTAGAACACAGAGTAAAAACAATCAGTTGTACAATCAAATTATTAGGCTTTAAGTGGCCCTCACTTTAGGCCTAATTTAATTTAATTAGGCCTAGTGAGAATTCCCCCATGAACAGGATTGTAGACTTAAAACACCCGAGAACAATACACGGATAAAACCCACAATTAGGGATGACATCAATTCCAAAAAATTGGAAAAGATTATTGTGTCCTAAGTAGTGATGACATCGGGTACCCGGAAACCGGTTCCAACTTTTCAAACCGGTTCCAAATAATTTTTTTTTTTTTTTTTACAAAGTGATGTTAAAAATTTGTAATAAATAATTGATAATTTAAATTCGAATTTGTATTTCCTTTTTGTATGTAACTATGTACATAACAGCACCTTCTTTTCTCACAGATTGTGAAGTTATTCAGCTATGCTAGGCCCATCCCACTCCAGATTGCACAATAGGCTAGGGCCTATGGGATGGGTGTTCAAGGATGCGCGTATTGTTTGAACTTTGAAGAATGCTTTTAAGGGCACTTTTTGACCTGCTGATTGTAAATTGTAATTTTTTTTTAAAGCACCGGTTCTGAACCGGTTCCAGGGCAGAGGAACCGGTTTGTACTTTTTGGACTCGATGTCATCACTAGTCCTAAGAATCAATTCGGGATCGATTTTCAAGAAAAACGTTTTAATTGAATGCACAGTTATTCTGGTGGTCATTTTCTGCGGAACACGTGATATGCGGATATCAATAAATTATATTTGATTTTAGTAGGCTAGGCCTACTTCATTAATCCAATTTTACTAAAATAATAATAAGCCTTTGCAGCACAAATGAATTCACTAATTTTCATTTCAATCAAAGCATGTTGTACGTAGATAGGGCCCTTTTGCTTATAGGCCTAGTATGGCAGTATAGTTGTAGTAAGTGTATTGTTCTGTGGTCTCTCCGGGTAATACGACCTGGTTCCTATCAACGCACCTGACTTGTTGATGACAATGATGAGTCTCTTGTTCCCGGGCGAGTCCAACACGGCCTGTTCTACCTCGAGGCACCGCGTACCGAGCGGATCCCGGGCGTCGACTACTTCTAGCACAACATCGGCAGCGGCAATCACCTTCTTGAACTCTCTGCACAGACAGAGAGACAGGCAACGTTTATAGGCCTACCAATAGAGATACGGTTCAAACTTCCTGGACATTTTCTTACAATTACAGTGTTGTTATTGCCAGACCTACCCTAGTCCCATGATTTATCCTATTATTTTCAGTCTTTCTGGTGTTTTCTGAATGCTTGATTTAAATTCAGCTCCAACCTTATTATTTATTAATGTGTGCAAATTCAATTAATAATTGGTTTTAAATTTCAGTTTCTGGCTTAAGCCTAATCATTTTTCATTTAGGGGCCTAAGTACACACGTGCAAAAAGTTAAGAACCCCTCTTGAGATGGTATTGAAGAGAGAAACAAATTTACATAAGCCTAGTAGAGTGTTGAATATTCTTACTTTTTAAGCTCCTAATTAATTAATTTTATTTCTATATTACCTATAATAAGTTTTCAGTGAACCACTTAAGTTTTCCTTGAGCGTGTCATCATCGCCCGCTCCTGGCGTCAGGCCATCGTGAACTTTCTGCCTAGACTCAGCGTCATTCTTTAAATGCTCCATGCTTGATTGGCTCGCGGCTAGTTTCGCTTCTTCCTTTTCCTTTTTCCATTGTTCTCTTTGTTGTAGACGTTCATCTTCCTTGCGCTGTTTCACGACTGCCACTTCCTTCAGAATATCCTCTTTGAACGGGCACATGTTGGGGACAGTGATTAGCTTCTTATGTTTACCTGTAAAAAGTCCACTTCAAATTAGAAACAAAATACCTTTTTTCCCCCTTTTTTACCAACACAGAGCTAAGAGATAAGGGTGACGATGCAAGATCGTTCAAATGGTAAAAATATCTTATAGGTGTGAAAGGTGTGAAACAAAACACATAGGGCTAGAAACCGAAAAGGAAGTTCACCTAAAAATAAAATATAAACATTAAATGTTTTTGCTGTTTCATTAACAAACAAAAAAATACAAACCTTTAAGGTTTCTATTTTAAATATAGGCCTAAAGGACTTTCAACCAAAAAGGAGTTTCACCTAAAAAAGAAACTTAGCCTACTTTTCACGAGGCGTAGGGCCTACATAATTACTGATCGTTTTCTATAGGGGCACACTTTAGCGATCTGCTTCACCCCCTTTGTCAGCAGCACGTGGTGTCGTGTTCCCAAGTGTTCACCCACTCAAATAGGGTAGGCCTACTGAATACGCCCGATGTTGCTTAACTTCGGTGATCTATCGGGAACCGGTGTATTCAACAAAAGAAGACCTATGTATAATGTGGGCCTACTGGCTGGGATGGAGAGAGTAGAGACCACTGGGCACTGATGGAGGGAGTAGCCTAGGAGGTACTTCTTTGGCTAGGGGGATCCAACTTTTATATACACTGTAATGGAAAGGATTTCGGGTGCGCTCTTATCGATTATATCCTAGGGTAATTATGCCGTTAACGGTTTTCCGAGAAAAAATGCATAAAAAATGCATAAAATGTTTCCAGCTTTTCACAGTATGTGTAATTGATAGCAACCCTCGACAATCCCACTCGCAAGCTCGCAATTTGCGAGTGAAAATTTGGTGCTTGCGAGTTGGCAAATTGACACTCGCAGATAACTTATCGTGCGTCCGCGCTTTTATTACGATCTAGCATTTGAATCGCCGCGCCTGCAATACAACTACCGCGCATAGCCTGATGCGCAGCATGGCCTGTTACCAACCACTCGCCAAAAACGAAGTATCAAAAAGTCAAGGTCAAGTTCCAGGCTACCCAACAACGCACGTAACAAAGAGACCTGAAGAGACGAACGAGACGCCTAAACTAGGCGTAAAATCGACGCGAACGACGAAATGTTTTTAACTTCATCTGACGTTATTGGAGAGAAATATGAGAATCCACCGACAGCCCTAAATCCCGTGCAACATCCTCCTGATAAAAAGTGTAATAATGAAATCGTGAAACTTGCCGAGCATCTCGCAGACTTGCAAACGTCAGCTGCTAGGTTGAAATCACAATGGGGTCTAGGCCTTCCGCGATCTTGGATTTAGTTTTATGAATCATAATAAACGAAAGTAGTGTTTATTATAATTATAAAATCAGTGACCTTGCCCATCTTCATGAAAACATAGACGTAAATCCAGCAGGTGGTAGGCCTAGGCCTATTTGAACTCGCATTGTGCCGCGGTCCTAGGCCTAGGCCTAGGCCTTGAGGATCGAACTCCTATTACGTGACGTAAGGAGTTAATAATGCAGTGTTTGCTTTCTTTTAATAGTTTTTTTAAGGTTAGATGTCGCCTCAAATCGCGTTTTAGGCCACCAAATATAACACAGGACCCAAAAAAATTTCCGCCTTCGGCGGATTTGCCTCCGGCGGCTGGGGCTTCGCCCCAGACCCCGGTTTGCCCGCGCCACCTCGTTGCGAGTGGATATTACGCCTCGCGAGAGTACTTCGCGTGGATTTGTCGAGGGTTGATTGATAGTCCCTAATTCATTTTCAGCCACCGCATTACGATCTTTTCACTGTTACTAATGTTTTTCATCTTTTTACCTGTGTAAATTGTGCTGTCACTGTACGTAGACCGCCATGCTGGTTTGGAAAGCGCTATCTCCTCCGCTACGTCTCCTCCGCTGCGTACGCAGCGTAAACAAGTATTTTTGTTTAAAATAGCGACGTTAAAGGTTAAAAAAGGTATTTTTGTTTCAAATAGCGATGTTAAAGGTTTTAAAGTATTTTTTGTAACTAAAACGGCAACAAACGATGACGACATATAGGTAATAGCACGCCGTGTTCACGTAAAAAATTAATTAGTTTTTCACTATCCCGAGTTTGCAAAAACAAACCTTCAAAACCTTTAACGTTATCCCGAGTTTGCAAAAACAAACCTTCAAAACCTTTAACGTTCGCTATTTTAAACAAAAATACCTTTTTTAACCTTTAACGTCGCTAATTTAAACAAAAATACCTTTTTTAACCTTTAACGTCGCTATTTTAAACAAAAATACTCTCTTACGCTGTGTACGCAGCGGAAGAGACGTAGCGGAGGAGATAGCGCTTTCCAAACCAGTATGGCGGCCTACGTACAGTACGTACAGTGACAGCACAATTTACACAGGTAAAAAGACGAAAAACATTAGTAACAGTGAAAAGATCGTAATGCGGTAGCTGAAAATGAATTAGGGACTATCAATTACACATACTGTGAAAAGCTGGAAACATTTTATGCATTTTTTATGCATTTTTTCTCGGAAAACCGTTAACGGCATAATTACCTATCCTAGAACTAGGCCTAGCGCGGCGCACTGTAGCCAGCGGAAAGTTCGGCTAACCTAACGAAAGTACACCTTTGACATAATGTAGTAACAAGGCAATATAGCAGTGTTAACAAGGTGTATAAAAGTTGGACCCCCCTAGCCGAATAAGTGCCGCCTAGGACGGGTGGGACGAGGGCATAGCCCTATTGGATATGGGGAAGAAGTTCTAACTTAATTTGCAAAACAGTTGTGGAATGAAAGAGGTCACTGGAGCCAAGCGGGGGAGAAAAGATCAGGACGTCTCCAACAGATTTAAGTGTATGTAGACATCACATGGGTTATGTGCCCGTCATAATTGACTCACTTCTTCCTTTGAAAAATGGATCCTTTCTCGACGCACGTCGTAGCTTCCTGTTGTGTTCACGAACCTTCTTTTCAATTTTATATCTCTTTGCACATGTTACACGTTTGCTGGTTTTCTCTAAAACAAAATATACAGATAGAATGTTATTAAATTGTAATTTCCCAATTGACGGCTTTAACCTCAAAGTTTAGTACGAAAAGTTCCAAGCTCTATTCTATCTTTAGTAAAATCATAAAGTCATATGTTAACTTACTGAGACATAGTTTAGCCATTAGTGATGGATATTTTCACACTAAAATGTGGTTACGTGTTCTGATTTTAGGAATATTTACTGAGAAAGTGAAGATTTTGTTCTAAATTTCCACTGACATCCAATCAACACGTGTTAAAAGGTCGAACTCGTCGAATCGAAATCGATATGTACCGCCTTGTAGTGTCGACTGACCGGGTTTTATCACTCTACCAGGCTGTGTACAGACGACCGGAAGTGAACATTACTGTCATGGTCGTCAATGGGGGATGTAACTTTTAGCAGATTTCGGTGATATATTGCTATGTTAAAATAGTAATTTCTTCAATATGTCTGAGTTATTTAAGTCTGCATTCGGATATTTTAGTAGTAATGGTGGGCCTGGACAAGATAATGAACTCATTGGGCAAATTATCGAAATACAGAACGTGAAATTAAGGGTGAAGAAACTGATTGCGGAAGGTAGGCCTAGGCCCTAGGGCGAGGGTGACGTTCACCAATTTTCATGTCTTTTTGTTTGTTCGTCTTGTCTATTCCTGTTAACTATTCATATTTTGATGCCTTAAGCATGGATTAATAAAGTTATGAATTATATATTTAATTATTTTAGAATGCTATTAAAATAACCACTTAAATAAGGACAAAGGTATAGGCTATTTCGAAATCTTTGACAGTTGGGATAGGTCAAAGTCTCTTCTCCTACAAGCTGTCAAAATGAAGTTCAACGAAAGTGACATTAGGCCCCACTTTTTAGACGATGGCTGATAATGTTTGAGACTAAATTTATTGTAGGCTACTTACGTCATTAGCGTTTAGAAATGCCTAGGCCTAGCCTAGTCCAAGGCGTCATGTATTGATTTTGTCTTTAGGTCTAGGCCTAGTATAGCTTGCCTGGCTGGTCTAGCCTAGGCCTAGCCTAGGCCCTACTAGGCTTCCTCTTCAAAATAAATTTATATTTCAGGTGGGTTTGGTTTCGTATTTGTCGCCCAGGATCCCAGCAGCGGTAAAGAATATGCATTAAAGGTAGGTGTATACTATCCGAGCTTAGTTTCTGTTGTCCTAGATAGCTACCAGAGTTTTAACCTAAATAATATTAAGTAGGCCTACCGGTATTAACTACTACACTAATAGAGAACCGCGATTATATGGCCGTGTGTTAAAATATCTGTGGACTCACCGCTTTAAAAATGCGTCATTCTGACCGTCCAAAAATAATGTAATCTGATGTAGGCCTAGGTAGGTAGGTCTACAGTACCGGTAGTCAAAACTCAAAATACATGTCGAGCATTCTAATGGTTTGCCCAAGGCATGAGCCCACACCAGATAATAATAATATACAATGTAAAAATGTTTACATCCTAACATGCATTGTCCTAGATTTACAAATTTGTATATTATTCAACATTGTACTTTTTGATCCATGGGTTAATTTAATTTTTGTACCGAAAGCGCCCACGTCCGTTGCCATGATTTCCACGACCTCGGGCCCACCGCCTTACTAGTGAAACTTTTACTGAACCAATTCATTTGCCACGGTGTAGAGCCCATACAAATTTATTCTTGCGCTACGTAGCTATCTAAAAGATAAAGTGACGTTACTAGATACTAGGAGGCCTAGTAGTCTTCACAAAATAGCTCTCTATTTCTCTCTCTCTAAGCTCCACCCAGGTCTAGGAATACTGTGCCGTACCTTGATATATCTTTTTTGGATCTAGGCCTACTGGAACAGTGTTGTGATGATGATTAATTTTTGGTGCTTAACGTTGTTGGTGACATATTTACAGTGACAGTGAAGGACTACATTTAATTTCATGTGAACAAATTTGTTGCAGAGACTTCTGGCAGCCGAAGAAGCCGCCAATGATAGTATTAGAAATGAAATAATGATACTTGTATCCTTTAAAGAATATATGGTCTAATGCTAAGCTTAGTAGAGATTAATATTAGCCTAACAGTTCACAGTTCACTACCTATGCTCCCTTATATTCAACCGACTACCACTACAACTTAAAACTCATGCTGACAATTTTAATAAATTCCGCCATGCTGAAATTGCACCTCACAGATAAAGCCTACTACTCTATTGATGAATATCTGAAACCATAAAAATGTAGGCCTACTGTAAATTTCCACTACATTAGCCTATATATGACCCCTCATCAATCATTCTTTATTTCATTTAATTTTATTGTCTTGTTTTGTATACCTGGTACCTAATACTAGCATATAATGTTACAATGTTATGACAAGATAAACAAGTTAAACAATACATTATATTATAAGCTAGCTAGCTATTAAACACGTCTTTTCAAAAGACTAAGACTTGAATTAGGATGTATAGAAAATACTAAAACTAATTTACCTACATTAATTACAAAATACACTTTTACAACAATACAATAATACACAACAAAAATATATACTTTTACACTAATATAAGATAGGCTACTAGATAATATAAGTCTAGGCATCTATAATATGCAAAATAAATTGTATTTTCAAGACATATAATTATTAAATCCTCAATATCGTAGTAGGCCTGTTCTTTTTCAACAAGAAATGTCCTAAGATCCTTCTTAAATGTATCAGTTGGTTTGTTTTTGATAATGGCAGGTAGCTTATTAAAAAGGATTATTCCTGCATATGTGGGGCTTTTCTCATACAGCCAGCCTATGGGATGTCACAAATATATCATTTTTCCTCCTAGTATTGTAATTATGAATATTGATGTTTTTTTTATATCTTCCCTATGATTAATTAAAAATAATTCATTCTTCATTGCATTATACTTCATTCTTCTTCATAAACCTATCAAACCTATTTTTTGAATGCTTTGTTAAATATTAGTAGTCACAGACCTAGTCTAGTTATTAATGTAGGTAGGTCTAATGTCTAGTTGTTTCTTCTCTTCTCTTTTTTTCTTATAGTATAAGCAAAGATTAGTATGAGGTTTAGTAATAGTGAAATATATGTAAGAGGTAATATGGAAGAACATTTTGTAGGGAGGAGCTCTCATCCCTACATGTAAACAAATGAATATCAATCACCTTTTGTAATTTGTATACTGTAATTACAATAAAGATTATTATTATTATTATTATTATTATTATTATTATTAAATTAGGTCCGGTATTTCAATGTCCAGTTAAAGTGTCAAGTAAATTTAACTGCCACATAACTTCTTATCACTATGGCAACCACTAATCAGTAGCCTTGTAGTCCTAAATATTTACTTACGAGGACTAACTGGCAGATTAATTTGAACTAGACATTGAAATTTTAGCAAGCCTATATATAGCCTATATAGGCCTAATATTATTAACTGCCCTCGGTTACACATTATAAAGAACTTGAGACCTAAGCTTACTGGCACTTAAGCACGGCTCAAGTGTAAAGCACAGCACTCTGATTCTGGACGTCCTGGGTTCGAATCCTGCCACAGCAATCCTGACCGAAAGTTTTAGTCGACGGCTGTACCATGTACAGCAATCCTGACCGAAAGTTTTAGTCCGATTCCTGAAGTTAAGTAACTTTGAGCGTGGTCAGCATGGGTGACCGATTGGCAACACCCAAGCTCTCGGCAAAAAAAAACAAAAAAATTTAAAAATAACAGAATGTTAAATGCATTCAAAATCTTACCAAAATATAAACTTTTTAATTTAGTCCTCTTATGATTGAATAAAACGGTGTTAACGTCGAATTCCCTGAATGGAACGCATTCCTCATCTAGGAATTCCTTGCCGAAACTTCGGCTACATTGTATGACAGGCGTTCATTACCTAGATCTACAAGGTTTTTGTGACATATGTTCCTTGCTAAGACAGGTTGCAACAGGGGTTCCTTGACCATATGCTGTGTGACATGCATTCACCTGTTGGATTCCTTAACGAAGTTTTCAGAAAAAAGTGTCTGGCCATCCAAACATTATCCAGTTCCTGTCGGTGGCGTTCATTGACAAGGCCAAGTCGGGTCACGGTTTGAACGAGTATCTTATCCTCACAGAGCTGTGCATTGGTGAGCTAACGCATCATCTAGATCTATTATAGCATAGGCCTACTATTCAAATAACTTTGGTACCTGTTGTATTTTGTGAAGATTGGATCTGCTCAGGATTTCTCAGAGGTGAATAATGATAGGCCTAGGGCTGGTTTTCTGATATCTAGCCATGCTCTTTTATTCACGCTTCACGGAATGACGTCGTACCTGCCACCTCTAGGCATCACTTCCGCCAGGCATGTTATGTTTACAAGGCGCATGTATTTGGCGCACTATTTAAACAGTGGGACACAACATTCCTCTCAACCTTAATTTAAAGATTCAACATAAAGTAAACAATAGTATTAGAATCACTTCATACATGCAATGCATACTGGTTGTTTCAATAAGTATGTCAAACAGAGAAACTTAAAACTAACTAAAAGTGAGATAGCATAATTTCATGGATGCACTGTATGCTGATAGTCCAATATAAGAATGTCAATAAAGAGATTGAAGATAAGATAACTTGCATTTGATAAATAATTGTAAAGAGCGGCATAAGCCTATCCTATGCTAATCGTATAATCAAAATGTCAATGGAATGATTGAACTGGATGCTAGTTACAGAAGTTAACATGGTTACATTACAAAATCGTCGAGCCTGGCAGGGCGTTGCCTCTGTCGTTGCGGGTAACGTGGAGCACGTTCCGCCGGTTGGCGTTGTTGCTCAACTTCTTGAGGAGGTCCTCGTTGGGGCAGAGGGTTCTCTTGCACGATTTCTGGCTGGGGATCTCCATCAGGGTCGAAGGTTTCTGGATCAGGGTCGAAGGTTTCTGGAACCTCCAGTCTTCTTCTTCGTCCTCTTCTGCTTCATTTGACTCGCAGTTTGTTGTAGTGAGGATACGTTTGAAGTGAGATGAATTCCGGACGATAACCTGCTGGCCTTGGGTTGCGTAGATCTTCGTGCCAAGGATTTTCGTGATTTTAAATGGCGTCGGATTAAACGGGGGTGTGTATTTGTTTATCTTGGGTTGCCGTACAAGGACTGTGTCTCCAACCTTGAAAGTGTGGTTCTTCGTATGACGCCTCTCGTCAGTGTACGCTTTGCTTCTTTTTTTCATGAGAGTGTCAGTAAGACGTATCCTTGTGTCGACGTTGTTCGTTTCGGAGGCTGCTGTGAAGTGTGGAATGGATGTCTTCATTTTCCTACCAAAGAGCGCTTCGTAGGGTGAGACTCCGGTGGTTGAGTGCGGTGTTGTTCTGTAATTCATTAGGAAGGCGTCTAGCTCTGTCTTCTCGTCTTTTCCTTCCACTTTAGCAGTGAGAATGACTTTTCGAATGGTTCGGACTCCTCGTTCTGCGAGGCCGTTTGCCTCCGGCCATAGTGGGGTAACTTTGTGATGGGTAAAGTTTAGCTCGTTGGCAAAGTTAGCGAACTCTTTTCCATTGAATGGAGGGCCGTTGTCGGATTTTAACTGGTTTGGGATACCAAAGGATGAGAAGATGTTTCTAAGGTGCGGAATTACTGTTTCTGATTTCAACGATGAGATGTGGCGAGTGATTGGATAGCGGGAATATTCGTCGATTATTAACATGATGTATTTTCCACTTGGATATGGGCCATCGAAATCCACAGCAAGATTTTGCCATGGGCCTTGGGGTAAGGGAGTGGGTTGGATCGGGTCTCTTGACTTGGTTTTGGTGTGGTTTGGCAGGGATGACAGTTTTGGATGGCTTCCTCCACGGTTTTATCAATGTTAGGGAACCAAACTTTCTCCCTCAAGAGTTGTTTCGTTTTCACAATCCCCAAGTGTCCACGGTGAGCAAGTTCGACTGTTCTGTTTTGCAGGGATTTTGGTATAATGATTTTAGTTCCTTTAAGGAGGATGTTCTTTGATGTTCCCTTTGCGATTGCGATTTCGTGTATTATTGGCTTGAATTGCTTGAGAGTTGCAGTTGTAGCAGCTTTTTCTGGGTTTGAAGATTTTAGTGTTTCTTGTAATTCCATTAGTAGTGGGTCATTTTCCGTTGCTTCCTCAATTTCTTGGAGCGACATTGCTTTCGGAGTTGCGTGTCTTAGGATGAACTGGATGTATTCTTCAGGAACCTTTGGTGTCCTGTATTCTGATTTTGTGAACTCCAGTGGATGTCGGGACATATAGTCAGATGGGTTGTCTACGCCCTTCTTGTGAACGATCGTGAAACGATAAGGGATTAGCCGGAGACACAAACGTTCTATTCGAGCAGATGGTGAGGATGCAGGATTTCCCATGATGTAGAGAAGTGGCTTGTGATCAGTGTGGACGGTGAACTGTGTTCCAAATAAGTACAAATGGAAGTGTTCCATTCCGAATACTACTGCCACAGCTTCTCGTTCGATTTGACTGTAACGTCCTTCAGCTTCAGTGAGCGACCGGCTAGCGTACGCCACGATGTCTTCATTGCCAGCATTGTCCGACTGTGCGAGGATGGCTGCTACGCCAACTGGGCTCGCGTCCACTATTAGGTGTGTTTCTTTATTTTCATCATAGTAGGCAAGGGTCTCATGATTTGACAGTTGAGTCTTCAGCTGGTCCAACGCTGCCTGATGTCTTGATGACCATTCCCACTCCGCATCTTTGTGGGTGAGATCTCTGAGTGGTTTAGTTGTGGTAGCAAGATTGGGGATGAATTTGCCACAATATTGTATCATACCCAGAAGGCTTCTGACCTCACTGGCATTCTTTGGTGAGTCTAATGCTGTGAAGGCTTTAACTTTGGCAGGGTCTGGTTCGATGCCGTTCTTGGAAAACTTGTATCCAAAGAAAACTAGCTCTGGCTGATTGAATAAGCACTTTTTTTCGTTAAGTGTGCACCCTGCTTCTTGAAGTCGAGTAAAGACTGCATGAAGGGCTCTGTCATGCTCTTCTTGACTCTTCCCATGTACGAGAATGTCGTCACTGATATTGATTACGCCTTCGATTCCCTGAAGGACTTGACGAATTGTGTTTTGGAACACTTCGGCGGCAGAATTTATGCCGAAGTTGAGTCTTTTGTATCTTCTTAGTCCAACATGTGTGGAGAATGTGGTTATTTCGCGGGATACCTCGTCCAGCTCCAACTGGTGGTAGCCATCTTTGAGATCGATTTTAGAGAACGTGGTGCACCATTTAACGAGGAGATGAGGTCGTCGAGTGTAGGCGTGATGTGGCGTTCCCGTTTGATTGCTACGTTTGCTTGACGCATGTCCACACACAGCCTAACCGCATTCGGGTCTCGAGGTTTTGGTACTGGAACGATGGGAGATACCCATGGGGTAGGGCCGGATACCGGTTCTATGATATCGAGTTCCTCGAGCCTAGCGACTTCCGCTGCCACTTTCCGACGCATGTGAAAGGGGATTCTTCTGTGCTTCTGGGCTACTGGGGGTACCGCGGGGTCTACATGCAGATGTACTTTGAAGTCATGTAGCTTGCCCACACCAGTGAAGAGTTGTGGATATAGTGAAGGGTAATCAGAGTTTAACTGTGTGGCTATTTGAATTAGTTCAAGATTAACCGCACTCTCGTAGCCAAGTAGGGAATCAGCGCTTCCCTTCACGACGAATATGTTTGTGGTGAGGGTGGCGTTCTTATGAGATAATGTTGCAGTAAAGCATCCTAGCACTGAGAGTGGAGTTTTGGATTGATATGGGTAGATTTTGACATCAGTTTGGTTTAGCTGACCTTGGCCTATTCCGGATTTCATCAGGATATCTTCGCTGATGACGTTAACAGAAGCACCAGTGTCGATAGCAAATTTGATTGGCTTACCATTTACAGCTATGTTGATTCGAGGTACTTTGGATGATGTTGTCACCTGACTGACTGTGATGGCGAAAGTTTCCTCATCTGAGCTTCCATTTTGACTGGTGGCAAGATTGTGAGTGACCTCCGTCTTGTTGCGGGAGTGGCACAACTTCTGGAAGTGGCCAATCTTTTGACATGTTCTACAGACTACATTGTTGGCCGGGCAGGATGACCTTCCTTTTTCATGTGGCCAGGCATTTCCGCAGAAGTAACAGCTCTTGGCCGCCGGTAGCTGCTTGGAAGTGTCCAAATTTGAAGTAGACTTGGGCCTGGTAGTGTCCAGATTTGGAGTAGACTTAGGCCTAGATGAGTAATTTTTTTGTTAGGCTTACCGTACTTCGCAACTGCATTCAGGGTCTCGATGTTGATATCGGGCTTGCTCGATGACTCAATAGAGCTGGCCTGTCGCTCTGCGGTCTCATATGACCTGGCTTGTCGCAAGAGACTTTCAAGCGTCCCTTCCTCACGAAGAGCGTATCTTCGCAGGCGAGATGATGTAGTTGTTAGGATTATTTGAGACTTAATCTCGTGACTAGCAGAAGCGAAATTGCATGATTTTGAGAGTTTTAGGAGTCTCTCATAGAACTGGTCGACTGACTCTGTTGGCTCTTGCTTTGCTGAGCGAAAATTGTAGATCTCAAACTCTTTGTTGACAGCCACAGTTGGGTCGAAGTGGGTCGATAGTTTTCCCTTCGCGAACTCGAAAGTAGTTGTTGGACCTACCGTCACAACCAGGCAGGGCCTCGAGGGTGTCTAAAGTCTCTTCTCCCATGTACAGCATGAATAAGTTGACTTGTTGTTGTGGGTCGTCAATCTTGTAGGCCTTGAGATAGATTTCGAAACGACTTAGCCATTTTCTTCCAGCGTGCTCCAACTGTTAGTGGATCGATGTGGGCCACAAAGGGTGGAAACGGGGGTAGGTTTGTTGCCATCACGTTATTGCAAAAACGTGGCGCGCGAGAAGTGAGGTTATGGTGGCTCTCTAGACTGTGCCGACTTTTAGCACGTCTTTACGTGAAAACAAATGAAAGAATGATTGAATATTGATTTACCACGTCGCCAGTGTTGTATTTTGTGAAGATTGGATCTGCTCAGGATTTCTCAGAGGTGAATAATGATAGGCCTAGGGCTGGTTTTCTGATATCTAGCCATGCTCTTTTATTCACGCTTCACGGAATGACGTCGTACCTGCCACCTCTAGGCATCACTTCCGCCAGGCATGTTATGTTTACAAGGCGCATGTATTTGGCGCACTATTTAAACAGTGGGACACAACGGTACCTACTATGAGTAGGCCTACAATTACAATTAGTAGTAATTAGGTATGCCCCTGTGCATATTGTTTCAGTGGAGATATTGTTTTGTTGTAGCAAATTGTGTAAAATATTTTATAAATTTTGTGATGTAGGGCCTACTAGTATCAGTAATGATAATTTTGCATTGATTATTTTAATTTAGCCTATGAATGCTAAAAAAAAGCATTTTTTGCATTTTTATCTGCTGGAAAACTTTAACTATTAGGCATACTTTAATTGTACAAATTAGTAGTTCCATTGGCCTAGGGCTACATAGGCTAATACTTAATGTTATGACCATGACTCATATCTAATGGCCTATCTCTATAGGCCTCTGCTATTTATTTTTAAATGTCTATTACCGGTACTGATGCCTACGTGTGGTGTTGTTAAGTAGCGCACGGTTTGTAGACTCTCATTACTTTTTTGTTAGTGTTCAACGCCCTAGTGCAGTGCGTTATTTTTCAAACACGTATGTATGTATCAATATGAAGATATCACTTGTTGAAGAACATTATATTAGACAGCATGTTTTTGTTTTTGAAGGTGGCAGCCTGGTTGATGTTTTGACCAATCGTAGTACTGCTCTCCCACCGGACGTGGTGTGTCGAATTTTCTGGCAGACGTGCCGTGCGGTTCAACATCTTCACAGTCAGATGCCGGCCATCACGCACAGAGACCTTAAGGTGAGCCCGTGAGCCTGGCTGGAGGCTAGATGTTGGTAGCTTGGAAAAGTTGAGCAGTGCTTCATCATTGACTTAAGATGCAACGGCCCAAAGATCATTCAAATCTCATCAATGGGTCATTCATGAGAGCCTTCAGCAACATCCAAATACCGTTAAGAGGGTACCGGTACCTATAGACATTATATAATTTAGGCAAATATGTGGCTGCTTGCGTCAAGCAAGTGACACCACAGCTGTCTGATATTGTGCACAAATGTGAAGGAAGCAGATATTACGGGCTCTATAGTCACACAGTCCCACTTTTATTTAAAAAAAAAAAATACATTTAGTATTTTCTTGCAAATTAACTTGCAAATTTTCAATTTTCGTGAATTGTTTCCAACTGACATCGACACAAAATGTTGATAATCTATAACCGTAGGGCTGTCTATGTGTTCTTTTTCAAGAACTATGGAACGTTTCATATATAGGTAGTCTACGTCTTATGATTCCTGGCCGTATGAATGGCTATTTTTTCCAGCCACCAAATGTTTCTTATCCCACTACCCTCTTAAATTGAGCCGCTATTTTGTTCCTTCTTCCAGATTGAAAACCTCCTCCTGAGCAACGAGGGCACAATCAAACTTTGCGACTTCGGCAGCGCGACCGCGGACACCTTCAGCCCCGACGTCTCCTGGACGGCCAACCAGCGGACACAGCTGGAGGAGAACGTGAGTGCGCTATCTTTTAAAATTTTAATTTTAATTGCATTTAATATCCTTTTTATTTGTTACCAAAATTGTTGAGTTGCATAGTTAGAGGTAGTGAAAAATGGTGATAACGAAATTCGCGAATTTTTTTAAATGTCCTTTTTATTGCCTAAAATGTAATATTGTCGACGAATTACATCATTTAGTGATGGAAAAAACACATTTTGAAAACGCGAATTTCGCGAAATTTCGTGTATAGCGCGAAATAACGAACGAAATTACATCAAACTGGTCAAAACGCGAATTAAATCGCGAAATTGGACCTTTTAGTGTGCAAAATGTAAAGTGATGTGGAGGTGCCGGTCCAGTTTTGGTGGAGGTGCCGGTCCAGACCGAATATTACGCGCGCGGTAGGCGGGGTACCGTGACGTCACGGGCTTCACGGAAATATACCTCCAAAATAACGGCGCGTATCACGGCTTCCGCGAAAATAGTATACCAAAATAACGGTGCGTACAATTTTTTTTAGTGATTTTTTTATTTTTTAGTAACGTTTTTGACAATTTTTTGAATTCGCGAAAAAACGCGAAATTTGGGTTTTTTAAAACGAAATTTGGGTTTTTATATCACCATTTCTCATTACCTCTATGCATAGTTGTTGTAATATCATTGCTATTTCAAATATTGACTTAAATGTAGTTCATTGTTGTGTCTGCATCTATGTAGGTAATTAGATTTATTTAGTTGTCCTCCTTTGTAAATCAGTTTTTATAACTGAATAGGATAGACATTAAATAAAAATAAAAAAATAAAAAATAAAAAATACTAAATGGTATTCTTGTAAACATTTGGGTAGGCCTATGGTTATTATTTTTCTAACTGAAACGTGTCTCTTGTCCTACTTGTCTGCTTATATGATTCAATCATATCTCTTCATCTGTTTTTTAACTAACATAGGCCTACGGAACATAGATTTTTGCAGTTACCGTAGCCGATGTATGTTCTCTATGTACAAACCTCCATTGACCTGTAAGCCCAGGGCTAAAAAATACCATGCCCGAGCCCGACATGCCCAGGGCATGTCACAATAGTGGTGTAGCAGGTATATCATTTTCTCACATGCCCAGATGGGCATCATAGGGCATAAATTTTACAGAAAGTTACAAGTTAGTTAGGTTTACATACAGCCGATCTACTTTTGTCTTTTCGTTACCATATTGTTTTCATGATTGGACTGGCTAAAGTAGAAAAATTGGATTTATAGGCCTATATCCATTACCCAGTGAATCAATTTTATAGTAGTAAGTAGCTAGATAGTGCTTGTTATCAATATTTGTCATGTAGGGTAGGCGTAGGCCTAAGTTTTCTGTCTGCATGGGCAATTTAAAAAATAAATTGAGCCATGATGTTGCCCCTACTTCTGTTTATGTAGGGCCTATGGAGACATAGGTCTGAAATCACCTTGCATTTTATGTGGCCTACATGTTCTAATTCTCTTTCCTGTGAGAAATAAGAAACTTACAGTAGGCCTAGGCCTAATTAGTTATTGGGGGTAGTTTCAAAAAGTTTCCCTTTTTGTCTTTTAAAATTAGCCTATTATTTGTAAATATATCTCGTGAAATTTCTCATTTTATCTTCTTATGCACGTGTTTTAAATTATTAGGCCCGTCATAAGCTTACCAAAATTTTGTATAAGTTAATAAATTAGTCTAAGAAGTGAACAAAGTCCGTGTGTGTCCGCCCCTAGCTGGCGCGCTTCACCACCCCGATGTACCGCGCCCCTGAGATGGTGGACATGTGGTCCAACTACCCCGTGACGAAGGCGGCCGACGTCTGGGCCCTGGGCTGTGTCCTCTACACGCTCTGCTTCATGCGGCATCCGTTCGAGGACTCGGCCAAGCTCAGGATCATCAACGCCAACTTCACCATCCCCGCCGAGGACTCACACTACGCCTGCTTCCACGACGTCATACGTGAGTAGACCTCGGGAAGTGAACTAGTGGCCTACCTACGTAGTGTTGTAGACCTCAATTTGTCCAAGCCGGATGAGACTCACTGGGGGCGTAGGCTAAGGCTCCAATAACACTTTGACATGGACAATTTCCTTATATTTATTTTCAAACTCCATTATTTCACCCCCTTCTACCCCCATAAACATTCAACATTTTCTTGGGGTCCTCTTCTCAATTTTCTTATAACTTTTTCCCGAGTATTAGAACAATGAATCATGCCTCCACGCAAAGCTTCTGCAGGTTGCGCCACCATAGTACCGGCCCTAACTGAGCATGAGTCGTAAACATAAACTAGTAGGCCATGACTGAATGACTCACTCCCTGTAATTCTTTGTTGGTCCAACGTCCGAGCGTATGACGGTATCGGACGTCCTAGACCGTCTGGCAGCGATCTCCGAGACTAAAGACTTCAACCTGAAGCAGCATGTAGTGTATCGTATCTGTCTGTGTGTAGGTGGGTGCTTCCGGGTGGACCCGTCCGAGCGTATGACGGTATCGGACGTCCTAGACCGTCTGGCAGCGATCTCCGAGACTAAAGACTTCAACCTGAAGCAGCCGCTCGTTCTCGACGGGAAGCGACTGGACGTCACGCCCCAGCCGAGTCCAGGTCAGAGAAATAAGTGGGCGTCGCAGTTGATGGACTCTTGTTGCGCAGCGATGTGCAGTAGTATGTCGTGCAGGAGGTCGCCGTACGTAGAGATGAGCGGTGTCGAAGATACGTGCATTTGAGATGTGTGCGTTCGATACATATTGTGTTTCGTGTAGCCGAAAGTTGAGATGATTCGATGCCGATATTGAGAATCGTCCGATTCTAGTGGTATCTAGTGGTTATTTTTAGTTCTGGTATTTCACATCTATTGATCATGCTGAAAAGGTGGAATTAGTATCGGTATCGGCAAATTTGGCTATCGGTCCATCTCTAGTTGAAAGTCATTACAACAAACTGGAAGGGTCTCAGATTGTACAGGGTGTCTGCAAGTCTGGAAAACTTAAGAAATTTGGAAAATAAATAGACCTACGTCTGGAAAATACAGGAAAAAGTTAAGTCGTTTATTATTCTGGAATTTTCTCATTTCCCCTAAAACATCTCTTAAAATCACAAAATCAGATTTATTATTAACCCCCATTATAATCTACCATCACTGCCAATCATAACATTGAATTCAAAATAAGTTCTCACATTTTCTCAAGTTAGACAAATTTGCAGCCTGAAAAATAAGTATTTTTTTAAAATTTTAAAAGTCTGGGAATTTTGTAATCAATAATGAGTGGACACCCTGTTGTAGTTTGTTGCAGTTGCAAAGATTATTTTGTGATAGTAATGAGTAGGCCTAGAGGAAGTGAAAAATGGTGATAACGAAATTTGCGAATTTTTTAAAATATCACCATTTTATTGCCTAAAATGTAATATTGTCGACAAATTACATCATTTAGAGATGGAAAAACCACATTTTGAAAGCGCGAATTTCCCAAAATCTCGTGTATAGCGCGAAATAATGAACAAAATTGTATAAAACTGGTCAAAACGCGAATTAACTCGCAAAATTAATCATTTTAGTGCTCAAAAAGTGGGGGGATGGTGGAGGTGCCGGTCCAGAATTTTCGCGAATTTTGGTGGAGTTGCCAGTCCAGACCGAACATTAAACGCGCGGCAGGCAGCACATCGTTTCGTGACGTCACAAGCTCCACGGAAATAGACCTCCAAAATAACGGCGCGTATCACGGACTCTGCGGCAATAGTCCACCAAAATAATGGCACGTATAAATATTTATTTTTGTCTTGGGAATCAATTCTAAATAAAGTTTTGGGTCACAATGATCGATTCTAACTTATTGGAATCAATGTCATCCCTACTCAAGGGCTCCTTTAAATAAAATAAAAAATTTGATCACCATTTCTCATTACCTATTATTCTGAGTAGAGATGTGCAAAAATGGTTTTTTTAAGTTTGAAAATTCGCGCCTTAAAAATAAAAATTCGCGATTTGTCGCGATTTACCAAAAAAAAACAATTTTCTCATGCACAACTTTTAAAAAAACATATTGTCACCATTTTTGCACATCTCTAATAAGTAATAATGAGTAGAGTTGTGCAAAAATGGTGACACCAAAATTTGCGAATTTTTTTAAAGTTGCAATAATCCCTTCAAATTCAGTTTGCACATGAATCTCATGAATTGTGATTGAATGGTACCAATTTCCAATTCGCGAATTTTCGCGAAATTTTAGTTGATACCGCGAATTAGTGGCGAAATTAGCAATTTTGTGCTTAAATGCGAATTAGGTCACGAAATTAAAAAAAAATAAAAAAATTCAAAGTTTTGGTGGAGGTGCCGGGTCGAAGTCGAAATTAAATTAATACTGGCTGGTACATATGGTGGAGGTGCCGGGTCATACAACGCGATTGTGAGATCGTAATAATCGTTTGAACGAGAGTAAGCTCAAAATACTTCATATTCATATCAAAAGATATTAACCCTTTCCAGTACAACAACGCCTCTGGGACGTGATAGATCGCCGTGACGCTCCGTACAACGACGTCCCGGGGACGTCGTTGGTGCGCGAGTTCAAATAACCCGCCATATCTCCGGTACCAGCAGTCCTATCGAGTTCAAATCTTTACCGCTAGATAGCAGAAGGTTCCGCGCGTAAGAATATCGAGGCGACTGCATTACCGGCGTGAAACGCGCATTGATACATCGATGAAAAACATCCGCCGGCCGTCAATCGTTCCGTCATGGCTGCTAAGCGACCGAAGTTGACTGTTGATGTTGTTAACAATATTCTTTTTGAGAGTGACTACAGCGATTCTGACAACGATGATAATGTTTCTATTTCTAATAATAGTTCTAGTTCAAGTGAAATGAGAGATTCTGACAGTGATGATGTTGATTCAAGTGATTCAGGAGTTTCTAATCATGACGGCGCCGGTGTAGGCGTAGGCCTAGGCGTAAATAATGGCTGGGATTGGATTCGCGATAGTAATTATACAGACATGTTATATTTTTTTTATTGATAACTTCTTTATTGTAAACCTATCCTGAAAATTTTAAGTTAATTGGTTGATAACTTTCAAAGCTACAAGCACAAGTGTATATGGTTTCGCTTTACTTTTGACCGCTTGGAAATTAAATAGGTATTCCCGGGTAAAATAAATGGAAAATAACCATACTGGAAAGGGTTAAATAAAAAAATTGCATAATTTTGTAAATTTGGTGGAGGTGCCGGGTAGGCGAAATTAATTCTGGTAAAAACTGTCGGAAACTTTGAAAACTGAAGGCTGAAATTTAGCTTAAAATTAAAACTGATCCCGAACTTCACTCTCATGAGCTTGTTTTTCTTTCAAGTTTCAAATCATTTAAATCAATCAAATTGTCCTGAAACTTTTTTTTTTAAAGTTGTGCATGAGAAAATTGTGTTTTTTGGTAAATCGCGACAAATTGCGAATTTTAAATTTTAAGGCGCGAATTTTCAAACTTTAAAAAAACATTTTTGCGCATCTCTAATAATGAGGCAAAATAAATAATATCAGTTTGTCTTTGATTCTTCGGCCTTTTATTTTCAAAACAATCTAGGTAACTTGTTGCTAAAATAGGCCTATTTAAAATTGGGGTGCAGCCATCACTCTGTGGTAGACTAAGGCTAGGCCTATATAATCGCATACTGCAAAATACTACTTTTACACAAGTTTCCCTTTAATCAACATATTCAAGCTGCTTCTTGTGGGACCAAATGAGTCAGTTTCTTATTTTGGTTGTTTTATTACAAAAACGTTTGTTGTAATGTTTTTGATTGTTATTTTAAATAGTGTTTTAAGGTATTGGTATTTTCTATTTTAAAATACCCAACTTAGCTGCATTTTTAATTTTACTATGCTGGTTGCTGGTACCTAGTCAAAAGTTAAACCACGTTATATCGTGACACTATTTAAGTAGGCCCTAGGTGACGAGTTCAGACAATGATCTTTTAATGCATATTTATTTAAGCATGTGCAGGCACTAATCTCTACTAAATCATAATCCGAACATGGGAGTTGACTCGTTTATTTTAATTGATGACTAATCCAAGACGGATTTTAACACGCTTTAACACATTTTCTATATAAATACGACACAGGTTTGCCAATGCGCAATGGAATGGGTAAAAAATAAAATATATATTTAAGTTCTTGTGATGATTTTATATTTAAGTGAATGTAGGCCTACATGTTGGCATGTATAATTGTACAATTCCTTTTAATTTAGCTTTCTTTATTTAATAGTACTAGTTGACAATGATTGTAGGCTTATCTATGGGTTGTTACTTTACGCTAGGGATGTATGTGTAAAAATAAAATTGTAAGTTGTCAATTATTAACCAATATAAATATGGTAGGGTATTATAATATAATTGATTGAAAAATTTATAATCTTTATATTAAATATATTTTTGAAAATGCCAGTCTTCTTCTTCTTTTTGCATGCCTGCATTTTTGGCTTATTTGACCACATGCATTTTCTGGTTTTCCAGTAGAGAAGGGACGAAAGGTATTGTATAAATCTTTCCCGAAGTTAATGTATTGCTCGTCGCTCGTATAACTTACTTTTACCTTAGCAACCAAGTAGTATACAACAAAGCTTACTTACTCGTGTAATAACAGGCCACAAAACACTGTGTAGCCTAGGCATTAAAATGCTGCTGGACAATGGATGAATTTAATGGATTAATCTCTGAAGGCAAGAGTTTTATCTCGAGTGAAAAACTGGAAAATGCATGATAATGGCCTTATAAGTAAAAAGATTGAAAAAATCCTACTTACAGCTATTATTTGCTACACACTTTCTTGTGTTTTGTTGCATATGGATCTATAATAGGGTCTACCAGCCTTTAAAGCCCCAAGTTGTGTATTTCTACAACTCGTGGTTTGGCCGTCTCTTTTTTCTTTCACGTGATACCCATATTAACTTTCACCACGGATTGCCCTCTTAATGCATATCGGTGTATTGTAATGCATACCGGCATATATGTAGGCTTTGTTGTAAATAAATAAACAAGTAACAATAATCGATACAAAATAAGGTCTAGAGCCTCGTGAAATAAGCTCGTACTTCCAAACACGAGGTCTTGGATTTTCGTTAGTAATTCACAAAATGTGAAAGAATTCAATAAGTTTGAACAAGAATATCTCAAAATTGAATCAACACTCAACACATAAATTTGCAAATAGCAAAACCAACATTTTTCAACTGTAGGCTACGCTGCAGGTCAAGATACAGATAATACACAGAAAATGTTTTGAGACAAATTAGGCCTACCTATATGGTTTTCAATTTTTTTATTAATTTTTTTGACAAAATAAAATTGCTCAAACCTGGTGTCCAAACATTTTGCGTAAAGACCGATAAAACTGTCCAAATGCAACATTTACATGTTTATTTATATTATTTGTAAAATAAATTAAATGTTATAATAAAGCCATTTTCGCAGTGTTCTGCTAATGGGGAACAAAGAACGGAATAGAGAATATCTGATGAGATGTTCAAGTCTTCAAAACAAAATGAATGCCTTTGCACCTGGCTTGGACTGTGAGGAAAAGGATACCTGTCTACTGGAAAACCACAAAATGCAAGATGGCCTAAAAAGCCTAAAATGCAGTTATGCTATGTAAAAAGAAGAAGAACAAAAAATCTTAATTGTTAAATTAGAATTAGTGTGTGGGATAGGATCCAACAGCTTACCTTCTAGATGTAATGGTGAATTTGTTGATAAATGTAAGAAAAACACAAGGCGTCGGTCAGTGGCCATCTTATTTTTCTCCCGAGTGATCAAGACTTCGAGTAGAAACGTCTCGTGTTTTACATACTTTTATGTCTTTACGTATTTATCAATAAATTCGGCAGCCAACATCACACCTTGAAGGTAAGCTGTTGGATCCTATCTCACACCTAATATTATGCTTCAGCCAACTAGCATTCATAAACATAACCCATTAGTTAGTTTAACATAGTATTTTTAGTATCATTGTTAAGGTAAAATTTCAGTTATGCCCAAACAATTTTTATTTTTTATTGCAACAAAATGACAATCATTAATTGCAGTCTACTTGCAAGAAAATCATACATTTAAGCTAAAAGAGTGGGAAGTAAATAGATGTGACTAGACTAGATGGACTAGACTAGGCTAATATATATATATTATATTTAAAGATTATTGTTTGAGCTCTAGGGCAAAGCAGCTTTGGTTACGTAGCAACGGAGCATAAAATAAATTCTAAGATTGTTCCAATTCAGCCTGGTTGATTCTGGCATCGCCTGCTGGTGAAATATTGTCCAACGAATTGGATCGTTGCTTCCTATTTAAAATACTGGTCTCTGGTTGGCGATTGTTTGCTCATCGATGGCGTCGGTGCTGATAAGAGTTCTCTTAGTCTGCTTTAAATTAAAGTCCCCGTTGAAAATAAGATAGACTATGTGATTGAGTGGGTAGATTCTAAATGTGAATTTATTTTATATAAGGGTTAGTTTGGATCACTTTGATACTGAGTGCACACTAGCAGCAGTTGTTGAACGAACGGAACAAAGTCAACAGCTAACGGAGAAGGGTCTGCAAACTGCAATACCAGTGATTTTTTCCAGGATCAAGCATCCTGGAGAAAGTAATTATCAGATTGATAACAAACTTTGCACAGATGCTATGGTAATGTATAAATATACATCCTTTTATAGAGGAAAAACATCTAAATTTAACCTCCCAGACGTGGTTTTTTTAGTGTAAAATTTTACCCCAGCGTGGTTTATTTTTTCAGAAAAATTAAATAATTTGCAATGCATTTTCATAAAAACACTATCTTGAAAACTATTAGATGAAATCTCCTGAGATTTTCAGGAAATGCCAATAAGGTATTGTTGAATGTAATAATTATTATTTATACATCATTGTTGCTATATTAACCCTTTCCAGTACGGTTATTTTCCATTTATTTTACCTGGGAATACCTATTTAATTTCCAAGCGGTCAAAAGGTTGGCAGTCACCAAGTGTGTTTGGAGCTCTGCTCTTTTCTGCCATCCTCGTGATACATTTAAACAATGTGTTACGGAACAAATAATAAATAAATAATAAATAAATGGTTAAATTAATTGATTTTTATTTTTTAGAATTTAGGATTTTTGTAAAATCATTGAAATTGATACATTTTGGAATTTATTTGTGGCTATTCAGTAATCAGAAATAATGTTGAGTAATCTTTGACCATAGATACCCTTGCTCGACAATCATGCTAAATAACATACCAATCAGATGACAACTGGATCCAGGAAAAATTCCCCCAAAATTTCAAATTGGAATAGATTTTTTTTAGGATGCCCGCTGTAGGGTATACATATCAGATTTAATCGATGTGACCCTCTACAGGTGACTAACTAGGTATATTGCGGATAGGACAATTGTGAAGGGGTGTCCGAGGGCTATTTAAGAGGACTCAATCCCTTGCATTCGCATTGATGACTTAGTAAAACCACGGAAAAAACCTTTAGTCAGGATTGCTGGTCTAGACGGGATTCGAACCCGGGACTTTCAGAATCAGAGTCCGAGCCAACTCTGTTGGTAATAGGTATAGATAGCTGTAAGGCCACTAGTGAGAACGAGGTATAGCTCTTCTCTACCAATTGTCTTGTGATGTGTTTTGTACCAGGCAGTATGTCAAGTTAGAATGAGTATCTCTCAATCAAGAGTACATTTTCATGATATTGCTTAGTTTTTTAGTAACTAACCATAAATATCCCAAAAAATATAAAAATTTAACTGAGTTTCCATTCTTATGTAGGAGACATCTATACCAAATCTAGAAATATTCTGATAGAGACATGCACAGGCATAATTAATAATTATATACTTTATAAACAACATCTTGATGTTGAATAGTTTTTGGGTGAGAATTGGAGGTCAAGTGATCCAGAATGCATGAGAAAATTGCTGAGTGAACTGATTTACAAAAGAGGACCAGTGGCGAAGCGTCGGGGTAGGCATTGAGACAGTGTCTACCCTACTCAAAAAATTAATAACGAAAAAAAATAATATTCTAAACGCTGTTTTACAAGTGAGAAATGGTTTTCAAACGTACGCGGGCAAAGCAACGAATGTACGCGTTACCTTTCTGCGCGGATGTGGACTCTTTCCATGCCTATGCACTACTTTTGAGACAACTAGGATTCTGTCTCCGAGCCTTCCCCTATTACACCAACAACTCTATGGCCCAGCGCTTGTCCACTCCCCTCCACTTCCCCTCCTTCTTCGCAAGTAGCATAGGCAAATGAGACATGTCTCCTCGCGCTTCAGCTCGTGTTTCGGCTGCATTTTCGATTGTTGCGCGCATGGATACTATTATACACTTGAATAAGCGCGCGAGCGTGCTCGAATAAGTGTTACAGCCTTACAGCTTGAGTTGTTTTGTTATATTTAATATTATTCTGATTCTGAAAGGGCTCCAAAATTGCAAAAATATAATAGGGATGATCGACAAAATGAAGTTTCCACTGTACAAAAACAACGTTATTTTGTTATTGCTTTCCGACTAATACTTTTTCTACAACGCACCAAACGCATTCTAAGACCTTGATTTTCAAAATTTTCGCCTGCGGCGCTGATGTTGGCTGCCCCCCAAACCCCCCGTGCTTGGTTCCTTTCCCACGAATATACATGTACCAAAAGAAACATGATTCGTCTGTGTCTACCCTGTAAAATGTTCACGCTTCGCCACTGAAGAGGACACTCTTTTGTAAATCAGTTTTATTATATCCGAATAACATACGTAAATAAATGTAATCAAATGTACGTTTTTGTACATTTAACATTGTAAGAAGAGTTGGCTAAGCTCATCCACCTGTTCGAAAATTAGCACACTGCTAAGCTTACAGCATACTCATTTTATTGAGTAGCAGGGAAATGTTAAAAGTAAAACCAAGCATTATGTAGCATCTTGTAGAATCTATTTTTGACATTGTGTCTACTACTCTATAGGGCCTACTGTATTTTATTAAAATCAACTTAAAGGGGTATTTAACCGCTAGACTCAAAAAATATATTTCATTCAGGCTAATTAGTAATGAATTTAGCAATCAACAGAAAAATTATTGGGACCACCATGACCTCCCAAAAAATTGTCAAACGTGACATTTTTAGAGCTAGGTCCCATCGGCAAAAATCTCCCATAAGAAATAACATGGGGACGATCTTTATGCCCCGTGACCTTGGAGGATTTTGATAAAAAAATATTGGCCATTATTGACGTACTCTTCAGCCTTTTCTGTAAATTCTCTATATTTTGATTTGTAATTTGGGCAAGTAGTTCGGTCAAAATATGCTGATTACCAAGATGGGGTGTGATTTTGGAATGCATATTTTTGCGTGTTTGAGGGTATATTTGGGCACAGTTTCAAGACACGATGTTATAAAGGGGCATTTTAGATTGGTACTATGCTCTAGTATCTATGTGGACCAAAAAAGAAGCAGGTTAAAGCCGATTTAAGAAATCTCCCGAAACATCAATTTTTGCAAATTTCTGGATCAAAAAAATTCAAAAATTCGTGTTAAATCACAGTTACAAGATACGATTTTTTAAACGGTCATTTAAGTGTAGTATTGTGCTATAGATCACGTGGTAAAAAATAATTTTTGGGGTTTTTAGCCCCCTTTAACCCTTTCACTGATGGTGAAAAAAAACTTAAGTAATACCCCATGTATTACACAAAAATCGAGGGTTAAGACTAAGAGTAGTGTTGACATCGGGTAGTAAATATTGGAGTCGACTCTGGAGCCTTGGGAACCCGGGGTAGGAGTCGACTCCCCGATCCACAATATTTTTTATTTTTTTGAATATTTTATGCAAAAGTTATTTTTAGCCCACTACTCTGGTTGCACAACTCTGTCCGGCCGTTCCCCCCCCCCCCTCCACCCACTACGTATCACTAGCTTGCTTGTCTCTTGGCCCGGCCAAGACTCTCGCTGATTTGTTATGTTTACGTTTTGAGATAAGATAACGACTAACGAGACAACAAGTGCAATCTCATTCAATTTATCATTTTTTTTTTTTTTAATTTTCCGACTCCTTGAAAATGGAGTCGACTCCGACAGGAGTCGGGTACCCGAGTACCCGATGTCATCCCTAGTTAAGAGTAATGAGTATGGATGACATAAATAATAAAAAAATATATAAAATAAAAAATAAATAAATTGGATTTGTTTTTATTTATTTTTTGTTGTGGGTTAGAAGTGGTGAGGATGTTTGTTGCCCCTACTTTATCGGCATATTTACGATCGGGAAAGCGGGTGACCTTGGTTTTGAAAATATTAGCCCTGCAGTCGAGAAATGGCGCTCATTTGCGTACAGATAGCCTAGGAAGTTTGTTTCCCTTGCATTATAAAAAAGGAAACTATATAACAGGTAGTAATTAAACAAGTACAATTCATTGGACTTTTCACTGTTATTTATACATTAAAAAGACATGTTATTTATTGATTGAGTTATTTATGAGATTGTGTTGCTCGTTGGTCTTGTGGTTAGCGTATCTGCTTCCAATGCAGAAGGTCAAGGGTTCGATTCCTGTCAAAGTCAGAAGTTTTTTAACTTCTGATTTGGACTTAAGTCCATCAGTTCGTGTCGTAGGAGTTTGTAAACGGTGACTTTGGAGCCATGGACAACGAAGCACATAATAAATTCAAAGTTGTTCTGAATCGGCCTTGTTGATTCTGGCGTTGATCCGGGGGTGTTCGCACTGTCCATACCATGTTATATTTCCCATTAAAAATATAGATTTTTGGTTGGTTATCTCTTACTCCGTCCATTGCGTCGGGGCCTACAGGGTTGGCTTGGTCGCTTTGATTTACTGTCCCCCACTGAAAATCAGTTATATAACTGAGTGGGTAGACTCTAAATACAATTTATTTATTTATTTATTTATTTATTATTCATACATAAAAAAATAAAGATATTATGTATAAATAACAGTGAAAAGTCCAATGATTTGTATTTGTAAAATTTTACCTTGCATGTCTCGCCACCATTTAAAGAGACAAAAAACGGTTTTAAAATTCAAAACCGTTTGTGTTCAAAACCGGATCGAAACTGGTTTCCTGTTAACCGAAGTTATCCCTAGTTAAGAGTCAAGGCAGAAGTTAAATTCACAAATATAATTTTTTTTAACATATTGTTTGCCGACATATTTTGTTAAAACTGATCAAAGTATATGGGGAAAAAATATTCAAAATCTTGAGAAGGTCAAATGGTGTCCATTTGTTTTTTGTTTGTTTTCTTAGTAGTGACTTGTGCAGTAGAAATTGAAAGTTGGAGCATTACTTCTAAATTGTGACCCTGATTAAAAATTGTTATGAGGTAATATTGTTTAGGAATAAAATTTCCAAGACATGCGATTATTTTCACATCCGATAATTCCAAATTTTTACTTTGATGATACAAATTTACTTAAATTTGGATAATTTGCATTTGCCAAAAGTCAAGGTAATTTTTTGATATTCCTAAAGATAATATTTTTTTTATAAATACTAGTTAACTCATGTGATAAACTTATGTATTTTTTAATTCTCAATTGTTTTACAAAATGCTCATATTTTGAATCATTACATTTTTTTTTCAAAATAATCTACATTTTTTTATTGGATAGAGACTCAAAATAGATACAATACTTCAAATAAATCTCCAATTTTGAAATTTTGAAATATCTAAAATTTTCAAATAGTAGTAGGCCTTGTTTATGAGACTGTTTTTGACTGTTTTTACGACTTCAGTAATTGCCATACGTATCTAATACGTTCATAACACACAGCGGGCGGAGCGCTTTGGGCGTATTACATTCGTCCATAGCAGAGAAGGGGTTAATTTATACATGCATAATGGTCTAATAAAACCACAAATGCAGAGCATATTAGGTCTATGAGAAAAAGATCTGACATTTTGATACAAAAAGTTAGAATACATACCTATTCTTTTAGCAAATAATAATAGACAGAGACAAACCTTAGTTTCATTAAAAAATATAGCCCTTTTATATTTTCAAAATATATATTTGACTGGTATAACATCTTTCACATACTATTTTCACATCTATACGGAGTACTGGTATGAAAAGTTTTATTTTTATATATTTTTACGTTGACTTACCAACTGAAGTGTTTCTAAACTCATTAATCTCGTTATTGTTAACTGTGTATTCAAGTTGTAAGACTTTCTCGAGCAGTGAAATGGACCGTTGCTCGCGCTTTACAGCAGCACCCTGTATTTTAATTTTTAAATATTTTAAATAATTTTGTAATTATATATTGCTGTGAGATAGGATCCAACAGCTTACCTTTGAAAAGTGATGGTGGCAGCCGAAATTCTTGATAAATGGATACACAAAAATATATTAAAAAAACAAAGAAAAACACGAGACATTCCAACAAGGTCTTGCTGCGTCATGTCAAAATGGAGAGAAAGGAAGATCATTTCCTTTCTCTCTTTGAGTGAACAAGACCTCGAGTCAAAACGTCTTGTGTTTTTTTTTTTATATATATATATATATATTGTATCTATTTATCAAGAAATTTGGCAGCCAACATCACTTTTTGAAGGCAAGCTGTTGGATCCTATCCCACACCTAATATACTCCAGCCATTTGGCATTCTTTCAAGTTAACCTATTTTGTTTTTATTTTTTAATGTTATGACAAGGATAATTAATAAATAAAATAAAATAAATTATAAATAATTTCTATAAATAAGTATTTTATTTTACCTTTTTTTTACCATTAAATTACTCTAATGAGATTACAGATACACTGAGTCAAACTGTATATCAATGCAAATAAATAAATAAATAAATAAATAAATAAACCCCGTCTTCTCTTCCAGCCCACGCCGTGTCCGGCCCCCCAACCAGCGTGCCTCCCGTTGCCGAGCCCCCCGCCGGCCACCCCCCCGTCCCCGGCCCCCGCAGGCAGAACCCGCCGCCGTCCCCCACCAGCCCCCGCAGACCATGCCACCCCAGCAGGGGGGCGGGGGAGGGGGACTCTTCTCCTCACTCAAGGGAGGTGCCGGGAGTTTCCTTAAGAACCTCAAGGACACGTCCAGCAAGGTCATGCAGTCCGTGCAGCAGTGAGTATTAATACAAACATCATCTTAGAAAGTTAAGAACCTCAAGGACACGTCCAGCAAGGTCATGCAGTCCATGCAGCAGTGAGTATTGATACGAACCTCATCTTAGAAAGTTAAGAAATGCCCAAGAGAGTTTGAAGAGAAAAGTAGAATACAATCATATTCATCAAAGACAGTAAAATTTTGTGATGTAAGTATTAAGTTTACGGTAATCATTCTTCTGGTTTGCTTTAAATTTTTAAAAAACACAATATGTAAGCTAGGTACACTTTGAAGTTATGGTTTTTAATTATTTAAAAAAAATCTTGTTTTTAATTTTCAAGTGAGTATAATTTACTTATATTGTATTAAAATTTAAAAAATCTCAAATTTAGTGAAAATGTTTCAGTTCTTTTAATGGGAAAATAAAAACTGTGGGCCTACTTGTAAATATATAACAAAAAGTGCTTTATTGTGTAAGGATGGTTCAGCACAGTGGTTGATTGCTGTTAAAGTCATAGTTCTGGTTTTTGTCACATGACAATTAAATACCATGTTGTGTATTCAATGCAATTCTGTAGTTTCTTCTTATTAGTAATTCAAAAAGTATTTTGATGAATTATTTAGCTATGTAAATTAAAAACACAACTAACGTAGGGCCTACTAAGTTATGGGTATGTCCCTTGGTTCTTATCTTATCAGCTGCCAACGTACAATGCCAGTTATTATTAGACCTACGTTCAAACAACACTTACACCAGATAAGGCTGAATGTTTAAAAATCATGACTGTTTACATTGTAGTATTGAGTGGTAATAATTTGCTCTTTCTTGGTCTTTGTAATTTGTATATTATACTTAAAACTGCATTTGCTCGATTACTAGCCAATAATGCAGGGGCTGTGTGAGTACTAAAAATTTTAAGTCGAGTAATTGGTATGCCTACTCTACTCAAAATAGGTAATCAAAATTTAAAATAGAGTTTAAATATTTTATTTTGAAAATAATATTTGTGTATTGATTGATAGCAATTGTCGTAAAAATCTGCCCCGATTGGGGAGTAAAACCATGTTTTCTTTCAGTTATGACAGCAGATTTCTATCATAGCTCTCAACAATCACATAAATAGCAATTTAGCAAAGGTTTGTCTTGTAGCCCCAATAGCTGAGTTGGTGTAGCATCTGTTCATAAAGCCAGAGGTTCTGGGTTCGATCCCCAGTCGGGGCGGGTTTTTACGACAATTGCTATCAATCAATAACTATGCCATTGTCCTCAAAGTGAGCTTATGCTACCTAATCAATATAATTATGTATACTTGCTGCAGATAGGCCATATTCTTGATCTTTGATCGTCAATATTCTCTGTAGAGAGATTAAATCGTACCATACTCGGTGTCAATTTGTTTTCTTTACCAATCAAAGATTGTTTTCTTCTGTTAATTTATACTCAGTTATCACTTTGAGAGCCTTACTAGAGGCTAACAACAATAAATAAAATAATTATTTAGCATTTGATCTTTGAAGTGGAAATGTTTCATTACAGATCAAAGTATTTGGTCTTAAAACAGTCTTAAAATTTGAGTAATTTATGGTTTTTATTAATTGAACTCGACTCAAAGCTAGAAAACAAGAATCCCAGAGCAGCCCTGATAAAAGCAAAAGTAATGTAAGTAAATTAAGTTTGCCATCAATTGTAAATCAATGTGTATTTTATAATGGTAGGGCCTACCCTATAAATATTTTTAAATGGCTTCAAACGGGTCAAAAAAAATCAAAAACATCACTTAGGGTTTATTTCTCGATTTGGTTGTTCGGGAAACACTCTCGTAGGCGGAATTGTTAATATTTAATACAATTAAAAAAATTTAAAAATCATCCCAACCAGGGTTTGAACCCGGGTCTCCCTCGTTCCACGTAGGTGCCTTAGCCAACTAGATATTCATTATAGATCCATTCAGATCTATAGGCTTAATGAAACTACAATTCAGTAGTCTAAAAGTTATTGTCTCGGTGGTCTAGTTGACTAAGGTGTACCTATGTGGAATGTGGGAGACCCGGGTTCGAACCCCAGTCGGGATGGATTTTGTAATTTCTGAATTGTATGAATATTAGCATTTTATTAATTTAAAGTTATTTGTCTTTATTACAGAAATGAACTTAATGTTACAGAATAATTTGATATCTTTCTAATCAATCGGAAATTAGAAAATAGAAAACATTAATAAATAGAAGATGGAGGAAGAATTAGATAGTATAAGAATTAAAATTTAAAACATTTTTTTATTCACCAAAAGAAATAACAAAATGAAAAAAAATGATGGAAATTACTAACTAGAATAAGAAAATGATTCATATTTGCTTCCCACTCTCGGCCTAATCCCAGATATAGGCCAACTGAAGTCTTGAGTAATAATGTATTAAACTGTAGCAATCATTCTATCGGTTGTGTTTGTTGCTACCAGGAGCATCGCTCGCTCCGACCTTGACATCAGCTACATCACGTCTCGTCTGATTGTGATGCCGTTCCCTGCCGAGGGGCTGGAGTCGACGTATCGTAGCAACCACGCAGACGACGTGCGAGCGTTGCTGGAGGGGAGGTATCCAGGTGAGATAATAACTATTCAAAGCAAAACTGATTTAAAATAAATAAAAACAGAAAAGTAAAAAATTGTTCTAAAATTGTAGACTGTATGTCAAATCACAAGTTGGAGAAAAATGCGATCCAGCCTTTTATCATCCAGCCGTTCATACACATAAGTTTGAGAAAAAGTTTGAAATGTGTCCCCCCCCCCCCCCCCTCCCAACCCACAAACACAAAATATAGCAAACATTTATGTTGAAAACCAAAAATTCATCATCATCATTATCATCGTGTCCATCTGCTGACAGAGTCAGCTTGGGTTTTACAACCATATTTCCCCACTTCTTTCTATACTCCCACGATTGTATCTCGTCCACGTGTTCTCAGCTCTATCGTCTTTGCTGCAGGTCTCCAGCTAAGGTCTACTTAAATTAACAGTTCTAAAAATTAAATATGATGTAGAAAAAGAGAGACAGATCCAAAGTTTCTATGTTTATAATTTTTAAAGAAATAATTTAAATCATTCATTGTTATTACAATATTCTAGAAAGTTTGTTAATTGTTTGCTGTTTGGGTTGAAGGATATACAAAATAGTGATTAACAAACCCAAATAATTTTTTTTACTAGAATAAAACAATATGATAAAACGCGAACATTCAAAATACGAACTCAAACTCAAAAAAGGTTCATTAAAAAAAAGTTCAAATTTCGAGATTTTTTTTTTAAGTTGCTTCTATTATTTGACATGTCAAAAAATGGTTTTCATTTTACAGGTACAAATTTTAAAACAAAAAAATTTAATGTTACCTCGGCTGGTCCAGAATTTACATACTTTTATGGTGCTGGTCCAGACTTATCACTATTTTACCTTTTATAACGGTTTGATATTATATCTCTTTAAGTTTGGTTCGAGTTTGAGTTCGGTTTGAAATTTTTGTTGATTTAGAAGTTCGGTTTTCAAAACTATGAAAGTTCGAGTTCGAAGTAAAAATAACCCTACCATACGGGTCCAAGATGTCGGGATCCTGCATATCCTTAATATTTCTTCAACATTGCATATTCTAGGCGGGCGCTACTGCATCTACAACGTGTCGGACCGCACCTACGCCCCCGGCCGACTGGGCCCCGGCAGAGTGGTGGACGCGGGGTGGACCCAGGTGGGCAACAGGTGGGCGCCGTCTCTAACCACGCTCTACCGTCTGTGCGAGGACATGAGAGGCTTCCTGGCACAGGACAACAGGCACGTCGTCATCGTGCACTGTACGGTGAGTTGAGGACTGGGGTTAACTTGCCCGTTGAATCCTTATTTTAGGTTGACTTTAATTAAACATAGTGGAACCAAAATTTGAAGAAATAAATTTATTTTCTTACCGGTATTTCCAGAAAAAATGTGTTTTGCCATAAACATTTTAAAAATCATACCCTCATTTTAGTTAACGTTTTTTTTAAAAACGTCAATATTTCATTTTCAATATTGAATCTGGATATTAATATTGAAAATATTCCCACATTGGTATCGTATTAAAATATCGATATCATTGCCTATGCCTAATTTTAATTTACTTGGCAGTAAAATAATATTAGTTCAAAATTAGAAACTTAAATTTTAATCATCCATTATTTGTATTTCTGTATTTTGTTCTTTGTTTTTATTATCCCAGTGGATCAAGCACTACATACATGATATAGGAATTGTCATTATTCTAAACATAGTTGCTAGTGATACAATATAAAGTTTTGCATGTTATTTAGGCCTACACATTTAAATATATAATTTTTTAATTTGCATTCTTACAACTAACATTTGAGCATGTAACATTATTTATAAGACTTTCTTATTGCACTTATTAATAATAATGTCATTAAGACATTAGAGTATTGAAAGTTATCCTATAAAACTAGGTAAGTAGGTACCTATACAATATACAACAGTGCCTCTCGGCGTGGTAGACAAAATTATTAGGTATTCAAATTCCAAACTAAACTTAGTGTTCCATAATATATTGATTATGGATAGTCACTACTCATCAAAATAAAGAATACTATTATAAACTTTTTTTATTCATAATTAAAAATTAAAATATTATCTTAAGTACAGTATAAAGTCCACATTCCAGAAAAATGATTTAACTTTGAGCTTAAATGTTTCTCTGTTACAAGTGTGCATTATACTTGTTTTATACCATCTGGCAGTTTATTAAATATTTTAACTCCCATATGGACTGGATCATTATCTAGCAACTTAAGTATATGCCGCACGTGGTGTAGGTTAAGTCTACCTCTTGTGTTGAATCTGTGAAGCCCATCATTTACAATAAAATATGTAGGGAAAACATGTACAAACATTATTTTCTCCAGCATGTACAGGCATGCCACCATAAGGATTTTCAGTTCTTTAATATGAACACATGTGACATATATGAGTGTGTCATGCGTGTTTCAAAGTCTCCCTCCAGTTTCATGTTCATGTTCCCGCTAAAAGCTTGACTGAAGTAGTTCAAGTAGGTTACCGTTAGATAGCAGCACTAACTAGTGTTGTGTTCTTGTCTCTCAGAAGGTCATTACAGTAATCTTTTCGATAGCTAGAAATGTCAACAAGTGTTTCAAAAATGGCTGCGCGTCGAATTAAAAATTACGGAATGTTATATAATTATGTTTCTATCAATAATATTTTATTAGACAGCGGAAAAAGTGAAGTAAGTTTATCTAGTGGTTCAGAACATGATTATTTTTCAAGTGATAGTGGGGAATTGGTGCTGCACAGTAGTTTAAATTTTTGAAAATCAGGTTGTTACAATGCATTTGGTGACTTTTACAAAAAGGTAGAGGGCTAATTACAATACCAAAATTATGTAATTTTTGTGCAGTCGATACTCGAAAATAGAAAACCACTAAAAGGAATAAACCTTCAAAATATTTTACCTCCCATTTTTTTGTCCTTTAGTCAAAGACTTCAGATTCCCAACATTGAGTTGGACGGTTAATAGTTTTTTGTCCACAGAGATAATCTGACTTTCCGCCACCTCACATCTTTGCTTTCGCAAGCCTTTTATTGTGACGTTCAAAACTCGCATTATTCCATGGAGTGGTATTCTTTTCTAAACTCAAGACGAACTATTGCGGGTAAAATACATAACTAAATAATCTACTTATCTCGCAGAAAATTGGCAACCATTAAATTTAACAAACGCCCATCAGTAAAGAAATCGACTTTCCATGCACATTTTAAATACTAAGTTTAATCATAAATCCACACATCAAATGAGGGCAAATTAGCACTTCTGTTTGTTCGGGGCAAGGGAAGGGGGCAACTGCCTCCCCTTCCCCCCTCCTATGGGCACCCATGATGAAAGTTGAACTTCGGAGACAAACATTTGAAGTAACCCGGAGTAGGGCAGTAGGATGTTTTTGTTGGTTTAATCAGGGAAAAAAATATTGTAGGGGATGTTTAAATAGTGTAAGATTATTTTAAAACTATCTATGAATGAAATAAAATTGTAAGATTGTTAAAAACATGAGATGATGGAGCATCAGCTTGTCATGAGTTTGTTCATTTCTAGGACTAAAAGTGGGCGTGTGTACACACAGCTCTCAATCAGTTGTTTGATGTTAGATTAGTGTAGGATGTTTTTGTCAGTTAAATTGCAAAAGAATATTGTATGCAATCGTTTTAATAGTGTCAGATTATATTAAAACTATCTATGAATGAAAAAACTTGTAAGATTGTTGGAAACATGCGATGATTGAGCATCAGCTTGTTATAAGGTCGCTCAATCGTTGGCCTAAAAGTAGGCCTAGGTGTGTGTACACACTGCACTCAATCATATTGTCAATCAAGCCTGCTCAGAAATTTTTATATAAACTAACGTAGGTCAATTCCAATAATATTATGGCCATAGAGAAAAGATTGCGATAACATAGAAATGAAGCCCTAGCTGGGAATTTCCCAGTTTAGCACCACGGCCAACGTGTACGCAATATGGGAAACATCTTTTTCCAATTACATGGGTTTACGAAATGGTTGTCCGTCAAGTCTATTAGAAATTACAAGGAATGCAAGTAAAATGATTTCTTATAATTTTCTCACACATGGCCCCAAACTATCTGGTTTTGTAGTAAATCAAATCGGGACTGATAGGGAAAATAATTCCTCAATTGCCTCTTTGGGAAAGGGAATTAAATATATATAGTATATATATATATATTAAATATATTTAACTCATTGGAGTTGCAGGCTGACTTCGAACATCACAACAGACTAACTATGTCATAACATTAATTTACAACCCAATCACATATCACAACATTCACCAACGATTGATTATTGAGCATTCAAATCGTCAGTTTATACACTGCTGCTTAGGGAAGGACTACAACTAATGCTACTCCGGCCGGCCATGATGCACGTTACGCCCACCGACAGTGCTGCCCCTGGATTCCACTTTAAATGTGTATATGAATAGTTATGATGTATTAACAGTGATCAATCAATGTATGAAAACCATGCATAGAAAATATTATAGGTATAATTTAGTGAGAAAAAAAGGATTACTAGTAGATTATGAACATTATCACAATTTTCATCCAATATATAAATTGAATAACAATACTAGTAGTAGTGCATGTGTAGTAGGTAGAACTACTTACATTTTTTTATTGCCTTAAATTATTATGTCCTACTCAGTAGGGTCCACTTGTTACCCTAAGAAATCATCAACACATAGTTTTATTTTTTATATCCAATGGCAAATACCAGAAACTTGTACATTGATTGTTCTCCGCAGAGCGGCTAAGGGTGAAAGTGCAAGATCGTTTCCTATCGGGGGCACACTTTGGCGATCTTGCTTCACCCCCTTTTGCCAACAGCACGTGGTGTTCCCAAGTGGTCACCCACTCAAGTACTGACCACGCCCGGTGTTGCTTAACTTAGGTGATCTATCGAGAACCGGTGTATTTAACATGGCAAGGCCGTATCTTCATTGAAAAATGTTAGCTTTTTGGGTTTCAACTTGAACTTTGTTTTGTAGATACTGATGTCCACAGATCAAGAGTTTTATCCAACCATTTTCCCGTTTCAATGCGTCTTTTTCTTAACCAAAGTGGTTCGCTTGCATCTATTAGCTGTGTAATATCTTTGGCAGTTCTGCCTGTGTGGTCACGAGCCGTGATGTACGAAATGACCGAGTCTCGGTCCCCCAGAGCGTCGACTAACACCTTGGCAAGTTCAAGGCAACCTGCTTGCCGAGCAATATAGTGTAGCGGTGTTTGCCCTTGTGAGTCAACTGCCCTTACGTCTCCACCATTGGATATGAGCAACTGAGCAGTCTGGACTCGTTGCCCAAAACACCATTCGTGAATGTTGCCTAAATATGTCCATATATATAATGCAGATGCAACGTAGTGCATGGCCGTTACACCGTTTATGTTATCAGGCGTGTTGATGTACTCGGCAAGAGATTGTCTGTTGTCTCCAATACTCTCAAAAAATACTTTTACAACATGCGGATTACTGAAAAAAATACATACACTATGTAATGGTGTTAACCCTGCCATTTTGGACCCTGCAATGTTGGATAGATTGATTTCTCCACCATTAGATATTAATATCCGGGCAATGTCGGCCATCTCGTGGGCCTTTGATTCCAAAAGTTGACACGACATATTACACATATTTGGGAAATCTCTTGGAATATTTCTTCCAAGTGCATGCAATGAAGTAAAACCTTGGGAACAAGGTGTGTTGATATACTTTGCTATTGAGGCTTTGTCCTCACCAAAAGTATCAAGTAAGACCTTAACTAAAGACAAGGATGAGCGCATCACGGCTAATTGCAAAACAGTTGTTCCGTCTTTTAATGGTATTGTAACATCTGCTCCATTGGCAACAAGCAATGAAATAAGGTCCTTGTCTCCAGAAAAAACAGCGTTCATCAAATTGCTTGTGCCATTTTCATCGATGAAATTGATGCATTGTTTATAAAATTCAGGATCATTTGCAAATTGGTCCCTCATGTACTCGACAACATTGAAATGCCCATATCCACAACTTGCATGGAATATCGTTGCCATATCCTTCCGTAGCAACTTCAGGTTTCCACTCCACTCTTCAAGCAGTTCCAGTGTAGAAACCCACCCGTTACAGCCAGCGTAGTACATTGCAGTATGTCCAAATTTATCTTCTTTACCCACAAATGTCACGCAAAACATTTTGCTATTACTTCCCCTGAGCAAATCAAGAAGATATTTCAGGATTTTGTTTTGACCACAAATTGCAGCTTTGTGTACAAAACTTCTCCCCATTGGTCCTAGAGATGTAATATCTCCACAATCTTTCACAAGAATTTGCACAATTCCAAGGTGACCATTACTAATGCTTCTTAGAATGAGATCCTGTTTGAGGTTCTGGTCGGGTAACCATCCTTGATCGACGATTAGTCTCATTAGGTTACTAAACCCATCGTCTGCTATAGCCTGCAATGTGACAACAATACCAATGTTTTCTGCACTTGCATTTTGGGACAACAGCATCTCCGCCGCATCCCAAGTTCTAGTCCGCACAGCGTAGAGAAGTGGGGTGGATTGCACAACAGCATCCACTTTATTAACATCCGCTCCGTACTCGCAGAGAAGGTGAACCATGTGTCCTGGCCTCGGCACAGGTCCAATGAATCTGTGCTCAAAGTGAATTCCTACCTCAGAACCATAAATATGATGCATCGTTTCCTCAAATTCAAAACCTCCGCCCGCAGCAAGATGTAGTGGCGTCCTGTGCCCCTTGTCACTTGAATTCACATCAGCGCCAGCCTTCAGCATTTCCTCCACTTGATACAAGTCGTTGTTAAGCACTGCAACATGCAATTCACTTTCGCCAGAAAGTATACTGTTCAGTATTTTCCAGATTACTTTGTAGTTCCAAAAAATTAGGTGATCTGCAATGAACTTTGAGTTATCTTTAAAGTGTTTTGAGAACCATTTCCCTGCGTAAAATTCTGCAAAGCAACGATGGACGAATTTCAGTCTAAAGTTGATTATGCTGTCGACTATTCCCGTTTTGTCTTTGCCCAACTGCAAGTTTGCCATCAACTTCTTAGTTGTCTCAATAATATTGTCTTTTGAATGCAACAAATTTATTTCGTCGGGATGAAACAAATATACCAAGGATGCATTTAAGAATGTTTCGTCAAACTTTTCCCTTGCCATTAACAATATTTCATCATCTCCAATTATACTTCTTTTCTTTATGTAAATTTCAAATTTTTTGTCAACAAATCTCTCAAAAAGTTGTAACAGGTCAAGTTTCTCGGGTAGATTGAACTGCTCCTGGTTGTTGATGTCGTCAATGCAAACTTCAGCCAACATCATTGTTTGAAGGGGGATACCCGTAAAGCGTCTCTCGTCATCTGAAAGTGACGTCGCCAACTTTCCGAGAAGATTCTTGGCGACATCTCTAAGATCTTCTTCAGTCAACGAACCTTCTCGTCTCCAGTATTTAATTAAAAACTGAATTTGATCATCTTCTGAAAACTGCTCCAATCGTGCTGCGAGAGTCAAGAGTCGATTTTCAAGATTTGCCGCAAAAAACAATCGTGAAGTGATCCATATCTTCTTGACTTTTGTTTCTAATAAGTTTGTTAACAAATTCCAGCCTTTATCTTTGCTATTTGGTAATATTTCGTCCCAACCATCGAGAAGTACAACAACATTACCAGTGTGTAGAATAGCATGTGTGAGAAGCGAAGTGGCGAAAGAAGCCTCTTTAAAACCGAGCACCGATGCGAGAAATTCAACGATACCACCGGATGAAGTTCTTGCTTGAATCAGCTCGATGTAGTCAGACAACTTTACGCATATCACCCAGAGATCAGGGAATTTTTGTTTTGTCTGTTTGGCGACGTGGGACACCAGAACAGACTTACCCATTCCGGGTTCTGCGACAAGAAGCACTGTTCGTTGGCTCACATCGAAACAACTCTCGGTTTTCCTACTTCCTTTAGAATATTCTTGACAGATAAAAGGCCGCAGTTCTTCGATGGATCCTCTCGTTCCCTTCCACTCCATGTACGCGCCGTGCTTGTGTAACCAGTGCACACTCGAGCTGGTTTTAGATATTCTCTCATAGTCCGTCATGGGTCTCTTGGAATCCAACACAACGAAGCGACATCCTTCAAAGCACTCGCTTGCCAAGACAACTTTCTCCCCCTGCGGTATCATCTGCTCCAGATCTTTCTTTTTCACTCCGCTAACTGCGAAAACGGTCTTGAGACCGGCCATGAAAATCTCGGTCCGAATCAGTTCTTGTCGCCTGACAGTCCGCGGAATGTAATAAGGAAAGTCGTGTGGAAACTCATCACCGATTGTAACAGGTTCGTTGGTCGCAAGAGAATTTATTAGACTATCTTCTAAGACAATATCCTTCAACGATCCCGCAGACTTGTTGAGCAACTTCTCTAGACGCACGGAATGCCCTTGAAAGTCTACTTCGATACCCATTACTCTTTTAAATGATGTCTCCTCCATTTGAGTCAGTCGACAAATATCGTCAACTTCTTCGTGATTTTTACCAACGATTTGCTTCAGACAACTTGTAAATCTGTCTTGTTTCTGCGACACGACTATTACTCTCTTGGCTGGGTTAGCATTGAGAATTTTACAAATCTCTCTCCCCAGTTCGCTACACTCGCTCTTAGTTGTGCACAAGATCACAAGGTCTCGTTTTTCTCCACTCGACCATATCTTGAAGATTTTGAGTTTCTCACGCTGCAAACATTGAATATCATAAAATAAATACGTGGTTTTATCTAGAAACTGCAGAAGCTTCGTACAACTCAGCCTTGGCGAAGATTCAGAAGCTACAATATGAACCAGGGAATGGAAAGTACTGTCATTCCTCATCAGTTGCGCATCTTCTTCAAACTCAATGTCAAAGCAGAACCGATCTTTCTCCTGGGAAGACAAATTGTCAACGAAAATAGTCGTGACCTGTTCAACGACGCGCTCGTAAATGTCGCTCTTCTCGGTTAGAATGTCGTTACCTTTCTCCCACCACTCCTCGAACCGTTTTTCATAAAAACCATAGAGCATATCGATGTCTGTTTTGTTCACGTCTCCGCTACGCCGAAGCTCTTGTTTGATCAACTCCTCTAGTCCGCTCTCATCGGGCTGACCAGAGAACAGTTTGAACCTGGAAACAGGAAAACATAATAAATATCCTTGTATTTAGAGTCGTAGTGATTTTCTGTAGCGGCAATAACACCGTTTTTAATATGTAATACAATCCAAAAATTACAAAATGTTCACACATTTAATTTACAACTAGGAAAAAAGACTATCTTCAATCTTTGTAAACCTGGAAAAGTCGGGGAATTTTGTAACCTAGACTTATATAAGCACAGTGTTTTTTTTAAAAATCAATTGTTTTAAATCAGATTTAAAAAATCAATCAATTTACTTAATAATAATTATTGGTTTAAATCGTGTGCTCTTTTTCTTCATTTGGAGCTACAAATACAAGAGTTTTAACTGACTATGCAAAGTTATCTTTTTAAAATATTAATTAGATTTTCTGAAACGCTTGTGAAAATATTTGATCTGCTATCATACTTGACAAGTATTGAAACACTGATGTTGTTGATTTAAATCAATCAAATTAAAAATTTCTTATTTAAATTAAATAAGTCATTTTTATGATTTATTTAATTATAATAAAAAATCTGACACCCTGGATAAAAGTAGACACCTTGCGTCAAGCCACACAAACCTCTGCAGGAACTCGCGAGCGTCACTGCCAACGTCATCCGTTCCCTCCAGATGCTCGATAAGATCCTCGTCTCCGCCGAACCCCAAGATGGCCGCTCGGTCCGATCCCGACTCGAGTAGAGTCTCTGTGATCCCCAGAGAACCGCGTTCCGTGCGCCACTTGGCAGCTTCCTCGTCATTTGGCCGGACATTCGTGTAGATTAGGAACTCCGACTCGCGGAACGACCCGCTGAAAAGTTCTTCTTTCTCGTCGTCGGAAGTCATCGTCGTCTTGATCGCGTCGTACGACTGGAGATACTTTGCGAGCGAGAAGTCGTTGGCCTTGCTCTTGAGATTGGATGCATTTAGCGCTCGATTCTTCTGCTTCAACTGCAGGAAGCAAGTACGCCACGTGCCTGGTTCGGCCCGGGTCTTGTACCTAGAGACACGGATAAAGGGTTCGCATAAAATACTGTTTGATTATATTATTCTAAAAAGTTATTTCTTTGTAATTTTCAAGGATTCTACTTTATGTGTGTGCAGTTTTATTTTATTATAGCTATCCAAGGTAATTTATCAATGTAAATTAAATCAGATTTAAATCATTTTAGCTAGGTTCAAATTTAATTTAAAGGGATCGTTCACCTCTTATGTAAGGTGTACCCAGACGTCTATTTACCTAAGTAGACTCCATTTACAACAAATTCTTTCTCGAAAATAATCATAATCACCATATATTAATTGTTAAATATGTAATGAAATTGACTATGTTTTCGCCACTTCGCTGTACTGGCAACAACGCACGACACGGCCTTGGCTTCGGAGTCGAGTAGCCAGTGTCGCGGCGAACTGAGTTATCGTATTGGACATTTAAAGATGCTTGGCGAGGGGGGATATGACATGTAGTCAAGTATGGCATACTCGCTTCAAATTAGGTTGAAATAAAAACGCATGCCATGTGTTATTCGGCTCAAGTGTCAAGTGTAGAGGTGTTTACGAAGTTATGTCGTTTTGACAATCGACTTGATAAGCGCACAGCGCACTTACTGTATACACATACAAAACCCTGTACACCTAGCCGAAATATATATTTACTGCCGATGCCAGTACGTTATTTGTTCATCCTTTTGTCGAATATGCTGTTGATGTGGATTTTTAAATCTTTGTGTTTGGAATGGTTCTTCTAATCTATATACCATAATATATATTATGAGTGGGGTGTGCCTGCATACTCGAACGATATAAACAAAAAGCGATAAGCTAATGGGACTAAGAAGGAAGAGAATAAACATTAAACACTGCCCAGAAACCTTACGCAGACTCTTCACATCAGTTGGACACGTGCACTCGTTTCGATCAATCGTTCATGATGACATTGAGGAGTGGTGAAATAGGTGCAAAAAATAAGAATGTTTATTATACGTTACAGGGCAATCGAATTCTATTCAGTAGTGTTCGTGTAGAGTTTGTACACAAAGTGTCAAAATGTCAACCGACAAAGAGTCAAATTGTTGCGACGAGAGTGACTTTATTAGTGAATTGCTTGAACGTGAGTCGGCGCAGTGTATAATAACTAAGCATATAGTAGTTTTGGGCAGATGATAGTTTTCAAAGATGTTCTCAATATTTTACGCCACGAAAAGCTTTAGAAAAAAAATCCATCATTACAATAGAGAAACATTGATGTCTGGCGTAATAAAGTAAGCATACCTCCTCATTGTTTATGTCTACAATTACGAACAGAAACTGATCTAACAGGCAACATAGATTTGTTATTCATTCTGTATACACAAGTGTGGTCATAAGGCGGCTTTAAATAATAAATATACGGAGTATTCCATGAGAAACTAAAATAAAATGCCGCTTGGGATAATGATACATTGTTAATCGGTTTTCGGATAGATGTAGTACATGCATAACGCGCGAGAGTTATTCGGGAGGTCCGCGGTCGATCCTCACCACTGGCAATTCTGACATTTACAAGATTACGGAAACTGCTGTTAGCCCATAGCGGCCCATAGCGTTTGGAATTACTTTAATCATGTAATTTCACTTGTTGTAGAAGAATAATTGAAAATTTTTAAATGCCATAACCAAATCGCTTTTATTTTTTAAAGTGCAAGTAATTCTGTATCATATAATTTATGGTGTTTGTGTGTGTGTAAGAATCGCTGTCGCGTGTATTATGTTGTTGTATAGGTAATACTTATTCAACTCCACTATTAGACCTACCTGTCATGATTGGCAACATATAACTTTATAAGAACGTGCCAATATAATATTTATTCCATTAAATTGACGACAACAACGTATGTGTTTGAAAAACAGGTGTTGGATTAACTGTAACGTATTGTTAATCAGATGATCGCAGGCCTTCCGCTTTGTTTTCAGTAGAACAGACTATCTCGATAGATAGACCGGGACCTGCCTCACGCGTTACTCGCCGCTAGTAGCTGTGCTGTGTTGCAACACCTCGCCAGCTTCGGGCCAGTGACGTCACTGACCCGAAGCGCGCCGATGAATTTAAAGACCCCTATTGACATAGGTCTGGAAATATACACAATTAACTTAATTTTTATGTTCGTACTTGGTTTTAAGAATAACTTGTTAAAGGGTGAACGGCCATTTAAGTGAAGATTTGTTGTACATATTGTTTGAACACACCTTTATCTCTCACTCTAGTATAAGGGAAATTATTTTTTGATATAACGTTAGACGTACAATTTTTTCCGTCTATCGGTAGAAAACTCTAGCTTGCACCGTAGATCCAGGTTACATCACTGGTCGTACCTCATGATTACGTCGTCTAGCGCGCCCGCCCCCTCGACGTTTGTTGCCAGCTGGAACTCTGTAATCTCCGCGTTGTTCTTGCAGCGCAGATAGAGTAGCGCCGCGGTCCGTATCTCGTATTGTTGACCCTTCATCGTCGCCCGGCCCTTTGTCTTCTTGTACTTCATGTTTGGGGCTCACTTCGCTCGCTCTAGACGGAACAAACAATCTGGTTACTGGCACCATCCTATACGCTTCAAAAACAATTAGCTATCTTTTCTCCTCATTCTGTTCCTGTAAATATTATCGTGTAGTTCAATTTTATTTTATTCTTATTTCAAACCCACACTGTTTATTTTAAATACAATTCAAAATGGTTCAATTTAAAAACATTGACCACATATTTCTGTTAATTTCAAATAGATGGAAATTAATTATTTAATCAAATTGAAACAATTTTTTTTGTCTTACTTGACAAATGCACACGAAAGAATGGTATAAAAATCAATTCAACAATTATCATTTGAAAAAAAAAAAATTAAAATTTTTCTATAATTTAGGGTGAATCAGGACTGGATAATGATAAGGAATAATTGATTAGTTGATGTCAATAACATAAATAATTTCATTTACAAATGAATATATTATTTGCATTCATTACAGCCAGTTTTGCTATAAAAAATTAATAAATACAAATAAATTATGATAATTTATTCATCTTCATAATACATATTATGTATTAAACCTTCTTAGAGTAGGGGAGGGTAATGATTGATAGTTTGTAGGACTATAGGCCTATACTACTAGAATAAAATTGAACACTTCTTACAATAATTCAATGACTAATCAGCCGTCTTTATCATGTTTATTGATAGTTAAGTCATAACATGACAACATACCTAAAATACAGCTTACTTGAGCAAAGTGCGTTTCTTAATCGTGTACTAGGAGAGTAATAATCTTGCCAACTCATTATTTAACTCTTTACCTTGTAATCAAATTTAGCCTATGTGGTAATTTGGAAATGTTGACAAAATAATTAGAAATGTCAAATCTAATCTTTTCCACATTATCAGTAGATAAAATTGGAATATCACACACACACACTTCTTGAATAAACAATTAAATGTAGACTGCTGTAGTCAATTGTGATTTAACTATCAATGGAGGCAATGGATTTTAAAGAAAAATTGTGTTTTTATTTTGTATCAATCTCAAAATTGAACCTATTTATTCCAAAAGAAACAAAATCTTGTTAATTAATAATTATTAATAGCAGAATGTGTTCAATTGATTACGAATGTTTGTATTACTGTACTTACATCAATTGAAGGGAAACCACACTCATTAAATATAAATAGATTTAAACTGCATGGTCTGTTCTAAATAGTGATCAAAGGCTTCTCCCATAACGCTCATAGTTATGCTGCTTGTCCCGTGGAATCCACAGTCTACCTGCAGTTTATTTTAGCTAGCAACATCCACTCGATCTTATCTCCCTCAGATTGCTTTGTTGGGCATATCTCATCTGAAGATATCAGGTATCACAAAATGGCTTTATCTGTGGTGGAGATAGTGCTGACAATGGTGTATTTTTAAATATGATTTAACCACACATATTGTTCCTCAAAATCTGTGTAATTTAAATTGCCCAGTTATTAGATAGATTCATTGACCTCTTGACCAGACCAAAACTATTCGATTTATATTTTGGTTGCAATATCTGCCCCTTAATTTATATTTTATGATAAATACTTTGTACAGGTTTCTGCCAACAATATACAATGTGAATTTCTGTTTATTTTAAATAATATTTAATAATTAATAAATAGTAAGGTACTTGTTCATTAACGGGACCCTCCTCAATTTTTTGTTAATTGGTCCCCCCCATCGTCGTTTTTTTACTTATTTCTGTTTACAATAAATATTAAGCTTGCGAGAAGTTGAAATGACTCTGACAGTAAACTGACTTGCAATTCAACGTTACTCAGGCGAGTACAGTCCATTGGAATGCGTAGGCCTACATGAGAGCAGTCGTCGCGTACAGCTGACATTGACGTTCACGGACACCAAATGAACCTTCAAAACCTTCAACGTTGCTATTTTAAACGAAAGTACTTTTCCATTGACCCGTCATTTATATTTAAAATAGCGACGTTAAAGGTTTTGTAGGTGGAGTATGTTGGCGTAGGCCGTGTCACTCCTGGCGCAAAGTATGTAGCCGGAAAGGATGTTTTCGAGGCTTTGTTTGAAATAATTGTGTTTTCCTGACCTCCTGAAACTCAGATGGAGTAGATGTAGTAGTTATGATTGTCTAATGATATGTTTTTACTGAATTTTTACATTTTTTGGAGGGGGTCCTGTTAATGAACAAGTACCAATAGTAATAATAAACCTTTATTGGTCTCTGCAGCCAGCACTGTTTGTTGCCTTATGACTCAGTATAACACTCAATAAGGAACTATCCTTCATTCCAGAACTCGAAAATGTTAACAATAACAACTAAATAATTTTTTATTTTTTTTTGGTTTCGGGTTCGTACTATGTTCAATATTTAACAAAGAAAATTTGAATCTGGCTTCCCACTAAAAGACAACATGAAAAGTAGTGTGACGTCACCGAGTTCTACACAGTTGGGCCCAGACTCAAAGGAAGCTATAGCAGACTGCTCCCTGTGCTCCTCTCGCTTAAATTTCTGGATTAAAAGAAATGCTGTGTTATAAAAGCTACCGTAAAGGCATTTACATTGACGGTTTATATAGTCAGCCTTGTCAAAACCCTGTGCAGTCATTTTTGTAGGTAGCCTATTTAGGCCAGGAACCAGTAAGATAATTATGAGCGACATGGCGGCCATTTTGAAGCGGCCTACGTACGGCGAGCATGCTGCAAACTATGTTAAAAGCTGTTCGTATGCACTTTGTATGTCACAACCCTTTAACTTTGTACACCCGTAGTTACCACGGGTTTAATTTTTAAAAATTTCTTTCAATTGTGAAGATTATTTAACTATATTCTATAAATAATAAAAAATGCAAAACATAAATTTGAAACCAAGGCAAGTTCCTTATTGATTATACATACATTAAAATTAAAATAAACAAACACAACTTCTCAAAAAACATACTAACTATACAAATGGTTACTTTTAGTTTATTTTTTAAGGTAGGCAACACTTTGTACACTTTTAACTAGGTTCAATATGAGTAATTTTGAACCTTATGTCTTAAAAAAAATTTTCTTTCAACATGTTTTTTCCTTGACTGGTACACAACAGTGTATTTTGTAGAGGTGTAAGGTACAAATAAGATAGAAGGTTTGATTCCATGTATTATTGTTGTGTTTCAACGCTTGTTTCTCTGCACCCTCGTAGGACGGCAAGGCGACGTCTGCCCTGCTGGTCTGCGCCTTCCTCCTGTACGTGAACCTGTTCTCTCGGTCCGAGGACGCGGCGCAGATGTTCGCTGTGAAGAGGACGCCACCCAGTCTTCAGCCCTCGCAGCTGCGCTATCTCTACTACTTCAACAGGTAAACTTTAATACATTTCAACTAGTTTTGACTTGATTCCATTTGGTTTTATTTTATTTTATTCTACCGCCAATCGTTAAGAGTCGTAAGTCCAGCTCACAAACATCAGCTAGTATGTAAGAGAGTATTTTACTCTTCGAAACAGAGGCGAGCTCTGGCAGTCATTGATGGACCCCCTTCCCTTGATGACTTTCCCGACCACAACATGAGAAACCTCCCCCTGTCCGTGGCTGGATCTGTCCAGCATAGGCCTGTCTTCCCCACATAGAGAGTAGAGAGACATAGAGTGGCGCATGACTTAATGTCTCCCTTTAACCAAATAAACCTTTAAACATTTTACATGATTTTTGTCTTTCCTGGACAACTAATTTAGCTTATTTTAAATTTATTTACAGTTATTAATTATTTATTATACAGACAAACTTCGTTGGACGTTTCTAAAGGGCCAAGTAAAGTGGATATTACTTAGGTTAAAAGTGAAATCGTCACTGAAAAAAGTGCTAATTAGATTTACCTACAATATAATAATAAATTAATCCCTTTCCATCTACTTCATAGCAAGCCGACTCACTCATCTAATATTAATTCATAGTTTATTAAACTTTGTCACTGTTCTAAGGCAGGAAGTTACCTTTTGATGTTGTAAATGTTAATGTAAATAATTTAAGCCAGTCGAAGGAACGTCTGACGTTCCGAAATATTGCAACATTAAAAGATAATTTAATTTCCTTCCTTAGAACAATTGCGTAGTTCAATATACTATGAAATAATATTTATCCGTTCTATTAATTTTTTTTTAAATCACTCATAGAAGCAATATGAGGATGTTAAATTATATTTTAGTCTGTAAAAAGAGTGGGTCAATTGTATTGTATTTTATTGTATTGTATTGTTTTATTCGTCAATTGATAATAGTATGGATAATTGAGAAAAACACAACATTTGATTAGTAGATACATAAATGAAACTAGTAGAACAAGTATTTAGGTTGATGGTTGATAAATGTTCCTTTGTCAACTTTTAGTTTGAAAAAGACTTTTGAACAAAAGTCGAAATAACACCAATAAAATTGATAAAGAGCAGTGTTATGTCTAGAGGTAGTGAAAAATGGTGATAACGAAATTCGCGAATTTTTTTAAATGTCCTTTTTATTGCCTTAAATGTAATATTGTCGACAAATTACATCATTGAGAGATGGAAAAAACACATTTTGAAATCGCGGAAATCTCGTGTATAGCGCGAAATAACGAACGAAATTGTAAGAAACTGGTCAAAAACGCGAATTAAATCGCGAAATTGCACCGTTTAGAGTGCAAAATGTAAGAGATGGTGGAGGTGCCGGTCCAGTTTTGGTGGAGGTGCCGGCCCAGACTGAATATTACGCGTGCGGTAGGCGGAACAGTCATCAAACAGACAACGCAACGCGCGCGTCATGGGCTTCACGGAAATAGACCGCGGAAATAACGGCGCCTATGGACTCCGCGGAAATAGTCCACCAAAATAATGGTGCGTTTAAATATTTATTTTTTGTTGGGAATCGACTCGGAATCGATTTTTAGGTCACAATGATCGATTTTAACTTTTTGGAATCGATGTCATCCCTAAACTTAAGGTGCTCCGTTTTTTTTTTTTTTTTTTGGATTTTTGGATTTTTTTGAAACGTTTTGACATTTTTTTCGAAAATCGCAAAAAATGCGAAATTTGGGTTTTAAAATACGAACTTTGCGTTTTTATATCACCATTTTTCATTACCTCTAGTTATGTCCAATAAACACTTATTAAAAGGACAACTTTTTTTAAAAAGTGTTTTCATGATCAGTTGAATGAATTTAGAGTGTTTATTATTTTTTATCGCGTTGTTGGTAGGGCTCCGATTAATCGTTTAATTTTATTCCTCAAACATTTTAATGTTGATATTTAACCTGTTTAAAGGGAATTAAATTATTTTGTTACCAAAAACAATCTTTTTTTGTCAAGTACATATTATAAAATGGACTTTGAAAGAATATTTAATTATTTATGCATGTTTTATACGCGGTTAATTTATGAACAAACAAAACAAATAACCAAAATATAGAAATCTTTTTAAAATAACATTGTTTTAAGAGCCGCATGCGTTGTAAGTTGTAACCGAGATGTGTCTTCTGTCGGTAGCGTGCTGCGCGGGCCGTCCCACCCCGCCCCCCACTTTCACCCCGTGACCCTCGTCTCCGTCACCCTCACCCCCGTCCCCATGTTCACCAAGCTGAGGGACGGGTGTCGTCCGTACGTCGAGGTCTACCAGGGGGACGACAGGATCGTGTCGACCCTGAAGGACTACGAGAGAATGAGGCTGTTCAACATCTCGGAGGGGAGGGTGAGAACACTACGTCTCTTATCTCCGCCGTCTTACATAAAGCTCTCCCACCGTTTGGGCTAGATTCAATCGAAGCTTGTTGTGGTAGTTAAGTGTGAAAAATCACATTAAAAATGTATCTTAATTGTTTAAACCTGGTTTATTGGAACATAAAACTCAAGGAAGAGGATTAAAATAGTGTTGTATTATTATAGACTCTAATATCACTTGCATTTTTTATTTCTAAACATGATCAAGTGCTACTTTATTGTATAGAGGACTGAAATCACCTAGATAATGCACTACTAGAAGCATTTCCAACATAGCCATCAAAAAGAAGAGCTCAATTAAGTCTTAATCTTAAATCCTAATTAAATCTTAAATTACTATTTTTAAATAACAATTAATTTTACAAATGTAAGTTAGTAAGTCAGCTAGTGGGGCGGCCAGTTCCGTCACTCCTCAGACAGGGTTGCGCTCCCTTCCAGGTGACGCTGCCCCTGAACGTGACGGTGATGGGCGACGTGACGCTCGTGGCGTACCACGCACGTCACACCCTGGGCGGCGTGATGCAGTCGAAGCCGACCGGGATCCGGATGTCCCAGGTTCAGTTTCACACGGGGTTCATCGACCAGGAGGAGACCACGCTCAGGTTCGCAAGGTACGTGGGTTCATCGACCAGGAGGAGACCACGCTCAGGTTCGCAAGGTACGTGGGTTCATCGACCAGGAGGAGACCACGCTCAGGTTCGCAAGGTACGTGACGCGCTCAGGTTCGCAAGGTACGTGACGCGCCCAGGTGGTTCGCAAGGTACGTGACGCGCTCAGGTTCGCAAGGTACGTGGGTTTATCGACCAGGAGGAGACCACGCTCAGGTTCGCAAGGTACGTGACTCAGTTCCACACGGGGTTCATCGACCAGGAGGAGACCACGCTCAGGTTCGCAAGGTACGTGGGTTCATCGACCAGGAGGAGACCACGCTCAGGTTCGCAAGGTACGTGGGTTTCATCGACCAGGAGGAGACCACGCTCAGGTTCGCAAGGTATGTGGGTTCATCGACCAGGAGGAGACCACGCTCAGGTTTGCAAGGTACGTGACGCGCCCGATGAACTACCTACTAAACTCATTAACTTTCATACAATTAAAAAAGTTGTTAAATGGTATAATTTAATTTTGGACTATGAAGAACACCATTATAATACAAAACCATGTAGAAAATTGTATCATGGAAAATTGTTTTTAATATATATACATCTTTACCCCGTATCAAACATTAAATTAGGTTGGGGGTGCAGCGCACTACTCCACCTCTTGAGCTAACATCTTTATTGCCGGCTGCCAGGCCTGACACAACCATATCTTCCACGTCTTCCTTAAACACCTCCGCTACCGTGGGTCTGTTAATTAGATCTTTCCATATAGCCTACTGTAATCTTCCCACAGTTTTTCTGCTTCCACTTTGTTCAACATTTCTCAACACTGTTTTAATAAATTATGGAAAATCAGATTGATTATCTTATTGATTAGAAAAATAAAGATTTAGGTAGATGTATAGCAAGTCAACAAAAATTTGTTAAATTAGACCGATCTAATTTAGATTCAAATAGGGAATATTCCACTTCCGCCAAATACTGTACGAATAGATTTTTTAGAAGAAGTATTCGTCCCGATTACAAATATGTACTTTGTTTTTCCGTGAAATAATAATCCAGTGATTTATAGCCGTTTTAAAGCAGCAGTTTTTTAAAGCGGCAAAAAACGACTGACGTCAGAACTGTGTTGATTCAACGCCGTCTGGATAAACATACATCCAGACCAAAGATGTTGGAATAGTATTATAGAAGAATCGAGATATACATCAAGACGGCGGTGTTTTAAACAAAGCAGCGCCTAGCGTAGCCTACAGTAATGTAAACAGATGGCGGACATTTTACATTTAACGCCTAGCCAGAAAACGAGAAAAGTTGACATTGCAATCAAAAAACAAAACTGAAACAGTCCTAAGTCTAGGCCTAGACGTAGAAAATTATTTATAATACAACAGTCTAGGCCAATCGTTCCTGTAGGATATAGGCATTGGTATGTGAATACTAAAATTACTCACTTGACAAGCCCTAGGCTTAACTTGCCAACCCTAGGCCTGCACGTTCATGTTCTGTCACACATCCCGCACAAAACCTTACTTTGATGACTAATTAAAGCCTATTGTAGATAAAGAATACCATGATAGTCCTAGGCTATGCAAAAATTCAAGACAAAATGCTCGTTATTCTTTATCACAATGATCTCGCGAAATCTCCTGTCACATACGAAAAAGAAAAACAAAAGACGGTGAAAATGTACATCCCTGTGGAGTTGTTTGTGTTGAGCGGATGGGCGAGCACCGCCGTCTGTATGTAAATATGTACAAATATACGTACATTTAGTTTCCAATTGGCCTTGACTCAACACAGTTATGACGTAGTACCGTCCAAAGATGGCGCACGCTCGTTTTTCTTTAAATTACACAAAAACATTTTTTTTAAATAAAAAAAAGTGCAGTGACTATTAAGACATGAATATGAATTAAAATAAAATATAAAATATTAAGTGGAATATTCCCTATTGTGTGAGATTGGCTTGTGAGAGGTAGGGCCATATGATTTTGATGCCGTAGGAAGCAATCGGGGAAATTTTAAGGTGGAAGAGTTTCATAGCACAAGAGATTGAGAGTGAGTATAATTTGGAGATAAGGTGCATGGCTTTTATGGCAGAGGAACATCTTGCTTTGATGTGGGGAGAAAAGAAGTGCCTTTATAATGGAGTAAGATACCCAGATATTTGAAAGAAGATACAAACTCGACTTGGTCAGTTACCATAGAAAAGCACATCGCTTTTGGCTAACTTCCCCCCTTTTCTGAACTTAACAACTTTTGTTTTGATGACATTTACTACTAAATGGTTGCTTTCACACCATGTTTTGAGTTTTAGCAAAGATTATTGAAGCTGAGCGAGGTTTTCCTTGTATAGTGCGATGTCATCTGCGTACATTATCAAGTGAACGTCTTTGTTAAATTCGTCAAAGATAGATTCTTTTATATCTAAAAAGGTTGAACAAAAGTGGGCTGGAAGGGTCCCCTTGGAGGACTCCGTTTGACTGTGTTATTGAATCGGAGAGGAAGATACCATCGTTAACTTGCACGAAGTTAATATTTAAAATGACACTTAGTATGTTCAATAGTTCGACAGGAATGCAGTTCAGGTCGCGAAGCTTATTGATGAGACTTTGCCGGTCTACTGAGTCGAAAGCGTATTTAAAGTCTACAAATACAGTGTATAGCTGTTTGCCCTTCACTTTGACTAGAATGGAGTCGATTTTATCGAGAAGAATTTTGACAGCTTGCAAAGTTGATTTGCCCGTGCGGAAACCGAACTGCTCATCTGGTATTACTTGGTCAGTGCGATCTTGTAGCCGAGTATTAATAATGTTTGAAAAAAGTTTGTATACGACGGAGCTTAACGCGATGATGCCCCTATAAGATTCTGGTGATAGAGTGTCGCCTTTCCCCTTGTATAGGACTTTTAATGAGGACGTTCGCCATTCATGAGGAATCTTTCCCTGTTGGATACAGATATTAAACAAGTTAGTTAAAAGTATGCAGTTGGTGTTGGCCGTGGATTTGATATGTTCGTTGGTATATATATGATAGTAATCCATGAACTACTCTCTCAACTCCGACAGGTGAACGAGGCTGTTCAAGGCAAAACGTTTTGTCATAAAGTTATTCATTTTATGTATATGTTTATGTGACCTTGAACTCTACACAGCTGCCAATCTATTTCAAGGTAAGCTGTTGCCTCCCCCCCCCAACCCCAACCAGTCTACCTCTACACAGCTGCCAATCTATTTCAAGGTAAGCTGTTGCCTCCAAGTCTGCTATCAATCTTTCCCCACCCAACACTAAACCAGCCTCTAGGCTTTCAGTTTCGGTCATTTCGGCCTGCATGGCCTTGGTGGTCACTTGACCGTTTGAGAAGAGGTTTGAACGTGTTGTTACGTTACAGGAGTGAGCTGGATGACCCCGGCGAGCCGGAACACTACCCGGAACGCTTCTCGTGTATCGTCAACGTGTTTGTGTCGGACGAGTCACGCCCGGCAACTAAACCTGCCCCCTGGGCATCACACGAGTCACACAAGGTCACGCCGGACATCCTCTTCTCAACCACCCTAGAGAAGGACGAAGTGTTTGATACGTTCGGTGAGTAAAACATATTGTAACAGGAAAAGCTTGATATCTTTTACTTAAAACTTAGTGACTTTACTGAATGCCAGGGAGGACTAGTCTGCACTTAGGTTGCCACTGGTGTTAGGACTAGGAGCCTACTCACACAAAATTACTGATGGTGATGGGTATTCGCAACGATACTTTTTTTTTTTCTGAAATCTAGTAAATAATGATAAGTTAAACACTATATTTATTTCTAGTGTCTTCCGCAATCACATGATTTAATTTTATATCGTTATTAGGGATGTCATACTGTACCCGGGTATCCGGGTTACCCGAATCCAGAAATTACCCGAATCCGTTTTTCGGATTCGAATCTTTATCGGTAGTTATTTTACTGAAAATGAAAGGTTTTTAACCGCTGCGCTGTGCGTAGTAAGAAGCGATTAGAACGCCGCAGACCACCCATCATGCAGCTGACTGAGTTCAGACTGCCGGCTGCCCGGCCCGTCGAGCGAGGCTGGCCGGCCGGCGACCCCCTCTCCCCTCCACCCACCCGCCGCTATTGTGAAAGGCTGGGCTGCCGAGCCAGACGCGTCATTGTTTAAGCAACTTCCAAGTTGCGATGACGTCACGGAAGAGGACGTGACGGAATGGGTGGCCGCCGACCGCTAGATTTTGTCTCACAACAGTAGAAGATAAGCTTATTGCTGCCGGGTATCTTCTTGTAGACGCTTCTGAACGACCTTCAACCGTTCGTGGGGGGGGGGGGGGGGTACGACGAAAAAATGACGTAATTTAGGATTTCAGGATTCGGGTAACCCGATTCCTGGAAGGTCAGGAACCGGATCCTAATTTTACTACCCTATGACATCCCTAATCGTTTTGAGATTAATGGGCCACTCAATGAATCTAGTACGAGGGTCCAAGACCCGGTCGACGAAATCGGGTACGGGTACTTGTTTCCACTAGGTACCCGTTTACCCGTAAAACCCGGTTCCTGAATTGAGGTGTCGCATTGTAGGCGGAAGGCTAATGTAAACGTGCGCTTTCTTATGTCTTTGGTGCTTGGCAGCGTTTTTCTCATCAATTATAATGTTTTTTGTTCATGCCGCCGACTTGTGGCTGTGTACTGAGTATGCCCCTCCCTCGTGCCTAACCACTCATGCGATCTTCCAGAGATTATACCGCGTAAATAATTACCACGGCACTAAGGTATGTTTTCTAGTTTGCTAGAAGTCAAAACTCAAAAGCTATCACCCATGGTGATAAATGAAATTAAGCACACGAGAAAAGAGGTACTGCAGAGGCTGGCCTTTCCTTATCTTGTTTACTCTCTATCTGTTTACTCTGTTACATTGCAACATGTAGTTGTCCGTGTTCCTAGAAGAAAGATTTTGGTTTTGGTTTTGGTTTATTTGGAGTAAGGACGCGTCAACCGTTAGGTCATAATGCACACTCTACCCTAAGGGGGGGTGGGGAGGGGGGGCCCATGCGGCAGAACCCCCAGGGAAGGGGGAAGGGAATTTTCTCCGTCCGTCGTCATCGTCTTTGTCATCTTTTCGGGGTGTCAATTCATCGTCGCCGGAGGTCGTCAGGGAAAGGGGGGGCAAGGCCCCCACGACGATTGCCAGGCTCGCCTCTAATCGGGATACATACTTCCCCTTACTAGCTGATTTTGCGAGGTGGACTTTTTTTTTTTGAATCCCCTTTTACGATTACAAGCCATGTTTGGGGGCCATTTTTCTCCCGGGGCCCAACGGGGTCTAAAAAAAAGAACATTGCCAGGGCAACAATATGACAATATTGAAAATAATATCGGGGGAATTTATTGGCTACTCCTTTATCTAGTACGAGGGTCCAAGTTTTTCTCCCAGACTGTTACATTGCCATGTATTTTTGCCCGTTTCCAAGAAGAAAGAACATCGACCACGGTCAACAATATGACTAAATATGTGAATAATAATATCGTTGGGAGATTTATGGGCTACTCATGTAAAAAGTCGGGCCCAAGAGTTCCCCCGCTGTAACTTGCAACAGTGTTGCCCGTGCCCCTCGAAGAAAGACATCGACCACGGTCAAATTTGACAAAATAGGGAATAATAATATCTTTTGGGAGATTTATGGGCACTCACTGCTCTAGTAGGGGGGGTCAAGTAGTTCTCTCAACGTTACTTGAAAACCATTTTGTTGTCCGTGTTCCTAGACGAAAAAACATCGACCACGGTCCAATAGATAAATATGTAATTAAAAATTTCGTTGGAAGATTTATGGCTACTCACTGCATCTATACGAGGGTCCAAGTATTTTCCCCAGACGTTAATTGCTACATGTATTTTCCGTTTTCCCCTGAAGAAAGAACACGACCACGGTCAACAATATGACTAAATATGTGAATAATAATATCGTTGGAAGATTTGTGGGCTACTCACTGCATCTAGTACGAGGGTCCAAATAGTTCTCCCAGACTGTTACTTTGCAACATGTTTTTGTCTTGTTCCTAGAAAAAAGAACCCCACGGTCAACAATAACAAAATTGTAAAATAATAATATCTTTGGGGAAGATTTAGGGGCTACTCCTGCATCTATACGGGGGCCAGTATTTCCCAGCTGTTACATTCTACGGGGTTTTTTCCCGGGTTTTTTCCTAGAAGAAAGAACATCGACCATGGTCAACAATATGACTAAATATGTGAATAATAATATTGTTGGTAGATTTATGGGCTACCCTGCATCTAGTACGGGGGTCAAGTGTTCTCCAGACGTTACATTGCAACATGTAGTTGTCTTGTTCCTAGAAAAAACATAGACCACGTAAAACCATATGACTAAATAGTGAATAAAAATTCGTTGGAATTTTAGGGGCTACTCACGCATCTAGTACGAGGGCCCCCGTATTCTCCCACTTTTTACTGCAACAGTTTTGGTCCGTGTTCCTAAAAGAAAGAACATCGCCCACCAAACAATACTAAATTTGAAAAATAAATGTTGGGAGTTTATTGGCTACTCACGGGCTCTAGTACGGGGGTCCAAGTAGTTCTCCCAGACTTTTAAATTGAAAACATGTAGTTGTCTTGTTCCTAAAAAAGAACATCGACCAGGGTCAACAATATTTCTGAATATGTGAATAATAATGACGTTGGGAGATTTATGGGTTACTCACTGCATCTAGTACGAGGGCCCAAAGTAGTTCTCCAACTTTTTCTTTGCAACTGTAGTTGTCTTGTTCCTAGAAGAAAGAACATCGACCAGGGTCAACAATATGACTAAATATGTGAATAATTATATTGTTGGGGAGTTTTATTGGCTCTCACGCATCTAGTCGGGGGGTCCAAGTAGTTCTCACAGACGTTACTTGCAACATGTGTTGTCTGTTTTCCCCTAAAAAAAAACATCGACCATGGTCAACAATGTGACTAAATATGTGAATAATTAATATCGTTGGGAGATTTATTGGTTACTCACTGCATCTATACAGGCCCAATATTCTCCAACTGTTCTTGCACGTTGTCCTGTTCCTAGAAAAAGAACTCGCCCCAGGGTCAACAATATGCCCTAATATGTATAATAATATCGTTGGAGATTTATGGGCTACTCACTGCATCAAGTATGAGGGTCCAAGAATTCCCAACTGTCACTTGCAACATTTTTTTCCCTTTTCCTAGAAAAAAACTCGCCACGGTCACAATATACAAATATGTGAATAATAATATCTTGGGGGGAATTTTGGGCTACTCACTGCATCTTACAGGTCCAAGAGTTCTCACAGACTGTTACTTTGAAACATGTATTTTTTCCTGTTCCTAGAAGAAAGAACATCGACCACGGTCAACAATATGACTAAATATGTGAATAATAATATCTTTGGGAGATTTATGGGCTACTCACTGCTCTATAGAGGGTCCAAGTAGTTTCCCCCGGGACTTTACATTGAAAATGTAGTTGTCCGTGTTCCTAGAAAAAAGAACTTACCCGGGTTCAACAATAGACTAAAATTGTGAAAAATATATTTTGGGAGTTTTTATTGGCTACTCACTGCATTAGTACGGGGGTCCAAGTAGTTCTCCCGGACTGTTACATTCACTTGTTGTCCGTGTTCCTAAAGAAAAAACCCTCGACCACGGGCAAAAATATGACTAAATATGTAAATAATAATATCTTTGGGGAATTTATGGGCTACTCATGCATCTAGACGAGGGGGTCCAAGTTTCTCACGACTGTTACTTGGCAACTGTTTTCCTTTTCCCTAAAGAAAAACATCGACCAGGGTAAACTTTTGATTAAATATGTGTAATAATATTTTTGGGGAGTTTTAGGGGGCTCTCACTCATCTAGTACGAGGTTGAAGTAGTTCTCCCGGACTGTTACTTTCAACATGTTGCCCGTTTTCCTAGAAGAAAGAACATCGACCACGGTCAACAATATGTCTATATATGTGAATAATAATATTTTTGGGGAGTTTAAAAGGGGCTACCCTGCATCTATATGGGGGCCCAAAGTATTCTCCAGACGTTACATTGAAAACTGTATTTCCGTTTCCAAAAGGGGAAAGAACTCGACCACGGTCAAAAATAGACAAAATATGTAAAAAATATTATCTTGAGATTTATTGGCTACTCACTGCTCTAGTACAGGTCCAGTATTCTCCCCAACTGTTACTTTGCAACATGATTGTCCGGTTCCTAGGAAAAAACTCGCCCCGGGGCAAAATATGACTAAATATGTAAAAATAATATCTTTGGGGAGTTTTAGGGGGCTCTCACTGCATCTATAGAGGGCCAAGTATTTTCTCTCTACTGTTACTTTGCAACATGTAGTTGTCCGTGTTCCTAGAAGAAAGAACATCGACCACGGTCAACAATATGACTAAATATGTGAATAATAATATCGTTGGGAGATTTATGGGCTTCTCACTGCATCTAGTACGAGGGTCCATTTTTCCAACTTTTTACATTGCAACATGTTTTTGTCCTGTTCCTAGAAGAAAGAACTCGCCCAGGGTCAAAATATGACTAAATATGTAATAAAAATATCGGGGGGAATTTTATGGTTCTCACGCATCAAGACGGTGCCAAGAAGTTCTTAGACTGTTTCTTGCAACATGTGTTGTCCGGGTTCCCTAGAAGAAAAAAATTTCGCCAGGGTCAAAAATATACAAAAAAATGTGAAAAAAATAATATCTTGGGAGATTTATGGCTACTCCTGCATCTGGACAGGGGTCCAAAGTAGTTCTCCCAGACTGTTACTTTGCAACATGTTGCCGTGTTCCTAGAAGAAAGAACATCGCCCACGGTCAACAATATGACTAAATATGTGAATAATAATATCGTTGGGAGATTTATGGGTTTATTACTGCATCTAGACGGGGCCCAAATGGGTTTCCCCAGACTGTTACATTGAAACATTTTTTGTTGCCCCGTGTTCCTAGAAGAAAGAACATCGACCCGGCCCACAAGACTAAATATGTGAAAAATAATATCTTTGGGGAGATTTATGGCTACTCCGCATCTAGTACGAGGGCCAAGTAGTTCTCCCAGACTGTTCTTGCAACGTTTTTGTCCGTGTTCCTAGAAGAAAGAACATCAACCATGGTCAACAATATGACTAAATATGTGAATAATTATATCGTTGGGAGTTTAGGGGCTCTCACGCATCTATACGGGGCCCAAAGTATTTTCTCCAGAATGTTACATTGCAACATGTAGTTGTCCGTGTTCCTAAAGAAAGAACACGACCACGGTCAAAAAAATATGATTTAAAATATTGAAATAATAATATCGTTGTGAGATTTAGGGCTACCCCCTTTCATCTATAAAAGGGGCCAAGATTTCTCCAGACTGTTCATTGAACATGTAGTTGTCCGTGACCCTAGGGGAAAGGGCATCGCCCAGGGGTCAAAAATATGACCAATTATGTAAATAATAATAACGTTGGGAATTTATGGGCTACTCATGAAACTATACATGGCCCCAAGTAGTTTTTTCCAGACTTTACTTTGGGGGCAACATGTGTTTCCTTGTCCCTAAAAAGAACATCGCCCAGGGTCACAAATATGACTAAATATTTAATAATAATTTTTTGGGGAGATTTTTGGGGGCACTCACTGCATCTATACGGGGTCCAAGAAGTTTCTCCCAGACTGTTTACATTGCAACAGTTGCCCCGTGTTTCCTATAAGAAAAAATCGACCACGGTCAACAATAGACTAATATGTAAAATAATAATATCTTGGAGATTTAGGGGCTACTCACTCATCTATACGGGGGTCCAAGTGTTCTCCAAAACTGTTCTTTGAAACATGTATTTCCTGTTCCTAGAAAAAAAAAACTCGATTACGGTCAACGATTGCTAAATTTAGTGAATAATATATCTTGGAGATTTAGGGGCTACTCCTGCTCTATTCGAGGGGTAAAGTAGTTCTCCCAGACGTTACATTGCCAGTGTTGTCCGTGTTCCTAGAAAAAGAACATCGCCCCAGGGGCAAAAATATGACTAAATTTAAAAATAATATCGTTGGGAGTTTTGGGGCTCTCACTGCATCTAGTAGAGGGTCCAAGTATTTCTCCCAGACTGTTACTTGCAACAGTATTGTCCGTTTCCTAGAAGAAAAGAACTCGCCCCACGGTCAAAAATATGACAAAATATGTAATAAAAAATATCGTTGGGAGATTTAAAACTACTCACTGCTCTTACAGGGCCCAATTTATTCTCCCAGCTGTTACATTGCAACTGTATTTTCCGTGTTCCTAGAAAAAGAACATCACCACGGTCAACAATATGGACTAAATATGTGAAAAATAATACGTTGGAATTTAGGGGCATCACGCATCTATACAGGGTCCAAGTAGTTCTCCCGGAGATTTAGGGGACTCACTGCATTAGTACGGGGTCCAATTAGTTCCCCCAGACTGTTACATTGCAACATGTTTGTCCGTTTTTAAAGAAAGAACAGGGGAACAACCACGGTCAACAATATGACTAAATATGTGAATAATAATATCGTTGGGAGATTTATGGGCTACTCACTGCATCTAGTACGGGGGGCCCAAAGTAGTTCCCAGACTGTTCTTTGGGGCAACAGTTTTGCCATGTTCCTAGAAAAAAAAACATCGCCAGGTCAAAAATATGATAAATATGTGAAAAATAATACTTTGGGGGAGTTTTAGGGGTTCTCATGATCAAGTCGGGGGCCCAAAGAAGTTCCTCAACTTTTTTCATTGCAACATTTTGTTGTCCGTGTTCCTAGAAAAAAAACATCGCCCACGTCAAAAATATGACAAAATATGTGAATAATATATCGTTGGGGATTTAGGGGCTACACTGCATCTAGTCGGGGTCCAAGTAGTTCTCCCAGACTGTTACATTGCAACATGTTGTCCGTGTTCCTAGAAGAAAGAACATCGACCACGGTCAACAATATGACTAAATATGTGAATAATAATATCGTTGGGAGATTTATGGGCTACTCACTGCATCTAGTACGAGGGTCCAAGTATCTCTCAATGTTAAAAATGCTACGTGTATTGTCCGTTTTTCCTAGAAAAAAAAAACATCGACCAGGGTCAACAATATATTTAATATGTGAATATTAATATCGTTGGGGAGTTTTAGGGGTTTTCCACTGCATCTAGTACAGGGTCCGTAGTTCTCCCAACTGTACTTGCAACATTTGTTGTCCGTGTTCCTAGAAGAAAGAACATCGACCACGGTCAACAATATGACTAAATATGTGAATAATAATATCGTTGGGAGATTTATGGGTTACTCACTGCATCTAGTACGAGGGTCCAAGTAGTTCTCCCAGCTGTGACTTTTGAAACATGTTTTTCCGTGTTCCTAAAGAAGAACTAAACCACGGTCAAAAAATATGACTAAATATGTGAATAATAATTCTTTGGGAGTTTTTAGGGGCTACTCACGCATCTTGTACAGGGGCTAAGTTTTCTCCAATGTTACTTGCAACATGTAGTTGTCCGTGTTCCTAGAAGAAAGAACATCGACCACGGTCAACAATATGACTAAATATGTGAATAATAATATCGTTGGGAGTTTTATGGGCTACTCACTCACTATACGGGGGTCCAAGTAGTTCCCCCCGCTGTTACATGCAACATGTTGTTGTCCGTTTTTCCTAAAGAAAGAAATCGACCACGGTCAACATTTTCAAAATATGTGAAAAATAATCGTTGGGAATTTATGGGCCCTCACTGCACCTAGTCGGGGGTCCAAGTATTTTTCTTAGACTTTTTTCATTGCAACATGTATTGCCCGTTTTCCCTAGAAGAAAGAACATCGCCACGGTCAACAATATGACAAATTTGTGAATAAAAATACGTTGGGAGATTTTTGGGCTACTCCTAAAAAAAACCCTATTACGGGGCCCCATAGTTTCCCAGACTGTTTCATTGCAACATGTTTGCCCGTGTTCCTAAAAGGGAAAGAAATCGCCCACGGTCACAATATGACTAAAATTGTGAATAATAATATCTTTTGGGAGATTTAGGGGCTACCACTGCATCTATTCCAGGTCCAATAGTTCTCCAGATTTCTTGCAACATTTGTCCGTGTTCCTAGAAAAAAACTCGCCCAAAGGGTCCAAAAATTGATAAATTGTGAATAAATATCGTTGGGAGTTTTTATGGGCTACTCACGGCTCTATACGAGGTCCAAAGTATTTCTCCCGACTTTTTTTACATTGAAACATGTTGTCCGTGTTCCTAGAGAAAGAAACATCGACCCCCGTCAAAATATATAAATTTGAATAAAAATTCTTGGAGATTTTAGGGGCTCTCACTGCATCTAGTACGGGGGTCCAAGTAGTTCTCCCCAGACTGTTACTTGCAACATGTAGTTGCCGTTTTCCCCCTAAAGAAGAAATCGACCCGGGGAAACAAATGACTAATTGGAAAATAATATCTTTGGGGGAGATTTAGGGGCTACTCACTGCTCTAGTACGGGGGTCCAAGTTGTTCTCCCAACTGTTACTGCAACATGTAGTTTTTGTTAGTTTTCCCTAAAAGAAAGAACACGACCACGGTAAACAATTTTATTAAATTGTGAAAAATAAATCTTTGGAGATTTATGGGCTACTCCTGCATCTATAAAAAAGGTCCAATAGTTTCCCAACTTTTTATTTTGAAACATTGTTGCCCGGTTCCTAGAAGAAAGAACATCGACCAGGGTCAACAATATGACTAAATATGTGAATAATAATATCTTTTGGGGAGTTTTATGGGTTACTCACTGCATCAAGTAGAGGGTCCAAAAAGTTCTCTCGACTGTTTCATTGCAACATGTTGTTGTCCGTGTTCCTAGAAGAAAGAAATCGCCAGGGTCAACAATAGACTAAATATGTGAAAAATAAATCGTTGGAATTTATGGCTATTCACTGCATCTAGTACGGGGTCCAAGAGTTCTCCCAAACTGTTCATTGAAACTGTTGTCCGTGTTCCTAAAAAAAGAACATCAACCCGGTCAACAATATACTAATATGTAAAATTTATATTTTTTGGGAAATTTTATTGCTACTCATGCATCTGTAAAGGGTCCAAGTAGTTTCCAGACTGTGACATTGCAACATGTATCCGTTTTTTAGAAAAAGAACATAAACCAGGGTCAACAATATGACTTAATTGTGAAAAATTATATCTTTGGGGAAAATTTTTTGGCTATCACTGCATCTAGTACGAGGGTCCAAGTAGTTCTCCAGACTGTGACTTCAACATGTTCTTGTCCGTGTTCCTAGAAAAAAGAACATCAACCACGGTCAAAACATATGACTAAATATGTAATAATTATTCGTTGGGGAAAATTTTTTTGGCTACTCACCATCTGTACGGGGGCCCAAGAGTTCCCCAACTGTACTTTGCAACATGTATTTTTGTCCGTGTTCCTAGAAAAAGAACATCGACCATGGTCAACAATATGACTAAATATGTGAATTTTAAATTCTTTGGGGAGATTTATGGTTTCTCACTGCATCTAGTACGGGGGCCCAAAAGGGTTTTTCTCCCAGACTGTGACATTGCAACATGTTTGTCCTGTTCCAGAAAAAGAACATAAACCACGGTAAACATATGACTAAATTTTGTAATAAATAAATCTTTGGGGGGGGGAAATTTATGGGCTACTCACTCACTTGTAAAGGGGTCTAAGTTTTCTCCCGACTGTTACTTTTGCAACATGTTTTCCCGTGTTCTAAAAGAAAGAACTCGACAGGGGCAACAATATGACTAAATATGTGAATAATAATATTGTTGGGGAGATTTATGGGCTCTCCGCATCTAGTGAGGGTCCAAGTATTTTTTCCGGGCTTTTACTTGCAACTGTATTTTCCGTGTTCCAAAAAAGAAAAAAACTCACCAGGGTCAACAATATGATAATATGTGAATAAAAATATCGTTGGGGATTTATGGGCTCTCACTGCATCTATACGGGGGTCCAAGTACTTTCTCCCGGCTGTTACTTGGCAACTGTTGTCCGTTTTCCTAAAGAAAGAACTCGCCCACGGTCAACAAAATATGATAAATTGTGAATAAAAAAATATCGGGGGAGATTTATGGCTACTCACTGCATCTAGTCGATGGTCCAAGTGTTCTCCCAGACTGTTACATTGCAACTTTGTTGTCCCGTGTTCCTAGAAAAAGAACTCGACCAGGGTCAACAATATGCAAAATTTTTAATACTAATATCGTTGGAAATTTAGGGCTACTCCTGCACCTAGTCGAGGGTAAAAGGGTATTCTCCCAGACTGTTTCTTGCAACATGTAGTTGCCCTGCCCAGAAAAAAGAACATCGACCAGGGTCAAAATAGACTAAATTTGTGAATAAAAATTCGTTGGGAGTTTTGGGGCTACTCACTGCACCTATACGAGGCCCCAATAGTTCTCCCAGACTGTTTTCTTTGCAACTTGTAGTTCCCCGTGTTCCTAGAAGAAAAAACATCGACCACGGCAACATATGACTAATATTGAAATAAATCTTTTGGAGATTATGGGCTACTTACTGCTCTATACCGGGGTCCAAGTAGTTCTCCCAGACTGTTACATTGCAACATGTTGTCCTTGTTCCTAAAGAAAGAACTCGACCACGGTCAACATATGTAATAGTGATAAAAAATTTATCGTTGGGAGATTTAGGGGCTACTCACTGCATCTATACGAGGGTCCAAGTAGTTCCCCAGACTGTTACTTGAAACTTTGTCCTTTCTGAAGAAAAAAACACGCCCGGTCAACATTGACTAAATATTAAATAATAATATCTTTGGGGAGATTTATGGGTTACTCACTGCATCTAGTACGAGGGTCCAAGTAGTTCTCCCAACTGTTTACATTGCAACATGTAGTTGTCCGTTTTCCTAAAGAAAGAACATCGCCCCGGGGGAAACAATAGCTAATATGTGTTTAAAAATTTTCGTTGGGAGATTTAGGGGCTACTCACTGCATCTAGTCGGGGGTCCAAGTTGTTCTCCCGCCCTGTTACATTGCAACATTATTGTTTTTAGTTTTCCTAGAAGAAAGAACATCGACCACGGTCAACAATATGACTAAATATGTGAATAATAATATCGTTGGGAGATTTAGCTACCCCGCATCTATACGGGTCCAAAGTATTCTCCCAACGTTTATTGCAACATGTAGTTGTCCGTGTTCCTAAAGAAAAAACTCGACCACGGTCAAAATATACTAAATATTGAAAAATAATATTTTTGGGAGATTTAGGGGTTACTCACTGCATCTGTACAAGGGCCCAAAGTGTTTCCCGGCTGTTACTTGAAACTGTGTTGTCCGGTTCCTAGAAGAAAAAACATCGACCACGTCAACTATGTTTAAATATGTAATAATTATCTTTGGGGAGATTTTTGGCTACTCCTGCATCTAGTACGGGGGGCCAAATATTCTCCCAACTTTTTTACATTGCAACGTGTTGTCTGTGTTCCTAAGAAAGAACTCGTTCAGGGTCAAAATATGACTAAATATGGGGTAATAATATCGTTGGGGAGATTTATGGCTACTCACTGCATCTAGTACGGGGCCCCAAGTACTTCTCCCCAGACGTTTCATTGAACATGTAGTTGTCCGTTGTTCCTAGAAGAAAACATCGACCACGGTCAACAATATGACTAAAATTGTTAATAATATGGGGGGGGAATTAGGGGCTACTCACTGCATCTATACGGGGGTCCAAGTATTTTCCCCAGACTTTTTCATTGCAACATTTTGTCCGTTTTCCCTAAAGAAAACATGGGACCAGGTAAAAATATGACAAAATATGTGAATAAAAATTCGTTGGGAGATTAGGGGCTACTCACTGCATCTATACGGGGGTCCAATACTTCCCAACTGTTTTCATTGCACATGTTTTTGCCCTTTGTTCCTAAAGAAAAACATCGACCCGGTCAAAAATATGCAAAATATTAATAATAATATCGTTGGGAGTTTTGGGGCTAAACTCCTGCTCTAGTACAGGGCCCCGTACTTCTCCAACTGTTACTTCAACATTTTGTCCGTTTCCTGGAAAAGAAATCGCCCCGGAAACAATTGACTAATATTAAATAATAATCGTTGGGAATTTATGGGCTCTCCTGCACTGTAAGGGGTCCAAGTACTTCTCCCAGCTGTTTCATTGCAACATGTTTGTCCGTGTTCCTTAAAGAAAGAACATCGACCAGGGGTCAAATATGCTAATATGTGAAAATAATATCGTTGGGAGTTTTTGGGCACTCCTGCACTAGTACGGGGGTCCAAAGTAGTTTCCCAACGTTTCTTGCAACATGTGTTGTCCGTGTTCCTAAAAAGAAAAAACATCGCCACGGTCAAAAATATGCTAACTTGTAAAAAATTTAATCTTTGGGGAGATTTAGGGCTACTCCGCTCTAGTAGGGGTCCAAGTAGTTCTCCCAGACGTTTCTTTAAACATTATTTTTCCCGTTTCCCTAAAAAAAAGAACATGGGCCACGGTCAAAATATACAAATATGTGAATAATATATCTTTTGGGAGTTTAGGGGCTACTCACTGCAATTTATACGAGGGTCCAAGTATTTCCCAGACTGTTTCATTGAACATGTAGTTGCCCGGTTCCTAGAAGAAGAACACCCCAGGGTCAACAATATGATAAATAGTCATAATAATATCGTTGGGAATTTAGGGGCTACTCCTGCATCTAGTACGGGTCCAAGTAGTTCCCCCAGACTTTTTACATTGCAACATGTATTTTTTTGTCCGTGTTCCTAGAAGAAACAACATCGACCACGGTCAACAATATGACTAAATATGTCAATTAAAATATCGTTGGGAGATTTAGGGGGTTACTCCTGCACTAGTAGAGGGTCCAAGTATTCTCCCCAACTGTTACTTTCAACATGTGTTGTCCGGTTCCGAAAAGAAAACTTCCAGGTCAACAATATGACAAACATGTAAATAAAAATTCTTTGGGGAGATTTATGGCTCTCACTCTCTATACGAGGGCCCAAGTTTCTCCGCTGTTACATTGCAACATGTAGTTGTCCTGTTCCTAGAAGAAAGAACATCGACCACGGTCAACAATATGATTAAATATGTGAATAATAATATTGTTGGGAGATTTATGGGCTACTCACTGCATCTAGTGGGAGGGCCCAAGTGTTCCCCCAACTTTAATTTAAACTTATTGTCCTGTTCCAAAAGAAAGAACTCGACCAGGGGCAAAAATAACTAAATATTCAATAATAAATCTTGGGGATTTATGGGCTACCCCTCATCTAGTACGAGGGTCAAAGTTCTCCCAGACTTTTACTTGCAACATGTTTTCCGGTTTTTTTCCTATAAGAAAGAAAGCCCCGGTAAAATTGACTAAATATGTAAATAAAATATCGTTGGGGAGATTTAGGGGGCTACTCACTGCTCTAGTACGAGGTCCAAGTGTTCCCCAGACTGTTACATTGCAATGTTGTCCTGTTCCTAGAAGAAAAAATCGCCCACTCACTATTCCTAAATAGGGCAATAAAAATTCTTTGGGGAGATTTAGGGGCTACTCACTGCATCTAGTCCGGGGCCCAAAGAAGTTCCCCCAGATGTTACATTCAACATGTAGTTGCCGTGTTCCTATAAGAAAGAACATCGCCCACGGTCAACAATATGACTTAAATTGAAAAATAATATCTTTTGGGGGATTTAGGGGCTCCCCCTGCTCTAGATAGGGTCCAATATTCTCCCAAACTGTTCATTGCAACATTAGTTGTCCGGTTCCTAAAAGAAAAAACATCGACCCGTAAACCAATATGACTAAATATGTGAAAATAAAAAAAATATCGTTGGGAGTTTTTTTGGTTTACTCACTGCATCAAGTACAGGGTCCAAGTGTTCTCCCAAAACTTTTTTTTTTTTATTTTAAAAATTATTGTCCGTGTTCCTAGAAAAAACAACATCGACCACGGTCAACAATATGACTAAATATGTGAAATATTTTTGGGGAATTGAGGGGCTCTCACTGCATCTATACGAGGTCCAAAAAAAAAAAAAAAAGTTTTTCCCCAACGTTACTTGCAACATGTGTTGTCCGTGTTCCTAAAAAGAACATCGCCACGGTCAACAATATGATTTAAATTATGGGAAAATAATATCGTTGCAAATTTAAGGGGCTTCTCCTGGCATCTAGTAAGGGCCCCAATAGTTCTCCCAACTTTTCATTGAAACTGATTTGTCCGTGTTCCGGGAAAAAGAACACGACCACGGTCAAAAAATAGACTAAATTGTAATAATAATACTTTGGGAGATTTATGGCTACTCACGCTCTATACGAGGGTCCAAGTATTTTCCCCAGACTTTTACATTGCAACATTAGTTGTCCGTGTTCTAGAAGAAAGAACATCGCCACGGTCAAAATATGACAAATATGTGAATTAATTTTGTTGGGAGATTTTGGGTTACTCACTGCATCTAGTCCGGGGTCCAAGAATTCCCCGACTGTTACATTGCAACATGTATTTGGGCCTTTTTCCTGAAAAAGAACATCGACCACGGGTCAACATATGACAAAATATTAAATAAAAATATCGGGGGAGATTTTGGCTTTTTACTGCATCTACCCAGGGTAAAGTATTTCCCAACTGTTACTTTACAACATGTATTGCCCCGTGTTCCTAAAGAAAAGAAACGCCAAAATCAAAATTGACTAAATATGTGAATAAAATTTGTTGGGAGATTGATGGCTCTACTGCATCTAGTCCGAGGCCCAAGTATTCTCCCTGACTGTTACATTAAACATGTATTTGCCCTTTTTTCCTAGAAGAAAGAACATCGACCACGGTCAACAATATGACTAAATATGTGAATAATAATATTGTTGGGAGATTTATGGGCTACTCACTGCATCTAGTACGAGGGTCCAAGTTTCTCCCGACTTTACATTGCAACTGTAGTTTCCGTGTTCCTAGAAAAAAAACTCCCCCAGGGTCAAAAATAGACTAAATTGTGAATAATAATATCTTGGAGATTTATGGGTTCTCCGCTTTAAATACTTGGTCCAAGTAGTTCTCCCAGACTGTTACATTGCAACATGTAGTTGTCCGGTTCCTAAAAAAGAACATCGACCAGGGTCAACAATATGAAAAATATGTGAATAATTTATTTTTGGGGAAATTTTTATGGGCTACTCATGCTCAGTACGGGGGGGCCCAAAGTATTCCCCCAGGCTTTTTACTTGCAACTGTTTCCGTTTTCCCTAGAAAAAGAACATCGCCACGTCAACAATATGACTAAATATGTAAATAAAAATTTGGGGGGGAGATTAGGGGCTACTCACTGCACTAGTCGAGGGCCCAAAAAAAAAATTTTTTTTTTTTTAGTTCTCCCAGACTGTTACATTCCCACATGTATTGTCGGGTTTTCCCTAAAAAAGAACATCAACCACGGTCAACAATATGACTAAATTGGGTTAAAAATTTAATCGTTGGGAGATTTTAGGCTACTCCTGCATCATACGAGGTCCAAGTATTCCCTCCCAGCTGTTACATGCAACATGTTGTCCGTTTCCAAGAGAAAAAACATCGCCCCCGGCCCAAAATATACAAAATAGGGTCATAATAATATCTTTGGGGAATTTATAGGCTTCTCCTGATCTAGTACGGGGGTTTCCAGTATTCTCACAGACTTTTTACATTTCAACATGTGTTGCCGTGTTCCTAGAAGAAAGAACATCGACCACGGTCAACAATATGACTAAATATGTGAATAATAATATCATTGGGAGATTTATGGCTTATCAGGGGCATCTAGAAAGGGCCCAAAGTATTCTCCCAAACGTTCTTGAAACATTTTTGTCCGTTTTCCCTAAAAGAAAAAAACTGGGCCACGGTCAAAAATATGATTAATATGTTAATAATATCTTTGGGAGATTTTTGGGCTACTCACTGCATCTAGTACGAGGGTCCAAGTAGTTCTCCCAGACTGTTAATTGGGGCAACATGTATTGTCGTGTTCCTAAAGAAAACATCGACCCGTCAACAATATGCTAAATATTAAATAATAATATCGTTGGGAGTTTTTATGGGTACCCCCTGCATCTAGTAGGGGGGTCCCAATTTTTTCTCCCGCTGTTACTTGCAACATTTTTGTCCGTTTTCCTAAAAAAAGAACATCGCCACGGTCAACAATATGATAAATTGGGAAAAATTTAAATCTTTTGGGAGTTTAGGGGCTACTCACTGCATCTAGTACGGGCCCAAGTATTCTCCCAGACGGTTAAATTGAAACTGTAGTTGTCCGTGTTCCTAGAAAAAGAACTCGACCCGGTCAAAAATATGATAAATTGTGAATAATAATATCTTGGAGTTTAGGGGGCTTTTCACTGCATCTGTACGAGGGCCCAAAGTATTCCCAAACTTTTTCTTGCACTTTTTTTGTCCGTGTTCCTAAAAGAAAGAACTCGACCACGGTCAAAAATATGACAAAATAGGGGAAAAATAATATCTTGGAGTTTTTTGGGTTACTTACTGCATCTGTACGGGGTCCAAGTAGTTCTCCCACTTTAAATTGCACCTGTAGTTGTCCGTGTTCCTAGAAGAAAGAACATCGACCGGGAAAACATATGACAAAATATGTGAAAAATAATTCGTTGGGAGATTTTAGGCTACTCACTGCATCTAGTACGGGCCCAAAAGTAGTTCCCCCAGACTGTTACTTTTGCAACATGTTTCCGTGTTCCAAAGAAAAAACATCACCACGTCAAAATATGACAAAAATATGTGAATAATAATATCGTTGGGAGATTTATGGGCTACTCACTGCATCTAGTACAGGTCCCAAGTATTTCCCCCCAGACTGTTACATTGGCAACATGTTGTCCGTGTCCTAGAAGAAAGAACATCAACCACGGTAAACATATGACAAAATTTTGTGAAAAATAAATCGTTGGGGTTTTTATGGGCTACTCCGCACCTAGTACGGGGTCCAAGTAGTTTTCCCAGACTGTTACATTGCAAACATGTGTCCCTGTTCCTAGAAAAGAACACAACCAGGTCAAAATATGACTAAATTTTGAATAAAAAATATCGTTGGGAGATTTATGGCACTCACTGCATCTATACACGCCAAGTAGTTCTCCCAACTTTTTAATTAACTGTATTGTCCTGTTCCTAGAAGAAAGACATCGCCAGGGTCAAAAATATGACAAATATGTAATAAAAATATTATTGGGAGATTTATGGCTACTCACTGCATCTATACGGGGGCCAAGTTTTTTTCTCCCGACTGTTACATTGCAACATGTTTTCCGTTTTTCCTAAAGAAAGAACTCGACCACGGTAAACATAGACTAAATATGTATAAATCGTTGGGTTTAGGGGGCTACCACTCATCTAGTACGAGGGCCCAATATTCCCCAGACTGTTACTTGCAACATGTAGTTGTCCGGGGTTCCTAGAAGAAAGACATCGACCACGGTAAACAATAACTAAATAGGCAAAAAAAATATCTTTTGGGAGATTTATGGGCTCTCACGCACAGTAGGGGGTCAAGTATTTCTACCAGACTGTTCATTGCAACTGTTGTCCGTGTTTCAAAAAAGAAAAACTCCCCCCGGTCAAAAATATGCTAAATAGGGGAATAAAATATCGTTGGGATTTATGACTCACTGCATCTAGTACGAGGGTCCAAGTAGTTCTCCCAGACTGTTACATTGCAACATGTTGTTGTCCCTGTTCCTAAAAAAAAGAACATCGACCAGGGTCACAATATGACTAAAATTGAATAAAAATTCGTTGGGAGATTTATGGCTCTCACTGCATTAGTACAGGGTCCAGTAGTTCTCCCAGACTTTTTACATTGCAACATTTTGTTGTGTGTTCCTAAAAAAGGGAAACATCGCCACGGTCCCATTGAAAATTGTGGATAATAATATCGTTGGGAGATTTATGGGCTACTCACTGCATCTAGGAGAGGCCCAATATTCCCCCAGCGTTACTTTAAAACATTTTTTTTGCCCGTGTTTAAAAAAAGACTCGACCACTGTCAACAATGAAACAACTTTGCACTGCTTTTACTCTTTTTTCAAATGAATATGGATTTTTTTTGTGATCTTACTTTTGTCATTTTCTTCTATTCATTTTCTTTTGTCTAAATTTTAAATTTTCATTGAATGGGTTTAGTATAAAAGTCCGGGAATAAAAAATTTGGGGACCGTCTCCTAAATCACTCCCCAAGAAATTTAGTACTTTTTTTTCTATCGGTTTCAATTTCCAAATACCCGCCTGACTTAAATTTTTTGGGGTATCCGCCCCCCGGGCTACCCCGGGTACCCTTCTCTGGCTCAATTCCTAATTTATTGTTTAATTTTTTCCCTTTTTTCACCTTTAGTCATAAGGTAAAACCTCGTCTGGGCATGTTAGTAGGACTACCTTTGTTCGCAAATTAATTACAAAAATTGAGTCTTTGTGGTTTTATTTTTTTCGGGGGGGAAAGCCTAGAGGGACCCTCCCGACGACTGCGACTCTATTTCGGGGTTTAAAATATAACCTTACCCGCAAAGGATGTTTGAGAGATAGATTTTCTTTCCTCACATTTTCAATGGGGCGGGGGAAAAATTTTCTACCCCGGGCTTAGGCTGGCCCTTTTTCTTTGTCCCTCATTTATAATCAGTATAATTCAAATGTTGATAGTTTAAAAGTAAACATTTTAAATGTTAAAATACAACTAATTTCTAGCGACTTGTCTTTTTTCCCAACTCGGTTTTGGGACGAAGTGTAAAATATGTAACATTCGTGTACTTACCGCCTGAGAACAAAGTTCGCATCTAGGGGCTTGGATTTGGGTTTGGGCTTTTGTCGTCATGCACGGGACTGCTGTCAGGTGGCAATTCGGAAGGAGTATTAACAAGGGAGCTCGTAATGCTGCAATGAGACTGGACTCCATCTGTTGACAAGGGTCTTAAGGTTTAAATTTCTAGTAGGGCTTGTGGAAAGAAAACCACGGTATGCAACTCCTAGATATGACCGGAGCATGACGCTCAAACTCTAAACCTTCCCTGTACAAAAGTGTAGTATGCCTAGGACCACTAAACAATAAATTTGTTTGAACATTTTTTGTGTCTAGTAGTAACGATTTTTCTATGTTATAGGTCCCATGTATAAGCGGCAGGCCAACCGTTGTCGCCAATGTTTGCTCCCTTATTAGGGAAAACGTGAACAAACATTAACCACTATAACACCATCAGCAGGGAAAGGTATTCTTTCCTAAAAATTTAAAATCTAAGTTTATATTCTTATGTTCAACGATGCTAAATCGGTATTTTTTTTTTATATTTAACTACCGGTATGAAAATTGACTAGAAGACTAGTACAGTTGCTGACATACTGAACTCAGTTCAATGGTACAATATTACTTTTTTTAAATGCTTACGTCTTTCAGAAGTCCTTCTATTTAAAAATATTGTAATTTTATTTCAATTGATTATAATTACCGGTATTCTATTTTCCATTGGTCAGTGCTGGGATGTCATTGTTGTCGACCTCCACTTGAAAAATATTACAAAACTGAACAAATGAAGAGACAAGAGGCGATTCGGTGCACACTAGTATGTGCACTAGGTCTAGTGCGTCCAATGGAAAAGTAAGATTTGAAACTATGGGAACAATAAACACCCAACGATATGGTGAACAATAATCAGTACAACAATGGGATATAAATGAAATACATTGTTTTATAGCTCTGCCTCCTTAATCACCTGGTCAACAAAAATATTATGTAGGCCTATAATCCTCGTTGAAGGCCACGCCAACAATAAATCACATGTCAATCGGAGGTCTTGTTCGGTTTGTATTGTGAGACTTGATACACCCACGGACAGACAAGTGTTCATATAGGACACCTAACTAGGAAAACGCTTAAGTCCCGCCGCGTTGTTGGATGAGCGTAATTGGTGCATTGAGCTGCCATGTGTTATGCGGATTTTCTGTTGTTCTGTGAAAAAATCATATCTATGTTGAATTTTTTTTAAATTTAATTAAATTAAATGAAAATATAACTTAAATTTTTAAATTTTTAATCAATTGTAATTTTAAAAAAAGGAATAAATCGTTAAATTGCAATTTTCATAAGAAATAATTATTTGATAGCGTTTAGATTTCACACGAATATATAAATTCATGAAATTAAGTTTCTGTGAAAAAATCATTATGATCGGATAAAGCATGTAGGGGCTATAAGCCAAAGAAATTTAAAAAATCAAAAAAAGTCGTAAAATTGCGATTTTTTAATCTTTCGATAACGCTCAAATTTCACACGAATATATCCCTTCATAAAATAAAGGTTCTGTGAAAAAGTTATTACAATCGGACAAAGCATTGTAGGTCTTATAAATCGAAGAATTTTGTTAAAAATTGAAAAAAAATCGTAAAATTGCGATTTTCATGAGAAATAATTTTCAGATTGCGCTCAAAAACGTGGCAGTTCTAAGTTCAGAGATTTCAAAGGCCTCCATAACATTTCATCACAATCGGAGTATCGGTTTAGCCGGAATCGTGTGGACAAACAGACAAAAATACAAAAAAAAGAAAGAAAAAAAAAAGAAAAAAAAAACATTCCGGAATTTTTTCTCCAGTGTAGTAGAATGGAATCTTCGCTTCGCTCGCTACGCTCATCCAATAAGAACAATCAAAGAATGTGCTGGCAGACTATAAAATACCCGAAACTCTGGTTTTTGTAATTCTAACTCCACAAATACAAAAATTTGTAAAAAAAAAAAAAAAAAAAAAAAACGTCAGCCAAACTTTCTTTCAAAAGTCTTTGGCTGTGAATGCTGTGAGATACAGAAATTGAGCCAAGCTTTTCATTCTTTCTCCCTATTTTTGCATTGAAGAGAAGTAGGATCATTTCGCCTGTTGACGAGCGCCAAGCCAACCATTTTCGTGGTAAAAGAGTAAAAATTTGGAACTCAAAATCATTTTAAAAAATGCTTTGGGCATTGAATTTGGTTCATTACGAGAACTCTAAAAAGTCAATGACCAAGCAATTTTTTAAGATTTTGAGTTCAAAATTTTTACGGTTGGTAGAAGGTCAAATAAACTGCAAATTGAATATTCAAAATTTCAGGCTTTTCGGGATTTAAGCCTTTTTTATGTGACTTTAAGAATGTTTTGGTTTCAATCTTCGGTACACAGTTTTTTTTTTTAGTTAGTTTAGTTCGTATTATCTTGCTTGTTGAACCTACCACAGTACATGACGGCCAGTGTAGGGTTATGGACATGCTTTTAAGTTGAGTTAGTTATTGCTCTGAATTTACCTCGTAATATACATTTTAATGTGATAATGTGTAATTTTAGTGTGGCTCGTTGGTCTTATGGTTAGCGTCTCTTCTTCCAATGCAGAAGGTCCAGGGTTCAATTCCCGCTCAAGTCAGAAGTTTTTTGACATCTGATTTGAACTTAAGTCCATTAGTTCTTGTATAAGGTATTTGTAAACGTTGACTTTAGAGCCGTCCAAGCAACGAAGCGCATAATAAATTCAATGTTTTTCTGAATCGACCTTGTTGATTCTGGCGTTAATCCACGGGTGTTCGCAACTGTCCATCACCACTGATTGCTATAATGTCCTATTAAAAATATCGATCTTTGGTTGGTTTATCGTTCAACTCGTCGATTGCGTCGGGGCCCACAGGGTTGACTTAGTCGCTTTGATTTACTGTCCCCCACTGATAATCAGTATATAACTGAGTGGGTAGACTCTAAATACAATTTATTTATTATTTATTTATTTTAATATACTAATTAATGCTTTAGAGAATCTATTTTGCTTTAAATGCTTTCTAGAAACTGAGATTTTTACAAAGAAAAATGCACAGGTTTTGGGAGTAACCAAAGAAGGAGGAGCAAAGCTACTAAATCAAAAGATCTTCGAAGAAGAATAAATAAATAAATACAAATTAGTTTGTGCGTGGATCTTTTGGTGGCGATGCCGGGTAAGATTAGGCCTACCGCTTTAAAAAGGTTCTGGAGGGGCCGGGTCATGAATTTTAACTTTCTGGGAAGCTCGCTACTCCCTCCTTCCCCCCAGGCTGAAAAATTATGTCTCCTCATCATTTGCACCCAATTAATAGGTAACTGTTGCTGCAGTAATAATTTTTTTGTCTCTGGTAGACGTTAAATAAAGAAATAAATTTGTATTTAGAGTCTACCCACTCAGTTATACACTGATTTTTGGTGGGGGACAGTAATCAAAGCGACCAAGCCAACCCTGTAGGCTCCGACGCAATCGACGAGTGAGCGATAACCAACCAAAGATCGATATTTTTAATAGGAAATATAGCAATCAGTGGTATGGACAGTGCGAACACCCGCGGACCAACGCCAGAATCAACAAGGCCGATTCAGTACATCTTTGAATTTATTATGTGCTTCGTTGCTAGGAGGGCTCCAAAGTCACCGTTTACAAACTCCAAAGACAAGAACTGATGGACTTGAGTCCAAATCAGAAGTTAAAAAACTTCTGACTTTGGCAGGAATCGAACCCTGAACCTTTGGCATTGGAAGCAGAGACGCTAACCACAAGACCAACGAGCCACATATAAATCATAACGCCCGTGTTGAAATCATTTTATTAAGCTATTATATATGGCTATTATCTTCTATTTCAGACATTTTGTCAATATACCCTATGTTTCACAAGCTACACACAAGAGAACCGGTACATGAACACAATATCAATTTTATAAAGCCTAGGCCTGCATTAAATACATGCGTCACAAATTCACAAATATTTTCTCAACATTAATTTTTTTAATGAGTAACAGCAAAGTATTTTAGTTCTTTACCTGTTTCACAACAGCCATCGATGCGTCGAGATACACACTTTCTTAACTAGTCGTTGAACAAATAGATTTCAAATAAAATATTGCATACAAATCAGCATGCAGCTAAAAACTATAAGGAATGTTGTTACTATGGTTTTTGTGACTATGTCCACACTTAAAATTACAAGATAACAATGTGAGTAAATTCATATTGTTATAGAAATGAAAATGAGATCATACCATGTAATAGAACGTTATCCAGCTCCAAAATCTTAAAATGCATTATGAATACAAATTTAAATAAATGATTGTTGTATTTACAACTTTGTTTATAAGTTTACAAGACATCACGAGGGGGCGAAGCTCCAATGAAAACATCATTTTTACGTATGTCCGTCCGTTCATGTGTAAAGTCTCACGGGAAAAAAAGATCATGACGTCCGACTGACTTATGTTTCCTTGCTTGCATTGCCCTTTAACAAGAAGGGAACAGAATGTATTTGGGGACACTGGGGCTAATAGGGGGGTGACTAGCTCCTCTCCCCCCCCCCCCCCCCCTCCAAAAGTTTGGAAATGTAAGACCCAGAGTTTTGATTGTGGATGAGGCAAAACTTTTTAATAGTACGCATACCCGGCACCTCCACCAAAAATATCAATGCATGGTGATTTTATTAATTTTTTCTTCTTCGACCATTTATTGATTAAGTATCTTTGCTTTCTGTGGTATTTCATTCCCGAGTTCGTGCGTGATATATAGTTATTTTAATATTTTGTTATTTTGATTTTGATTTTGATTACATGATTTCATTAGTAAAGAAACACTCCCGTCCATATTGAATCGATTGACAGTGAGAACTACAGGCCCCATTTCGCTTACATCGTAACTGTAAAGATCATGGAAAAGATTGTTAGGGCTCACGGTCAAAAGACCGTGGCAACAACCGCGTCGCCCATAAGATCGCCGCAACAAGGTCGACGCCCATATGATCGACAGGCCAATAAGACCGACTGGCCAATAAGACCGACTGGCCAATAATACCGACGCAATAATGTCGACAGGCCAATAAGACCGACGGGCCAAAAAAACGACGCAATAATGTCGACAGGCCAATAAGACCGACTGGCCAACAAGACCGACGCGATAATGTCGACAGGCCAATAAAACCACCAAAATACCCCGTTTGATATGGATTCTATAATTTCTGGATTGTTTCCCAAATACCAAAAATAGTCACATTACAATTAACAATATGTAAAATGTATTTTTATCACACCTTTTGAAAAAAAATTCGATCATCAGCGCCCAAGGGCGAAAATTTTAAACGTTCAATTTGGTTAAAAACATTGTTTGCCATTCCCTAGGTTTAAAATTTATTTTTAAATTATGCTTTTTTTTTACGTTTTCTGTCTTTAAAAAATTGTCGATGCTATTTTTCGTCACGTGAATTGTAATTTTCCCCAGTGCTATGGCATGCCATGCTTATTTTTTACAAAGGTCAACTTTTGGTCTTTTTGCTTTTTTTTGGGCGTGTCTAGTTTATTTACCCTGCCCGACATTATTGCGTCAGATGGTTGGCCTGTCGGCCCTTTTTTCCCTATCGATCTTATTGGCCTGTCGACATTATTGCTTTCGGTTTTATTGGCCTGTCGGTGTTATTGGCCCTTGGGGTCTTATTGGCCTGTCGACTTTTTTTGCGTGGGTTTTTTATTTGTCTGTCGGTTTTATTGGCCTATCGACATTATTCGTCGGTTTTTAAATTGGCCGTCGGCCCTTTTTGGGGGCAGCCCGGGTTTTAATTGGCATGTCGATTTTATTCCCGTCGGCCCTTATTGGCCTGTGGGCCCTTTTTGGGGCCAGTCGGTTTTTTTGGGCCTGCCCTCATATGGGCGTAAATCCTTTTTTCGGGGGTCTTACGGGGGGCGCGATTGTTTCCGCGGCCCTAATGGGCTTTTACCCCCCCTCCTTTTGAATCGATTGCAGTGAGAACTACAGGCCCATTTCGCTTACATCGGTAACTGTAAAGATCAGGAAAAAAGATTGTTACTACCCAGATTTTGGGCAATATCTTAGGAAAATAAGACAATCAACCAACCCAACCTTGTGATGGAAAAGGGATAAATCCCCCCGTTTCCCATCAAGTCAATTGACGACCTTAGATTTGAGACGTAAACCCAGAACCCCTTAAAAAGTTTGTGAATGCGAAAAAGTTTTCACGAAATTGTCTTTTTTAGTAAATCAGTGCCCCCATTGCATTATTTTTTTTCCCCCTAAAATTTTTTATGGGTTTGGGCTCGAGCGCTAAGCACTTGACTCTGATTGGGGAAAGCCCCGCTTTCGAACCCCCGTCCTGACTGGCTATCCTAACTGAAGGTTTTTCCCAAAGGTTTTTCCTAAATTGTTAATCCCAAACCCAAGGGGATATCGTGATTCTTGGGGGCCAGCTGATGAAAAGACCTTATGTCGTCAGCGTGTGTTGACGGAATGTTGTGTTTTTTGTTTCTGTGGGGCCGGGCCCGGGGCAGGGCCCAGGGGCGCCCCCTCCCGGCCCCCCGCCATGGGGCCCCCCCCCCCCCCCCGGAAAACCCCCCTCCACCGGGGAAACGGGACAGCAGCGACTCTGCCCAGGAGCTTAATGTCGTCACGTGTTTTTGAGGGAAAGTGTTGTGTGTTGTTTCCTATGACCCGGGCCCCCGGCATGGCCCAGTGCGCCCCCTCCCGGCCCCCCCCCGAGGCCCCCCCCCCCGGAAACCCCGCCTCCACCAGGGAATACGGGACAGCAGCGACTTGACCAGGAGCCCATTTTCGTCAGCGGTGTTTGACGGAAGTGTTGTGTGTTTTTTTTCTAGTGGCCGGGCCCCGGCAGGGCCCATTGCGCCCCCCTCCCGGCCCCCCCGCCATGGGGGCCCCCCCCCCCCGGGTACCCCCCCTCCACCAGGGAAAAACAGGGACAGCACGACTCTGACCGGGAGCCCTTGTCGTCAGCGGTTTTTTGACGGAATGTTGGGGTTTTTGGTTTCTAGTGAGCCGGGCCCCGGGCCCATGGCCAGGGGGGGGCCCCCCCCCCCGGGCCCCCCCCCGCCCCGCCAGGGAGGCCCCCCCCCCCATACCCGCCTCCACCGGGGAAATACGGGACAGCAGCGACTCTGACCGGGAGCTCATGTCGTCAGCGGGTTTGACGGAATGTTGTTGTTTGTTTCTAGTGAGCCGGCCCGGCAGGGGCCAGTCCCGCCCCCCTCCCCCCCCCCCGCCATGGGGCCCCCCAAACCCCGGTCCCCCCCGCCTCCCCAGGGAATCAGGGAAAAGCAGCGACTCTAAATCAAGAAAACAAGGGAAAAAAATTAAAGCTTACATTTTTTTTCCTGACAAAGTAAATTATTCCCAATTTAAAAGGAAATTTTTTCACATTTTCTCTTAAACCCAAAAATACAATTTAAAGTTTTTATTACATTATTTTTTTAAAAGTACTTTTTTAAAAATAAATGTCAACAAAAAAAATTCTTTTTTTAAGTGGGGTTTTCAAACAGAACTTTTTGATAAAACCTTAAATGTTTTTTTTAAAATGTTTTAGTTTTTTTTTTGAATTTTTTTTTCGGGCAAAAAACTATTTATGGGAATTTTTGTCTATCCTGGGGCAGTTAAAATAATCTGATTCAAAAAACGGGGGAAAAATTTTAAATTTTTTGTTTAAAAATTTCCCTTTAACATGTAATTATAATATGTATAGAAAGGGTTAGTCACTCTCTCTTTTCAAAAGGGGGTGATACTTATGCCCCTGGGACGCATCACTCATGAATAAGACTGTAAAGTTTTTTTCCTGCGCCCCCCACGCCCCCCCCCCCGCTGACCGGCCCCCTGCACCCTCCCCGAGGCCGCGCCCCCATCCCCGGGGCCCCCCCTTGAGGCCGATCTCCTCAACATGGGGTCGTTCGGGGCGGCGCAGGTGAAACCCCTTCTCGACCTCCAAACCCCGGGCCCCCCCCCCTGTCGGCAAACCCCCGGGTGGGTGGATTCCCTCGACATTTTTACCGCTTTATTTTTTCACTACAAATTTTAGGGGTTTTCCCCTTTTCACATTTTACCCTTTTTCCCCCAAAAATGTTTTTGATCATCAATAAATTTTTTTGGCCCTAGCCCCTTTAAAGGTCCTACATTTAAAATTAAAACTTCTCCAAAAGCCCCCAAATTTTGGGCCCATGATGCCATCATGCTAGAAACTAGTTTAAAATTAGAGACAACCTCCCTTTCCTCCCTCTTCATTTCCGTTTAGGCATTGCGTTTACGCCCCCCCTTGCCAGACCCGGCACATGTGTAAAAGCGTTTGTCTGTCTGGTTTACCGTTTCCACAATCTGCGGGGATTTTGGTTTTTAAAAACTCCTATTTGGTTTTAGATGCAAAACCCAACGGGCATGTTGTGTCTTTAAACCCCGAACTGTGCTGTTTTTTTGTTTCCCGGTCTTTTTGGCTTTTTTTGGGGTACTCCTGCGGGTTTTGGGCTTTTCCCTTTTTAACCTATTCCGTCCCAAATTTTTTTTGGGAAAATGCACATTTACATGGGGTTAACTTTTTTTTTTTTTCTTTTTATAATAGGGTATATTAATTAATACTACACTAGGAAAAAAGCTTTTAAATCCCCCCCGCGTTGTTGGATGAGCGTAATTTTGGGGGCATTGAGCTACCATGTGTTATTTGGGTTTTCTGTTGTTCCCGGAAAAAATCATTACTTAGTTGAAGATTTTTTAAAAAATTTTTTTAAATTTAATGAAAAAAAAAATTTAAATTTTTTAAATTTTTTAAAATTAAAACTAATTTTAAAAAAAAAAAAAATCGTAAATTTTCATTTTTATAAGAAAAAGTTTCATTGTGGGTCAAATTTCACAAGAAAAATTTAATTCATAAAATTAAGGTTCTGTGAAAAAAAACACAAAAAAAACGGATAAAGCATGTAGGGGTTAAAAGTCAAAAAATTGGTTTTAAAAAAAAAAAACACGTAAAATTTTGGGGGTTTTTTTTTAAAAAATAATTTTTTTTTGATTGCGCTCAAAAATTTTTTCAAGAATTCTTAATTCATAAAAATTTTGGGGGTGTGAAAAAAACATCAAAATCGGATAGCAAAGTAGGTGTTATAAGTCCCCAAAAAATTTTTAAAAAAAAACGGAAAAAAAACGTAAAATTGCGATTTTGGGGTGAAAAAAAAAAAAAAAAAAAAAAAAATAATTTTCCGGGTTGTGCTCAAAAAAGTGGCAGTTTTAAGTTTTAAAGGGGTTTTCCCAAGACCTCCAAAAATTTCATCCAAAACGGATTATCGGGTTTTGGCCGGGTCGTGGTTTAAAAAACAGACAAAAATTTCAGGAAAAAAAAAAAAAAAAAAAAAAAAATTCCCGGTTTTTTCTCCAGTGTATTTAAATGGAATCTTGTTTGCTCCGCTCGCTAAAAGCTCGCTACGCTCATTTCCAAATTTTTTTCAATTTTTGCCAAAAAAAAAAATGGGTTAACATTTAAAATTTTAACATTTATTTGTACCCGATAAAAAATTATTTAATTATAAAATCAGAAGTAGTCTACACCTTTTCCAAAAATGAAACTTTGGCTTTAAAAGTAAATTTTTAAAGTTTACAAAAAAATAATCTAAGAAAATGCAGATTGTTTTGTGCTTATGTGGGGCGTCCTGTACTTTTTAAACTAACTAATTTTTTGTTTTTACAGGGAACAGCAAAAAGTGGGGCCCTACTTTCCGAGCGTCCGCCCGCCGCCCCCCCCGAGTAACTTTATCTGCCCCGGAGGGGGTTTGTGCCCCACTAAGATACACTCGGCCAGTAACCTGTTCGACCCGTTCGGAGGTGACGAAGTAACACAGGTGAGTGTGGAGGGGGGGGGGACCGAAGGGAATCTCACATTTGTGTCAAGAGAGGACACGGTTCACTCTGCACAAGGACATCATCACTTTCAGTTTGTCTAATGGACGTACCGTACAGAAACAATGCTTATGTTGTGAATTAATATTAAGATGTAGATTTAGTATAGAATATATTACACATATAGCATTCGTCGGCAAAGTTTGCCCATCATTTCTCATCTCCCATGAGTTGGGTAGCCGTATGTCCTTTAAAGTGAACTTATGGTTGAAAATCGTGTATTAGGTAAGTCTATCTGTGTTTGCTGACACTCTTGTTGTGTTCCAGAGCGGTGGTGGAGTCCCCCTTCTAGCGCCGGCCGCCCCCTCCATGCCCCGCAACGCTTCACTCCCCCAACCTGGCCACCCGGCCCAGGCCCTGTGTTTGCTGACACTCTTATTGTGTTCCAAGCGGTGGTGGAGTCCCCCTTCTAGCGCCGGCCGCCCCCATCCTGCCCCGCAACGCTTCCACCCCCAACCTGGACACCCGGCCCAAGGACCCTTCGCTGACCTTGGTAAGTTATAAAAACATTGTGATTTAATCAGCACGAGCATTGTTGTCAAGATGACGATGCAACGTACCAGTCTTTGGAGTGATTTTGTCAATTGAGAATTAGGAATATATTAGACACTGCCTCCTAGATGTTGCTCGTGGCTCCTCGTTCCCTACCTGTTCACGCGCACAGTGTTAATTGTTGTCCTGGCAGCGCTAGTTACCGCCCCCAATAGCTCTTGTTTTGTTTATGTTGTTGTTTTGACGTGCATCACATTAAAAGTCATCTCTGATGTATTATACTAATGAATACAGCTAAATTTAAAGTTTTAGATACGTTCATCACTTATCAAGGTTTGCAGAATAGAAATACACAAATATTTGCAGTTATATAATTAAACAAAAATTAGATATTGCCAAGTTTGCTGTTTGACAGCCTAAGACAAGGGCTTATAGGCCTGTTATTTTTCTCTGTGGCCCAGGGCTACTAATAGATGCTTATTTATACGTATTTAGATAGATAGATAGATTTATTTGCGTAATGTATACTCTTCCCATGTAGACCATGTTCTGAGTGTATTTCATGTCATGATATGTCTAGGCTAATACATAAATACCAATATATACAAATAATATTAAAAACATTTACAATATATACAGATCTAGACTAAGTAGCCTAGTAGCGTTGGGGACTAATTTTCTCAGAGTAATAGCTTTTACCGGCTTCACCCTGCTATTGTAGGCTCCACACTTTAGAGCGCCTAGTTGTACACTGATAGTCGCCCAATAGCATCAAGAAGGAATTAATTGGTTGCCGGTCATTTGCTCAGTCAAAAATTCGATCCTAGCGCTTGTAGCGCATGCTTGTGAGCTACTTCAACATAATGACGCGAAAATTTTTGAATTTGTTTTTGAAATCAGATAATTGCTGTTTTTGAAGTAAATGCTTCTTTGCTCAAAACCCAAAGGGTTTGGGGTAAAAATTATTTTTTGCGATGTATTTGCTGCGCATTTATCGCTTTATTTTTATACAATGATTTTTTTTACAGGTTGATAGTTGGCCTATATGAAACAATATTAAATTGTTTACTCTGACCCTTCCCTTTGGGGAAATTTTATTTTATTTATATGAGTTGGGGGAGACATAAACTACAAAAACAAACAATATATTTAAACATCATCCCGTTTTTTATGTTTTGGGGGGTTTGAATTTATTTATGTGTTATTAAAAAAAAATTGCGGGGGACTTTCGCCGCGCAATATATTTGGTTGCCTTTTTAAAAATAATAAATGCCCAAATTTAAATTTAAATTTAAATTTAATTTAAAAATTTTGATATCGGGTCTCAAAAGCCAAATTAAAAATTTTATATCAAGTTATTTTTAGTACAGAACAGGATGGAAAAAACTGTAAAATAAATTTTAAAATGATTTTCCCGGAATTTGGCATTAATATTGTTCCTCCAAAAGACTGCTGTTTGTTTTTGAAACTGAAAGAACAATTTGTATTTTTTTTACGATGATGGATTGCCTGCGTCGAGTGAAATATAAATTTAGAGTGAAAGAAAAAAATTTCAATTTTTTGCGAAAAAACCCTTATAGGCATAATCGTTAAAAAAAAGTACAAAGAGTCATTTCCCTTAGCTAATGAAATTGTCGCTTCTCATTAGAACAATAAACGCATTTTTTTTTTTGACGTTTCCCCTCTTTTTTTGTATGCAATTAAAAACATGGCGTCTATCTATTTTCTTTAGCCCCCGGGAATAGTGAAGATATAATAATGTAGTTTAATATATTGTTTTTTGGAATTTGTGATACAATTGGTTGTAAAAGACCTGCTAGTTGTAGACCCCCCCATGAGCCACCGTAAAAAGAAGGTTGGTATAGTTTCTAAACTTATTCCCGGTTGGGGAACAGTATTTCGTAAATATGGACGCAAAAAAAACATTTTCAACAACCCAACTTCCAAAAGTTTTTTTTTGACTAAAACAGGCAATAAATACTTTGATAAACACGAAAAGTAAGTAAATTGGAATGTCAGACTCATTATTTTATCTTTGTGGTGAGGGAACAGTTAACAAAACCCTTTCAAACAATTGCTGAAAATTTCCTTTGGGAAATGCGCTCGCTACGAATGGTCACTCTCCAGTCCCATGTTGCCATTCAAAAAATGCAACGGGCCCAAAAGCGCATAACGTGATCGCTGTGGAAGAGGAGGGAAAAGCATTCTCGGGCGGAGGATCCCATATCGTCTCAGAGGCTTGCCCGGATTGGCCTTTTTTTTGATTTTTCATGTGAGTGATTGATCATTACGTCATGTGAAAATAGTGGGGGGGGGGGGGGGGAAGACGGGGGGGAACATAAAAGGGTTTCTTTAAAAGTTGTATAATTTTTTAGTACTTTATTATTTTTCCGTACATTGTTGTTAAATTTTTGATTTGCCGGTGTCGCTAAATTTCCCATGCCGGGGTTTTAACACCCCCACGTACGTAAAACCCCCGCCCGTAGATGGGGAAACTTTTTTGGAAAGGGGGAGTCCTCAAAAGAGATAGACTTGTTAACCCAACGAGATGATGATACCAATGATCCCCAATGAACCCACAAACAAAAATCGTCGAATATAACTTAGTGTAAACTAAGTCTATAATTACTGTTAACCAAAAATTTTGAGTGCAAAAAAATGCTCAATGTCACAACCCCCCTTACTTTAAAATTTAACAGTATATTTATATTTATATTTATGAAAGATTAAAAAAAATCCCATAAAAAGCCGAAAATTTTGGGAGTACAAAAAATTTAAATTTGAAAAATATTTTTGTTCTTCTAAAAAAGACTATAAATTTATGATTTTTACTACAAAACTACTGTTTTATAGTTATTTCTGTTTTGGGAAGTTCCTCTTATACCCAAACCAACACTACTGCAACAACAATGCAACATGCGCCAAAATAAAGGGCAAGTTCAGGTTGTCTAGGATCCCAAAAAAAAATACAATTGCACAATGTTTTAAATTAAAAAGTCGTGGTTATGGAACATCAAAAATTTTAATTTTACCTCACATTGAATGTAGCGCGACTTTGCAAATAGTTTTTTTCCTAGAAATGTGTTTGTTTGTATTTTTTAGTTTTTTGGGTATCATAGCCTAAGACATACTTGTGGCTTCCCTTTCATTTCGGTTCGCATGTTGCATTGTTGTAGTAAAGCTTTGTATATTTGCCTATGCCTATCCATTCACAAGGGAAAACAGGCCACTTCGCGAACGTTTTTTCCAGTCGCTTTGATGGAGGTTTTTATGGTTGACATTTTTACCAAGGTTAGTTTTTCAAGTCGTCATTGTTGTCGTCATTGTCGTCATTATAAAGAAAGAGCAAAAAGTGAACCATGTCGCCTTCAACAACAGGCGACCGACGCGGTCTGAAAAGACCCCGAACTAGAGGCGAGCTTGGAAAGCGTCCTAGCAAGAAGCACATAATAATTTCGATTGTTCGAATGGGCCTTTTTTGATTCTGGGTTTTTTCGCGGGTTTCGCCTGTCCATACCATGATTGCTATATTTCCTATTAAAATATCGATCTTTGGTTGGTTATCGCTCACTCGTCGATTGGTGGGGGCCCCTGCAGGGTTGGCTTGGTCGCTTGATTTAAACCCCCCATAAAAATCAGTTATAAAACTGGTGGGTAACTCAAAATAAATTATTTTTTTTATTTTTATTTAATCGTCGTGGGGGCACCTCCTCCTTCCCTTGACGACCACCCGACGACGATGACAATGACACGACGAACGATGACAAAAACAAAGGAGCGACGGGGAAAAACCCCCCCCTTCCTCCCCTTACCAGTGTCTGGTTTGAAGCAGGACCCCCCCTCGCCATATCCCCTAGGCTAGAGTGGGCATTATGACCTAACGGTTTGCGTCAAATATAAAAAAAACACAGAAACCAAAAACCGCACGAGTTCGTTACCGCAAAACGGTGGGGGGCGGGAGTCACATCGACCCATGTTGACCCTAAAAGCACGATTTTTATGGAAAAAATATCCCTTTTGATTGTCCCCAAAAAATAAAAATACAATTTCCGTGATTTCTAACTTTCCATAAATTTTCACGAGACGGAGAAGCCTTGCCCGGTGCGGGCCAAATGTCCAAAAAGTCGCATTAAAAATCGAAACAAATCAAAAAATACGATATTCAGAGAAATATTTCTTCGATTGTACCCAAAATTGGGGAAGGTCCCCCCCAAAAACTTCATCAAGATCGGATGTGCTTTTTTGCCCCGTAAGTGCTAACGAAAAAAAAAAAAACACCAGGGGCTATTCTTCTGGGGTAAGTAAAATTTGAAGTCTTCGCTACCTCATAAAATTAGTCCCAAACTTTCGCATACGTTTCCAATTTTTTCTAATGTTTTTTTATAAATGGCAAAAGCGGGAGAAAAGAAAACAATAACGTTTATGCAAAATAGTAATGAGAGGAGAAAAAAAAATTCGGAATGGGAATTTTTAATCACGCAAACCCCCAAAAACATACAAAACGCTTTTTTGTCTCTAAACGCAAAAGTAATCCGCATCGCAACCGAACAAATTAAAATTTTTAATTTATGACATACCCCAAATTCCGAACATTGTAAGACGTTTTTTACTGGCCTGCGCTTTATGGTTTTTGGCAATTTTTTAAATTTTTTGGGCAATAGCCTTTAAATCTTGTGTAATTATTAAAAGGCATGTTAGAAAAGGTTCATACCAACAAAACCGACTTAGGTATGCAATAATTTACAGAATTTACAAAGCGAAGGTGCGATTCATAAAATAAACCATTTTTCGAAACGTCAACCCCAAAAAAGCGTTTTACAAATGATAGAATTAAACCTTTTAAATTATTGTTGATCATTACAATGTTGTACAAATACAATACTAAATCAGTTCTGTGACTTTAGGGATAGACTCTAAAACATTTTATTTATTTTACAAGCCCTAATTATGATATCAATTTTTACCCTATGGGGCATAGAGTCAATCACAAGCGTCCCGAGGATAGGCCTACATTGGAATGCTGCCGGGAGCGTGGTCTAAGGATGCGTTTAGTGCACGTCTATTTACAAACAACAGAGTTTATTTATAGTCTCAAGGGAATGCGATAATTAGACGCAGCTCCATTTTTTTTTAAATTCAGGAACACTCGCCCCTTGTCAAAAAACAACATCGGGGGAAAATCTCCATATGCGTTTGGGAAACTACAAATAAATTTACTTCAACAAAAAAACCCAAACGTTTTTACACCACAATTAGGCTATATTAAAAATAGATACAATGTTATTTTGTGATAGCTGGTGATAGATTTACCGATCTTCACGGCGTAAGTCAGAAATATCCAACTCTATGACAAAAATATACAAAAATAATTTTAATCTGCTATTTAAAAATTTCGTGAAATAAAACTTGGCAACACAGATTTATAAATTACTTTCCCCAAAAAATACACACAAAATAAAAAATGTTTACGGGATTTTTTGCGTTGGTTTAAAAAAATTGCACATTGTGGCGACTTCAAGGCATGAGACACTATCTCTATGTCGTTTACTTGCGAGTAAAAAACATTGTCTCTTCGGAGCGGAGTTCTTTTGTACGTCAGCTAATTGAATTCTATACAAATTTTAGATTCCGAAGAGCTACACGGCCGATGATTGACAAAGGATTAAATAGGGTTCATAAAATATTTAATTTAAAAAAAGAATAATAAGTTTTTCCAACAATCATTAACTCTTGAAATCATTTTTAAAATTAAAAAAAATGCTATTACAAAATGTTGATTTTTTTTGTAAGTTTTATCCACTTTTAACGGGAAAAAAAAAAATCGGCCTTTTTTTTACGGGTTTAAGATTTTTTTAAATAATGTTATAAAATGCTTAAAACCCGTAAATGATGTCCCATTTTTTTTTATTTATAGTGGATAAAACTTACAAAAATAACATTTTTGTAATACATTTTATTTTTGATTTAATAATACTTCAGAGTGAAGATTTTTTTGGATAAATTATTTTTTCTTTTTGAATTAAAATTTTTAGACATCCAGTTAAACTTATTTTCAATCTTCGGGGTTTGCTTTCGGTATCTGAAATTGATATATATTTTTAATTGCTGACTACAAAAGAACTCCCCTCTCGAAGAGAAAAATGTGTTTTTACCGGGTAAACGCACTTAACAAATGCGCCGCAAATGACCCCGAGATTTTTTTAAAACTCAGATTTATTTTTAACTATGTCTTGTGTCATTTAGGACATTTTGGGATGAGAAACTCGACTTTTTATACCCGGGTACCCTTTCCCATTACCCGGGGGACGCGGGTTTCAAAAAAATTTTCAATCACAAAAATTTCACAAGAATCGTGTGAATATTCGTTTAAAAAGTGGGAAAAAAGAAAAGTAAAAAGAAAAAGGGTTTCTAAACCAGTGAATAACAAACTTGTCAACCAAAACCACCCGACTAGTAAAAATCAATCAATTTTTATCTTTTGTCATATTTTAAAACAATACCCAAATTTATTGAGTTTATGGTGATTTTACCGACTTTTCCCATTATATTCTTTATTTCGTTTTTTTCTCAAAAGAAATGCTCAAATTGGAGTGGAAAAATTTTACATTTGTCAAGATTTTATATTTCACAGCCAGGTTTATATGCTTTTGGCCCAGTTATGTATCTGCCACCCATTTTTGAAAATTGACCCAAACAAAATCAAAATCTTCAAGGTCTTTTTCTTTTTTTCTTTCTTTTTTTAACCCTTTTTAAAACCCCTTTAAAGCTAAATGTATTTTCTCTATAACTGGCTAAAGCGGCTCTGTTCTGAGTTTGAAATAGGAAATAGTATTGGAAAAAAAACAATGGGTTTCAAATACATAGAAAAAAACATCAAAAGGAAAAATTAAAATAATAAAAACATTTATTTTCATGCTTTTATCATCAAAAAAACAGTTTGAAATTGTTTCTCTTTCATTTTTTAATTCCTAGTGTAACGCCGCGAACCCAGGCCATCGTGAGGGTGAGGGGGGGGTGAGGGGGGGGGTGGGGGTAGAGCGGAGCGATATAGAGATGGCCCTTGGCTGAACCCCCTCACCCAGACGTAGGCCCTAAAGCTGTCCTATAAACAATGAGGCTGATGAAGTATTTTTTCATTATAAGGAACACTTACGTTCCTTCCTTTTCATCGCTTTTTATTTTACAAGGTCACGAGCGTTGGCACGTGGTGTGGTGGGGTGTGGGGGGGGGGGGGCTAGAAAGTGGCGAGCAGATAATAATTAAAGTGCCTTTTTACTTCTAGCAATTGAAAACATTAAGAAATTTTGGTAAAATTTATTTTCGCGGTATAAATTTTGGGAAGATCGCACGCGGGGGAGACAGGAGGGCACAGGGTGGGGGAAAAAACATAAAGCATTGATTGTGTAGACCCCATAAATGTGTAATGGAGGCGACAATTCATCTGCTAAGGGAAAAGCCTTTTTTTTACTTTTTTTTTTAACGATTTGGGGTATATGTGTTATTTGCCAAAAAAAAATAGAAATTTTTTACATTTCATCTAAATTTATATTTACTCGCACCCGTTTTTCTCGTAAAAAAAAAATTTAAATTGTATCTTTCGTTTTCAACAACAACACAGCAGTCTTTTGGTAGGGAAAAATATTTAATGACAAAAATAATCCGGGAAATCATTTAAAATTTTTTTTACAGTTTTACCATCCTGTGTCGTAACTAAATAATAAAATTGATATAAAATTTCCCAATTTTAGGGTTTTGTGACCCGGAATTATTATTTTTAATTTAATTTAAATTAATTAGGACATTTATTATTTAAATTTGGTCTACCTGAGGATAGTCCCCATACTTTGGGCTGAAAAATGAACACAACCAAATATATTCGCGCGGCGAAATGTCCCAGCAATTTATTTAAAAACAGTAAAAAACTTACAAACCCCAAAACACATAAAAGCGGAATGATGTTTAAATACTATTGCGTTGCTTTTGATGTTGATGCCCCACCCCAAAAAAAATATCAAATAAATAATTGCCAAGGAAGGGCCGTAGTAACAATGAAATTTTGTTTCATTTTGACCTAACTATCATCCTGTAAAAAAAATAAAAAAACTTATAAATAAAAACGTGATAAATGCGCAGCAAAACTCGCAAAATAAATTTTACCTAGCTTGGGTTTTAAGCAAGAACATCTTAATTTTTAAAACAGCAAGTTTTTTGATTTCAAATACAAAATTTAAAATTTTTCGCGTCATTTGTGTTGAAGTGTCACAAGCAGCGCTCAAGCGCAGGATTTGAATTTTGACTGAGCAGAAGTGACCGGCAACCATTACCTCCTTTGTCGCTAGGTTGGCAAAATATCAGTGCTAACAACTAGCGCGCTCTAACGTGTAGGAGCCCACAAGTGGCAGGCTCAAGCCGGTAAAAAATATTACTTGAAACACAGTCACCCCCAAAGCTGTAGGCAAATGGGTAGGATATGAGAATTTTATGAACAATTTAAAATTGCCTCATAGTCATGGGTCTCACTTTCGTTGGAGCCACGAACAACATCTAAGAGGCAGTGATATTAGGAGTGTGCAATTTTTATTTTAAAAAAATGAATAGAATAACGGTTATCAAAGTTACTTGATTGTGGGCCGCACATAAGTTAAACGGCATAACACTATGTTGCGAACCACAACGGCATGCACATTTATTTTAATACGTACGGGTAAAACTCTATTTGTTCACCCCTAACCTCGCAAATGTTGTAAAATTTCATAGCCGTAGCTACATTGCAACAGGCGAAGAAACAAATTTTTACTCCAGGCTGCCCGTCAAACCGGGGCCGGTTTCCCAATTTTGAATAGTAGTTACAAATGTTCGTGAATGGTGTGGCTGCTAGTTTGTTAGCGCTCTGAGTCCAATGCAGAAAGGGCCAGGGTTCTTCCCCCAAAAGTCAGAAGTTTTTTTTCTTCTATTTGGACTTTTAAAAACCCTCAGTTCTTGTCTTAGGAATTTTTAAAAAGGGACTTTGGGAAAATCCTAGCAATGAGGCACATAATAAAAATTTTAAATTTTTTCTGAATCGACTTGATTCTGGCGTTTACCGTGGGTGTTCGCACTGTCCCTACCACCGATAACTATATTTTTCCCATTAAAAAAATCGATCTTCGGGTTGGTTTTCGCTTTCCCCGACGATTGCGTCGGGGCCCACAGGGTTGGCTTGGTCGCTTTGGTTTTCTGCCCCCCCTGAAAAACAGTTGTTGACTAGTGGGTAGACCAAATACGAAATTTTTTTATTTATTTATTTTTTTAATATTGTTTTAATTTTTGCAACCCCTAAAAATTACTTTGTTTTGGTAATTTTGTAAGATGAAAAAATCTATCGGAGACTTGAAAGTGTCCTTCAGGCAACCGGGCGCCCCGGGCCTGAACGTTCCCTGGGGCGGAGGTTCCAAGCCCAGCTCCCCCATGTCCGGGACGCCTCGCTCGGGCAGCCCCAACCCCACCTCCCCCCAGCACCGGTTCACGGGCCCCGGCACGAACCAGGGCCTCCTGGGTGGGTCGGCCACCCCGGTACATCAGGCCAAGAGTCCGAGCAGCGACTACAGCCGGACGCACTTCGAGGGGAAACAACAGCCGCCGCAGCAGGAACAGCAGACAGGTAACAACATTGAATGAATACACATAATACTAACATAGGTCTGTTTGTTCGCAGACCTAGTGTCAGCACTCGGAGAGCAGGTGTAAGCACTTTACACTGCCTGTTGGACTAGTGTCATGCTAGAGAGTGTTACATTGAGCCAAACAAATGAGCCAGTATACCCACTCTCACTTTCATCATCATTATCCATTGCTGTTTCCTGCTTTTGGCAGGGTCAGTTTGGGTTTAGCAACCAAATTCTTCCACCTCTTTCTATCCTCCCGCAATCATGTCTCTGCTTCATGCTCCCAGCTCTCTCCTCTAGTATGTAGGTCTCTTGCTATGGTCTCCTCCCATCTCTTCCTTGGTCTCTCCTGTCTTCTTCTTCCTTCAATTCTTTTCTCATACATTCTCCTGGGCATCCTCTCTTCCGTCATTCGTTTCATATGCCAAACCATCTCAGTCGTGTCCTTCCCATCCTCTCACCTAACTTCTCCACCCCAAGCATCTCTGTGGTGTTTTTGGATGAGCGAAGCGAAGACTTCAATTTCACAGACCCCCCAAAAAATTTAGCTCGGGTGTTTTTTTTGTTTTTTTTCCCCCCCGTCTGTTTGTTCGCTCTCTACCGGGCAAACGGCATATCCGATCTTGATAAAAATTTGAGGGGACCTACGAAATCTCTGAACTCAAACTTGCTACGTTTTTTGATACAATCGGAGAAATATTTCTCATGAATATCGTACTTTTACGATTTTTTTCGATTTTTAGTGCGATATTTTCGTGACATTTGGGCCGATTCTGACCAAACGGGTTGGGCTACAACGTTCATATTTCACATGGACATTAAGGTTATGGTGATGTAGTACCTTTTGAAAGAAAAAGTTGAAAAAGTTAGCCAGAATATATAGAAAAAAAAGGTTTAATATAAGTTTTTTGATTTTTTGGACGGTATTTTCGTGCCATTTGGGCCAATTCTGACCAAAGGGGTGGGGCTACAACGTTCATATTATACATGGACATTAAGGTTATGGTGATGTAGTACCTTTTGAAAGAAAAAGTTGAAAAAGCTAGCCAGAATTCATAGAAATAAAGCTTTTAATATAAGTTTTTTACGGTAAATAATACCAATTAACAAGAAACAAAAGAAACTTGACAACAATCACCTACAATGCGTAGGTAGCAAAACAAAGCACTTGCAAAAGTAAAGATATCCCACGCAAACTAAAAACTTTAAAAAGCTCATCCATCAACGCGGCGGGACTTTAGCGTTTTCCTAGTTATTTCTAATTCTATCTCTTCTTTTCTTGCCCACTGTGCTCCTCAGGAATCTCATCTCCGCCGCCTGTATATGGCTTTCTTATCTATCACCCATAGTCCAGGTTTCTGCCGCATATTTGAGAATCGGTATGAAGTAGGTCTTGTATAGTGTCATCTTGCACTGTATGGGTATTTCCCTATCCCACATCAGGCCTTTTACACACTGGTAGAAGTGACTGGCATAGATTTATTATAAAAAATGTTTTGGCTTGTTTGTCTAATGGTTAGTGTTTCCAATGCAGAAGGTTCCAGATTCAATTTACATTTCCGTTAAAGTAGGTATTTAACTTTTCAAGTAAACTTGCATCCCTCCACATAAATATGGGCATTATTTTTCCTAAATACAAATTTTATTATTTTATTTATTAATTTACTTGTTGCAGCCGCCCCCAAGGGCGACGTGTTTGGTGACCTCCTGGGCAGCCAGGGCTACGACTTCGCGACTACTAAGAAGGACTCTGGTCCGCGCACCATCAACCAGATGAGGAAGGTGGAGATGGCGAGAGACATGGACCCCGAGAAACTGAAGGTGGGTCACACATTGCTGTAGCCAGTGTTAGGGTAGTTTAATGTTTATGTTCAAGGACTTTCTTACAAGATTGCTCACATTTTTTAAAATTGCACAACACTAGGGATAATATGGATTCCAATTTTTTGTGTTTGTGCATTCTAACTTCAAAATCAATTTAGAATTGATTGATTAAGTAAGAAGCAAAAATTGCAAAACAAATTAAAATTTGTGCCTATTTTATGTTTGTATGGCTATGTTATTGTTAGAGGTAGGGGGCCTAATGAGAAATGGTGATATAAAAATCCAAATTTCGTTTTATAAAACCCAAATTTCGCGTTTATCGCTATTTCATTTAAATGGTCAAAAACATATAGGCCTACCTATCTAAAAAAAAAAAATAATAATTAAAAGAAAATTTAATTTTTTTTAAATGAAAATTTTAAAAAAAACCTTTAAGCCTTTCAAGTAGGGATGACATAAATTCCAATCAGTTAGAATCGATCATTGTGACCCACAAATCTATTCAGAATCGATTCCCAAGCAAAAATAAATATTTATATGCACCATTATTTTGGTGGACTATTGCTGCGGAGTCTGTGATATACGTCGTTATTTTGGCGGTCTATTTCCGTGGAGCCCGTGACATCACGAAACGATGTACCGCCCGCTGCGCGCGTAATGTTCGGTCTGGACCGGCACCTCCACCATCCCCCCACATTTTGAGCACTAAAATGTTTAATTTTGCGAGTTAATTCGCGTTTTGACCAGTTTTATATAATTTCGCTTGTTATTTCGCGATATACACGAGATTTCGCGAAATTTGCGTTTTCAAAATTGTTTTTTCCATCTCTAAATAATTAATATTATTTTTTGACAATATAAATTTTTATTTAAAAAAATTTCACAAATTTCGTTATCACCATTTTTCACTACCTCTAGTTATTGTTGTGAAATAAAATACGTTCTTCTTCTCAGGTGATGGAGTGGACCGAGGGAAAGACTCACAACATCCGGGCCCTCCTGTGTTCTGTGCACACTATCCTGTGGGATGGCGTCAAGTGGAACAAGGTCGACATGCATCAGCTGATCACCCCGGCCGACGTCAAGAAGTCTTATCGCCGTGCCTGTCTAGCCGTCCACCCAGACAAGGTGAATAACGATATGCTTGAACTTGAACTATATTCTAATGCTTTTTAAACCGCTATAACGTGTGATTTTAAAATTAAAATCAAGGTGCCTCCAACCCATTTGAAAATAAATCGTACCTTGTAGGGGCCTAGTAGGCTATGATTACTTTTTTGTAACAAATTTTCTTGATTTTGATTTTGTAAGAAGTCACACTAGGGTGGTTGCAGAATAATAAGTTATGTAAATAGGTGCAATCGACTTCAGAAGTAAATCATGGCTAATCTTGTATCGACACCATCTGATCTCTGATTTGTTCTAAAAGGCACCTTTAAAAGTCACACTAAACTAGCAACCAACAGAAGGGCAAGGAGTGGATTTACCTATTTATGACATTAGAAAAACTGACCCTAATTGAGTTCTACACTAGAAATAAGCCTGCACTAGTAATAATATATACAAACCAGGTGTAAGTACTAACTACGCCCTGGGCCTAGTGTTTAAAAGTCCCAATAGGCCAAATGCTGAAGTAAAATATGTCCGCCATGTTTTCCCATGGTCTAACAGATGACGTCATCAAGTGATGGCTCTGTGAATATAGCGACGCCAGAACGAACCGAATATTCACGAGCGAGGTGGATAACGGTAGGTATCTTCCAGACCCCTTGATTTACATATGAACGTGATCATACATCAATATGGAAATCAATCGTGTTATCTAACCCGAGTCTCCCGGTTGCTGGTCCGATGCTTCAGCTCTAAGCTACAGGGATGGTTAACTTAATAATTTCTGGAACACTTGAACAACAACCAAGCATGTGGCTACTTTTTCCTTTCAAACTTGATTTCTATTTGTCCCTGTGTATGTATAAGCATTGAGTTTTGGATGATCCCTGGGCTGTTGTGTCTTGACTGACACAGTCTTGAAGAAGTCACCAACATAGGTGGCGACATGTCGAGCAGTGCCTCATCATAGACACAACGCAACAGCCCAAGAATCATCCAGAGGGTCATGAAAGCCTACAACACCTATATTAACATTATTTTGATAACATGAATTTTGTCTTCTATATGATCCCTGGGCTGTTTCGTTGTGTCGATGATGAGGCACTGCTCGACGTGCCACCCTTGGTGGCGAAACGTCGACGAAAGGGATCATACAGAAGTCATCTACGGGTCGTGAAAGCCTACAACATCTCAACAAGAATTTTATTTTAACATATCAATAACCAGCAGCAATATACCCTAGCCTTAACTTCTTTTAAAGTCATTACTTCTAATTTGTTTTTCGTTGTGCAAAGTTGGCCTCTTTCTGCCAATCATCATCATTATCCATTGCCGTTTCCTGCTTCTGGCAGGGTCAGCTTGGGTTTCGCGACCAAATTCTTCCACTTCTTTCTATCCTCCCACAATCGAGTCTCTGCTACATGCTCCCAGCTCTCTCCTCTAGTATGTAGGTCTCTTGCTATGGTCTCCTTTCATCTCTTCCGTGGTCTCCCCCGTCTTCTTCTTCCTTCGATCCTTTCCTCATACATTCTCCTGGGCATGCTCTCTTCATCTTTAGTTAAAAAAATCTATGACATAAGAGTGGACGAAATGTGTTTGATGTTCGCAGCAAATGGGCACCCCTAACGAGAACATTGCGAAGCTGGTCTTCATGGAGCTGAACAACGCGTGGAGCGAGTTCGAGAACGACGCGACGCAACAACAGATGTTCGCAGCGAACTGACCGCGTCGCTCCACCGGTCGTTGCAGGCGCCTCGCGTAGCAGGTCGCACTTGTACATACGCACGCTAGGAGGTTAATTTGAGAGGCGCGTCCGTTTGCCCGCACGGCATTCTCTGTACTCAAACACAACTACTGTCGGAGGTGCTTAAGCCTAGCTTCTCCACCACGTTCTTCCGTTATTCTAATTAACACAACCAAGTTGACTAGCTCCAATGCAGATAGATATTGTAATGGATTGAATATGTATCATCAGAACATAACCTAATTTCCAAAACCATTGTTTCTACTTCTTTAACACATAATTTTCATTTGCTCTTAGTCTTACATTATTTTAATACCCTCGTAGGGTTACAATTTTTTTTTTATTATCCTTAAATTACAAATAGGATACTATTTATTTCCATTTTTACATTTTAAAGAGATTGCCACCCTTTGTAAATCAGTTTCTATAACTGAGTCAGATCTAACCTACCAGTACTTTAAAATAGTGAATAAAATAACAGCTCTTCCCTACTATTAATAAGGAAGTGATATAAAGATAAAGTTGGCTTGGAATGAAGTCACAGATAGTGTGACTTTATTGTGACATCCATTACACCTTCTGAAACTCTTAACACCAATATTAAATGTAAAATAATGGGGATGCATAGAGAAATTGTTGTTTAATAATATTTCAATAATCAATAATGAAAATTTTAGCTATTCTGAAAAAACTTCTCCAAATGAGTCTTGTCATATCATATTTCTCACGCTTGTGCAGATTTTTAATGAAATAAATTTGTCTCAGTCATGAATTAACAGTAAAAGCAGTCTTTTTTAATGCATATCATTCAATATGCTGTCTCCTTTTTGATTATTGATATTTTTCTTTTATCATTGTACATCCCTTAAAATAATAATCAACAATCGTAATCATAATCGTCAGGTTTCCAGCAGGTATATTGTTGTGATTTCTCCAAACGGTTGGGAATATAAATGATTACAACAATGGCGCCTGTACTTTTCTTCTGTATTTTTCATCGTACTACCTTCACGGGTAGAATTTTGTATTGGTCATATAATATTAATATCAGATGAATAATAGGTAGATAAAACCTGTGAATGTTTGTGTTAATCTAGGTAACTCCTAGTCTTAGCAACTCTGATCTGTAGTGTGGTGAAAAGTGTACAAAGTGTCGGGCAAACAAACGGACAATAGAGATCACTTGAAGCCGGGAGGGTGGAGGGAGAAAGGACAACTTTCACTCGGAGACGGATCACGGGATCAGTTACTTAAAGAGCATTTGTTTCTGGATATCATGGCATTCAGTATCGTTGCGAGTTTGTTTCGCTTTGTTGAACGTGCAACATGAACAGAGAATGTTTGGCTTTCAATGATGTCTGGGGTGCAATCTTTATTTTCTACCCCATGCAAAATCTTATAATCAAGCATGAAAGCCACGTTTAAAAACTAGAAATATCGGCATTGTTCATTAAATCTGCTGTAATTTGTTGATGAGCTACGATATTGAGAAGGTCACCATTTGCCACTATCGACGCTGATATGCTTATTGTAATTATTTTATTTTATTCCATCAATTCATTATTAAGATTTATAATATTTATTTTATTTTATATATTATTATATAATTAAAATTATATGTATCATGTTTTCATTTTTTCTCAAGTATTATCTCCAATTACTAGAGATGTGCAAAAATGGTTTTTTAAAGTTTGAAAATTCGCGCCTTAAAAATAAAAATTCGCGATTTGTCGCGATTTACCAAAAAAACACAATTTTCTCATGCACAACTTAAAAAAAAAAAAAAAAAAAAATGATTGATTTTAATGATTTAAAAGAAAAACAAGCTCATGAGAGTGAAGTTCAGAATCAGTTTTAATTTTAAGCTCAATTTCAGCCTTCAGTTTTCAAAGTTTCCGACAGTTTTTACCAGAATTAATTTCGTCTACCCGGCACCTCCACCAAATTTACGAAATTATGCATTTTTTATGTGTCTTTTGATATGGATTTGAAGTATTTTGAGCTTACTCTCGTTCAAAACGATTATTAAGATCTCACAATCGCGTTGTATGACCCGGCGCCTCCACCATATCTACCAGCAAGTATTAATTTAATTTCGACTTCGACCCGGCACCTCCACCAAAACTTTGAAATTTTTTTATTTTTTAAAATTTCGCGACCTAATTCGCATTTAAGGACATAATTGCTAATTTCGCCACTAGTTCGCGGTATCAACTAAAATTTCGCGAAATTTCGCGAATTGGAAATTGGTACCATTCAATCACAATTCATGAGATTAATTTCATGAGATTCCAAATGCCATTGAGTATAAAATTGATCTGATTTGAGATGGAATTATTATCAATACTTTTCACTGTTGTCCAGTCTCCCACCACCATCTTGCCTCCAATATATATTAACTTATATATTATATATATAATTATAGAAAATCTTCATCTATTAGAATTGCTTTATTTCTGTCGAGAGTTGGACTTTTTTTTTATTCACTTGCTCCGCCTGTAATCATGATGTGACAAATTGCAAACTTATGTGTGTAATGTATGATTTGTTATCTTTGTTGGATATAGTGGTAAGAATCACATCATTGTTTGGTGTAAACTCTTCCATTTATTTTCTTGAGCTCCTGCCAGTGCTGGGCAGAAGTTGCTGAAAGTTTTGTTATAATATTATTAAAGGCCTACATACTTGTGGAATTGATGCAATTTGTGAATATCATGATTGCTAGTAGGTAATTCCCATTCCATAATAATTACTAAGCAGTAAGCATTTGATCATAGCAATGACAACTTAGCTAGGATATTTGCCTCAAAAACCTAATGTACATTTGCTCATGGTTTTCCGTTTTCATCTACCACTATGTCGTGATATGTAACTAAGTCAGTGTTCCCAATGGTAATAGGGTTTCCATAAGCAGATTTAATGCTTTGAGACGTCAGCAATTTCTTAAGCTGAGAGCCTTCCAATTTGTGAAGTGACGAAGTTTATTCCCACTACATGTGGCATGGAAAGAATATAACACTGCTAGTAGCCTTTGAATGGAACAGAGTTTGAGTCATTTATATACGTAACGTAACGTACTTTAACCACATCCCCCCATGATTGTTACACTCCATTATTTATGTAATTGCTTTTGTAATTCACCATCTTACGTATTAAAATGTTATTTTGAATGCTTTCATTTCTATTGTTAACGTAATCGTTTGTACATATTATTCTAATATGTACATAATGTAACTCATGTAAAGGTTTTCTTCAGACATTCCTAAATAATATCATACTTGTAAATTTATAGTCCTTAGCTTACTATATGCGGTTCCAGATCAGCTTGCACCAGTCGAGGGAACGCAATACTGTCGCCTTAGCTCTATGGCCACTAAATCGGTAAAACATAATTTATCTATAATTGTCAGAAGAAGAGCAATGCTTTAAAACCAATACTTGCGTAATAAAAGTTAATATTTAAGAAACAAGCAGATAACTTTATGCTATTTGATGCTCCAAACATTATTTGTCGAGATTGACAGAGGAAATGCATTAAATAAAAATTGTAATTACCAACAAAACAAAAAACTTTTGTAATCACATATTTTCTTAAAATCATTGTTTACTTAAAATTGTTTATTCGAGGCGCCATGAAATATCACAATATCGCAATAACTTGACCAATTAAGCTATTATTCGTTGAGTAAATTGTCGGCGTCTGAGATCATGATGTCCCTTATTCCCAACCAAAGCAATCTTAACTGGTACCGCATATATTTATTAATGTAGCCAAATTAGAAGATATTCAAGTGGTATCTTCCTACTGATAAGGTACACTTCTAAATTTGAGACATGTTATAGGCTTACATAGCCCGAAAATGTTCTATGTGTATTTAAAAAAAGACAATTAAATCTATTAGTGCTTGGGAATTGTAAAAAATAGTTTACGTGATTCTAGCACAGATTTTATTGGTGTAAGGTTTAAAATGAGAATGAAGAGTTTATTAAAGTTTATGATGAGTGTCTGTTAAAATAACTTGCCCTGGCCTGGCGCCGATGTTGTAAGGAAACGGTACGAGTTGTTTTCTGTGATGGCAAAATATTGTAGTAAGAACAGCTTCTCTTTAATACGATCTTGCATTTAATGGCACTAAGACCAGAGTTGATGAAGTTCACTCGAGAAACGTCTACAACACGAGAGAAAGTACGGTAGTACCTGCTGGTGGAGTGATCTGCCACTACTCCAGAGCAGTTGACAGTTTTATAGCGATGTTTTCTTACTAAAGTATTACGTTCACTGCTTGAGGAGTCATGTGTTTACTTTTTTTAGGTTTACACCCCTTACTACAGAATATAGTAGTTTTTTATTTGAAAATGTATAAAATATTCACAAAATCTGTACAAAATAAAGTAATAATAACAAAATAGAAAGTGCAATATGTTTATATAGGTAATACATATTTATGAAATTCTCAATTTTAACAGGCCCAGTTAGAGCAGGATTTTTTTTTTTTTTTAGTTTAAAAGTGACTTTTTATATAAGTTTTACAATTTCTATAAAAAAAATTGGTTTAAATTTGAATTTCTCTTAGTTAAAGTATTATCTTATTTTTGTTATTTATTTATCTAGCATTTACATTAGCTGCTTGCCATACAGCTGTCAATGTGCACACATTGTGACTCCTTTGCAGTGCATAATGTTCTGCCACAACTACATACGACGAAATCAACATGAAATCCGCTCGTACTTGTTCTTAGTTTCAGCCACGTGATGCCAACCCTAGGGCAAAATATGAAGCGAGTCTGTGTACAGTATTTATTCCGTGTGGCATTTCATTTCTTAGATGTACGCTGATTCAAATGCCTTGGAGATGTTGTAAATTCCGGAACCGTCTCCTGCCGTTGTGCCATGTGCTGTTTGTAACACAAGGATTTCCAGAAATTTTGATGAGTAAAACATATTTATATTTTTTTATAATTAAAAAATTTAAATTGTACTATTTTGGAATATTTTTATTTCTTACAATGTTTAATTTAAAATATGTCATAGTACTTTAAAATTCAAAGAGAATTTTTAAATTTTTTTGATGTTTTTGACAGTAGTTATTTTGTCTTAGAAAAGTATATTTTTATCAACAAAATCATAGAATTGACTTAGAGCAATGGTAATGATTTCTGCCTTGCGTGCACGGCAGAATATGGTTCGGAGTTAGTGTACAGTTATCGACATTATTGAGTAATATGTATAAAACAAAATTATATACATGTATACTGTATGATAATTATTTACATGTATTTAAAAACGATCAAGATGTGATGTCAAATACTCTATTGTTGATTGATTAATTGTTGTTTGAAAAATGTTGGAAATGATTAAAAAAATTGAAAATATTTTGGATTGGTTTGATTGATACGTAAATAATATATTCCTGTTGTCATATTTCAAGTTTTTAATTTTGTATTTTTTGTGTGAATATTCTGTCTTTTTGCATGTGTGGATTGATTGGATGAAGACGTTGGGTTCTTAACAGCTTCAGATTCCGATATGCTGTGGAATCTGCCTCTACCACAGCCATATTATGTTTATTTCTGTTTATGAGTTGTTTATGTTACTTGCGTCTAGATTCTGCCCCTTGCGACTGGTTTGAAGAATGTGCTTCCGGAGTTTGTGATATACTATTAGGAAGATAATATGAACACTCACCATAGAGATTATGCACTCACCATAGTCAATATGCACTCACATTCACCAAAATTTAAGGTAAGCTAACTACAATAACTGCATTTGCACTTGAAACAAGTTCTTGTAGATTTTTAATTTAATTTAAATTTAAATTTAAATTCTTGCACACTCATCTATTGTGTCGGGGCGTACAGGGTTGGCTTGGTCGCTTTGGTTTAATAATGTCCCCTACTGAAAATCAGTTATGTGACTGAGTGGGTAGATTCCTAATATGATTTATTTATTTATTTATTTATTTATTTATTTATTTATTAGACAATACCTAATTGTTATTTTATTTATTATTTCACACTGACAACAGAACTCGTGTCGTCTCGATTAGCCAAAGTGCATAAATATGAGACGTAAAGCAATATCCAATCAATCATCAATCGTGTCCCAAAAGTGCAATATAATATCACATATTAAATTTCAATCAGATAAGAAAATCTTTGAGGTACCTCAGATGCTTATGAAGAATAGTTGGAAGGCAACCTCAGCTTGCTCAGATGTATTTGGAGTTCCTGATATGGGAGACCGTGTAACAGAAGCACTGCAAGCTGTGCAGGTATTTTGTTGTTAGTGTCTCTGCTTCCAATGCAGAAGGTCCAGGGTTCCATTCCCGCTATAGGCAGAAGTTTTTAACTTCTGATTTGGACCTAAGTTCATCAGTTCTTGGGTTAGGAATTTGTAAACAGTGACTTTGGAGTCGTCCCAGCAACGAGGCACATAATAAATTCAAAGTTGTTCTGAATCGGCCTTGTTGATTCTGGCGTTGATCCGCGGGTGTTCGCACTGTCTATACCACTAATTGCTATATTTCCTATTTTAAAATATTGATCTTTGGTTGGTTATTGCTCATTCGTTGATTGCGTCGGGGCCTACAGTGTTAGCTTGGTCGCTTTGGTTTAGTGTCACCCACTGAAAATCAGTTATATGTCTTGAGTGGGTAGACTAGAATTTATTTATTTATTTATTTTCTATTTAATTCATAGTTTGCCCCTTCATTCATGCATGAAATTATGTTGTGCAAATAAATAAGTCTGTAAGACCACTAAATCACAACCCCATGTGCTAAGCGTGCACTAGACTGCCTGCTGTCATCGGACACTTTTATTTTTTGTAAAATTTACTGTTCGTTTAAATTATAACACACAACACTGACGCATCTGTTGTTTAACTATAAAACATTTATCAAATAACAGTTACTGCTACAATATTGAATTTTGAGACAACAATATGGACACAAGCATGGCTATTCTAAGTAAATGTGTGGTAAGTGAACGTGATCGCTTGCAGCGCTCTCTTTCCGTCATATGGTCTCCCATATGCGTGGATCTCCAAAACGTCGCTGGAACTGCAAAACCTCCTATAAACATATGTTTTTATCCCGTTGGCAGCATGTTATACATAGGCAGCTGTGTGTGATCACATGATCCATTTCGACCAATGGAAATGCATTTAAATGTGGTTTGTTATACCTCCTATCAGAGTGGGCTTTCTAGCTTACCTACCTATGTGATGGATGCACACTTATCTTGATATAACATTTTTTTCCTGTGCAGAGAGGGGCTTCTTCTTCTTCTTCTTCTGTTCTGTTTTTGAAGACCTTTTCCATGATCAAGCCAATCTCCCTTTTTGCATGGTGAAATGTCATAGAGAGAGTTGGTGGGGGATCTTTTTTGGTGCTGCTTTTGGCCAAAAGTCTGCTTTTTCGTTCCCCAGAATTTGACAGTGACTGGGGATCCACTGACCATAGAGTTGCACTGGCCATAGAGTTGCACTGACCTTCAAGCATTCTGTCTTGTTGACGCAGGATAACAAGGATTATAATAAGAACAAATTATCTTTTGGGCGATGGTTCATGGTCATCAATTCCACTGCCAGATGTATTCTTCAACAATGGAAATAAAAACAGTTTACAGTGTCTTATTTTGACATTGCAGCAGTTTTAGATAAATTTTAACTAGACATTGAAAGTTTGGACCTAGCAAAAATATAAACATTCACCAATTTTGTATTGATTTTTTTTACTTTTATCAGATTAACTTGCATATTATCACATCACATCAACAAAGTTATGTTCATGACTAAAAATACAAACATCGGGGGTAGATTGTTGGAGAGTTTACTGAAAGAGTCTCATGTAAGTTTGACTTGGTGTGCATGATGCTAATGACATATTATTGATGTCATCACCTATTGTAATGTAATATTGTAGGAAGACAAAAATTAGTAATCAGGTACGGTACATAAAAAATATACAATATACATAATAAATTAGGGGTACTCTTGTAGTTGGTGGGGTCCAACTTTTCAACACGTTTTTTTTTACAACTTTTTCAAAAAAATACTCTACCAACTAAACCTTTAACTTTGCTATTTTAAATATAAAGTACTTTAAACACCAAAGGACTTTTGTTTAAAATTGCAAGGTTAAAGGTTTTGAAGTTTTTTTTGTTAAGCTAACAGCAAAAACACGGTGTTGAAAAGTTGGACCCCCCCAACTACAAGAGTGCCCCTACCTAGGCCTATACTATAAACACAAAATAAAATGCAAAACATGTGATAAAAACTGACATGCACTCTGTCTTCCTTTCATTATCAAACTTGGACTCCGAGCCAAATCATGGTGAACCACCATAATGCAGTTAAACCAAATAATATTTATTTTGTTTATTTACAAATTTGACATATTTTAAACAGCAATGCACAAAAGTGACTTAAAAGCAAATTAGATAGGTCTGTGCCATTTAGCATAGTCAAACTCCAAACTGATTCCAATGCCTGTAAAAATTGTTTGAGAATGTTCCGTCTGTGCAGGTGCGAACGAGTCCCTGTAAACGAGCGCAGGTGGCATGTCGGCGACTTTACGCCTTCGAGTGTAGGGCTACGAGTCTCCCGTTACTCAAGCACAAGATATTCTACTGCGCGTCTCAGGTGGTTGAAGACATCTTCAGCGAGTCCCACATTCTTGTTGGAGGTAGATCCTAATAAATATCTTGTGTTCATTCGGAGTGATTTAGGATGAACCCTACCGGTGAAGATAGTACAATAAATTCTCATATTTTGAGTCTTTGTCACTCAGTCACTTTTACTGATTTTTAATGGTAGTCTTGGCCTAATTTAAAGTGGACCGAACAATCCCGTCAGCACCGACGTCATAGCCTACACTCTACAGAGTTGGCTTTGTCACTTTGGTTTAATGTCCCCCACTGAAAATCAGTTAGGCCTATATGACAAGAGTGGAATGACTCTAAATACAATTTTTTTTTATACCTACCGGTACACATGCAACTAATGGCCGACTTGAACAATAAAACTAGATTGGCCCTAATGCATTTAATTTTGAATCACTTTTTGGTGTCTGCATTTAAGATAATTTGTATAAGTTGTTGATTGCAATAGTTTACTTACAATCTTAATTTCAAATTAAGCTAACTTAATTTCAAGAACTTTCAAGTCATTTAAGGCTACCGGTACCTACAAGTAGACCTAGGTAGCAATTTTTTATTTTTTTACGTGCCATAGGCTAGCTCTACCAATTGAGATACCGGGACCGCAGAAAGAAACCTTTACTAAACTGCTATTTGTTGTGACTGTTGACTTCCATCATAAATTTACACAATTAATTGGTCGGGACATTTTGCCGCGTCATTTACCGGGCCGCGAAAGCCTTTATTTTGAATTTATTATATTTTATTTTTATTATTATTAAGCGAGCGTTTCCATTTGACTCTGCCGGAAAAATTAGTCATTGTTTTTTGTTTTTTTTTGTTTTTGTTTGTTTGTATGTCTCGCCATAACGTTCGTACGGAGGCTCGGATCGAGTTGAAATTTTTGTTCATCTGCAAGCTTCGTTCTCGATTGAATGCCATTAGTTTGTGGCAAAATCGTTCAAAAAGTTAAAAAGTTACATTAAAGTTCTTCGAAAGTTTTTTTTTCAAACTAAACGGAGACAAAATCTGAGGTGGCCAAATCATTTAGAATGTCCGTCCGGTCATGAATATGTTAATTTTATTTTGATCCGATAAGTAGTGTTACTGGAAATTACATTATAACAAAAGTTACGCTGCCATGGCAACGAAAAGACGCGTGAAGTTTCTAATGCACTGTCACCTAGAAGTAATCAAAATACTTTCGAGGAAGAGTGTATTATTTGTCACCAAAGAGTTTAAATAGTTTTCCCAAGAAGTCAAGGTCCTCTAGATGGTGGTAGATTTTATCCACACAGTAAAGGTTTACACAAGGGTTTACCCAAATACCTTGGCAATAATAAATAATATTGGAAACATGGCCCTGTGGACAGCGAACGTCGCAAATTTTAAAATTTAAAAAAATGTGCAATGTGAGTCTAGCTATAGCACGTGCTCGCTTATCAACGCGTCCAACTGAGCGTTTCCTAGTTAATTGATTCATAGCAGTTGTCGTAAAAGTTTGCCCCGACTGGGGTTCGAACCCAGAACCTCCGGCTTAACATGCCATAGCTCAGCTAGCCCACACACGAGCTATGGCACGTTAAGCCGGAGGTTCTGAGTTCGAACCCCAGTCGGGGCAAACTTTTACGACAACTGCTATGAATTAATAACTATGTCCTTAAAGCGGGCTTATGCTTAAAAACCTTATATTCATTATTATTATTATTAGGCCTACTATTATTATTATTATTATTATTATTATTATTATTATTACTAGGGAAACGCCAAAGTCGTTGTTAAACGAGTGAGTGAGCCATGTGTTGAGTACCCGGTTACATTACTTTTCTTCCCCTACCTTAGGCCTACCTAGCCTATCATAGGCTAGAGAGGCGCATTATGACCTTACAGTTGACGCGCCCGTCCCCGTATACCAACTAAACTTTAAAAAACTATTATTTATACGAATATAATTATCAAACTTAAATGCAAATGTTCCCGGGTACTCACCACATGACTCGCTCACTCGTCTAACTACGACTTTGGCGTTTCCCTAGTCTAGTTGGCTAAGGCGCCCTTGTAGCCGAAATGTGGGAGACGTGGGTTCAATCCCCTGGTCGGGAAAGATTTTGTAATTTCTAGATTGTATTTAAAAAATTATTAAACATGTTTTGAAATGCATATAACGCAGTGAAGTCCATCATCTGTGGCAATAGGGCCTACTATGGTAAACATAGCCAGTACGAAATACGTGAAAACATTGCAAGGTTTACTCAATCTACGAGCGGAATTTGGGGGTACTTTGACTTAAAACATTCGACAGACCTTGAATGGACACGGCATTTCACTGCCAGGTAAATAAAAAACAAAAAATATCTTTTCAAAATCTAAAACATTGTCGTTAAAATAATTTCATAACATTGGAAGTCTATTTTTCAGTTTATTATTTCTTGTATGTTTAAATCGCAATGAATCTTGCTGATTTTGTTAGCAGTTCTCAATAAACTCGTACCGGATGTCCGTTTAAAATTTCAGCGCAATCTGTTCAGCGATTCGGCTGATTTTTAACGTACACACACACACACACACACACGCACGCACGCAGAAAAACAATAAGGGCCGTTTAAGTCGAATGGAAATCACTACGTTCGCTACGCTCACTCGTTCAATTATTTTTATTATTATTAACCCCCCTTGCAGGCTACGGCCTGTGCGGCTTCCCCGAGACCCTACTACGAGAGCTGGCCAAGAGCGACATCAAGAATCTGACGGTGATCTGCGCGGACGCGGGCACTGAAGACTCGGCGCTCAGTCTGATGCTGAAGAGGAAACAGATCACACGCGTTGTTACCTCGTCGGCGCATAGCAACCATCTGCTGCATGAACTCTATCTCAAGGGGGAGGTCGAGGTCAGGATGATCCCGCAGGTACTTCAAAACTCATGTTTACTATGGTCGATATGTTTATTTTACTTGAATATCAGTAGGGCTACCGTTCTACACACCAATTTCATTTTTTTCTTACAAGTATTTAGGTACCTCTACTTTTCAAGTCATTCAATGTTCGTACTTTCTACGTGCCACTGTTCCACTATGGTACGTAGGTTACTAAAATAAACGGATGAATGATACAGAAATGATCAAAGTAATCAAATTAAATAAATTAAATTAAATCCGTATTTAGAGTCTACCCAACTCAGTCACATAACTGATTTTCAGTGGGGGACAGTAAACCAAATCGACCAAGCCAACCTTGTAGGCTTAATTTAAATTAAATAATTTACAAAGGTGGACAATAAATCAAACTAAGATAAAGTTGCTCCAACGAAAAAATGCAGATGGTAGGGGTTGTATGAATGCGGGGTAAATGGAATGTCGCCTTTGTGAATGAAAGAGAAATATCTTTTACCAACGCAAGCAAAAATTATCTGTGCTAGATCACAGGGTTCCTCCGTGTGCTAGATCCACGTTGAGCTAGAGTGAATAGAGTTGACAAAGTTGTTATGTTGGAAAAACAATTTCGAGCCATCTGCATTCTTTCGTTGGGACCACTAATGTACCTAAAAACCCCTTAAAATAATAAACAATTTTACGTCGTATACAAATTTTTAAATAAAATGAATAATATAATATTATAAGTACAAATCATATAACTAAGTTCCAGCTATGCCGGGTTAAGTAGTGGTTATCCACCATTATCTAGGGCATGAAACTGTAGATACTAAGCTTATATTATACTTATATACTTATATTAAATAATATTATAACAACATTGTAGGCTAAAATGTACAATTATAAAAATTAAGTTAAAAAAGTGATATGTAAAGCAAAACAAAATTGGAAATTACCAAACTAAAATTAATCAAATAGAAATAAATTTAAAAAAATAAAAACAAGCCAAAAAACAGAGATTTGGGTAAGGGAGAAAGAAAATGGAAAAGAAGAAAATCTCAAAACTAATGCATCATCCTTGTGTGCACAGGGCACGCTAGCAGAGAAGCTTCACGCGGGCGGTTCGGGAATCCCTGCGTTCTACACGGCAGTGGGCGCCGGCACGCTGGTGGAAGAGGGCGGGCTGCCCGTCAAGTACACGCGGGGAGGGGAGTACGTCGAGGTGCAGTCCTCCACCCGGGAGAGGAGGGAGTTCCACGGCAAGACCTTCATCATGGAGGAGGCCATCAAGGGACACTTTGCACTGATCAGAGCGTGGAGGGCATCTAGAGGAACTTGATTTCTTGGGAAAACTATTTAAACTCTTTGGTGACAAATAATACACTCTTCCTCGAAAGTATTTTGATTACTTCTAGGTGGCAGTGCATTACAAACTTCGCGCGTCTTTTCGTTGCCATGGCAACGTTACTTTTGTTATAATGTAATTTCCATTAACACTACTTATCGGATCAAAATAAAATTAACATATTCGTGACCGGACGGACATTCTAAATGATTTGGCCACCTCAGATTTTGTCGCCGTTTAGTTTGAAAAAAAAACTTTCGATTAACTTTTATGTAACTTTTTACTTTTTGAACGATTTTGCCACAAAACTAATGGCATTCAATTGAGAACGAAGCTTGCGGATGGTCAAAATTTCAACTCGATCCGAGCCTCCGTTCGAACGTTATGGCGAGACATACAAAAAAAAAAAAAAAAAAAAAACAGTGACTAATTTTTCCGGCAGAGTCAAATGGAAACGCTCGCTTAATAACTGACTAACTGACTTAGTTACTGACTAACTGACTGACCAAGTTATTATGTTGGTTTAGATAGAGCCTATCTGCTAGGTAAGTGTTTGTGGTTTGGGAAAGGAAAGAGGAGACCAACAGTTACCTTAAAGGATGTAGGTAGCTGCTCGAGACGAGGTGCACAAATATTTATTTACAATTAATACAAATGTCGAACGTTTCGGCCTACGCGGCGCGGCCTTGGTCAATTTTTTATTTTTATTTTTTTAGTTCTTCTCCAACGATCGGTGACCAAGGCCGCGTAGGCCGAAACATTCGACATTTGTATTAATTGTAAATAAACTAGGCCGCTTCGCGAATGCTTTTTCCAGTCGCGTTGATGGATGAGCTTTTTTTGGAATATTTCTGTCCAATGATTACGTTTTTATGTGGAATCTCCTTACTTTTTCTATAGTTACTTGATATTACTTGTTCATTATACACCTGTAAAAGGCTCATATTAAAACCCTTTATTTCTATGAATTTTGACCAACTCTTTCAACTTTTTCTTTCGAGAAGCACTACATCACCATAATCTTTATGTCAATGTAAAGTATCGGCCCAAATATTACGAAAATATTGTATTAAAAACAGGAAAAAAATCGTAAAAGTATGATTTCTATAAGAAATATTTTTTTCAAATGTCTCTAAAATCATAACATATAATATGATTTCAGTGATTTTAAACGTTCCTATAAAGTTTCATCAATATCGGAGTAGCCGTTTGCCAAATATCATGAAAATATCGCACTAAAAATAAATAAAAAAATCGTAAAGGTACGATAATTATGAGAAATATTTCTTCGATTGTACCCAAAAACAATACAGCTCTAAGTTCAGAGATATTTCAAAGGTCCCCTACAATTTTCATCAAGATCGCATATGCCGTTTGCCCGGTAGAGAGCGAACAAACAGACAAAAAAACTAACAAAAACAAAACACCCGAGCTATTTTTCTTGGGGTAATGTAAGTAAAAAACAAACAAAAAAACACATAGTCAAATTGAAGTCTTCGCTTCGCTCATCCAATAATTGTGCACTTTGTCTCGAGCAGCTACCTACATCCTTTAAGGTAACTGTTTGTCTCCTCTCTCCTTTCCCCAACCACAAACACTGACCAAGTTATTAATTTAATTGAGTCACTGGTGTTTAGTTAATGACTTTATAGATGACTGAGTTACTGAGTTACTGACTAACTGACTGAGTAACTGATACACTGACTGAGTTACTAACTTACCTAGTTACTGTCTGAGTTACTGTCTACTGATTAATTGACTGAGCTACTGGCTGAGTTACTGAGTAACTGACTAACTGTCAGAGTTACTAATGTGTGTGTACTGCTGACTGACTGACTGAGTTACTGGCTGAGTAATGGAGTAATTGACTTAGCAGATGACTGAGTAACAGACATTGCTTACTGTAATTGAATCAAAGTCAGGTTTTGATGATATCAAATCAGTGTTGCTGTCCGTCGTTGCTCAGGAAGACTGCGTGCAACTTCAACGTTCCAATGAGCAAGGCGGCCAAGGTCGTGATCGCCGAGGTGGACGAGATAATGATGGAAGGAGCGTTCCCACCGGAAGCGATACAGATCCCAGGGATATACGTCGACCGCATCGTCTGCAGGAAAGTTTGCAGACCAAAGGTCGAGGTGAGGGAGGATTTTTTAAGAAAGTAAAACAATTTTAAAATGGTATTTTTCATAATTTTTGTTGTGTACATTGAATCATTAATAAAACTTGTGTATGCCTATTTGTATGATCACTTTAAACTAGGCTACTGTTTTCAGCTGTTTTTGCGGCTGTGCATCTTCAATTTTCTTTTAAAAAATGTATTAATTTGGATACCTAATTTCCTATTTAGGCCTAGTATTTTCATGTTGTTTTTAAATTGGACAAAACTGAAATAAACCTTCAAAATTAAAAATATAAGTTTCAAAAGCACATGTCTATAATGATATTGATATTCTGATATAGGTCTTAACCCTCCGTCACTCCCGCGGGGTTCTACAAACCCCAGGGTCTATATTCGACTCTGTTTCTCTGCATCGGACTGTTTTACCGACTAGATTCTCAGTAGCCCTACCTTCAAGTCACTCTATCCGTTAGCGAAATTGGTAACCCTCTAATCATTAGGGTTTTTAGTGTCGTTATATTGCCAGTCTGAACTTAGTTGGGGTTGCTGAAACCCCACGCGAGTGATCACGTTACAGTTACTGCATAGGGAAACTCAATGCTATTTTGGCTTAAATTTTGAAATTTTGGAATTTTGGAAAAATTCTTCTTGCAATTTACTAGCTGGTTCATGTTTCTTACTTAAAACAAAAGTGAAACAAAACTTAAAATTGCATTATTTTGACACCTTTTTTTGAATATTATGAAAATGTCCATATTTTAAATCTAAAAAATACAATAAAAAAATATTTCATACAAAAAGGTTCATTGGCATTTTATTTCACTGTCCTCCCAGTAACAACCACCTACATAGTAGTTCCACAAATCATATGAGCACAGAAAGAAATACCCCAAGACATCCTACTGCACTAATTACAGCCCAAAATAATTTGGGGTTTGAGAAACCCCACGCGAGGGATTGTGTTAAGAAATTCCGCGCGAGTGACGGAGGGTTAAGAGTCTTCACGAGACATTAATGTATTCTGCACCCTCGTAAGTAGGACTCGCATTAATTGTACAACGCTCTGGAGAAAATTTGAAATTACAAATGCGAATTCTAAAATGCACAAAACACTGATATTATTATACAGAACAGCATTCTAAAAACAGAATTGCTTTATGTAACTGCCTATACACCATGCTTAAGCATACATTTGACGCACCGGAAGCTCCCATTGCATGCTCCAGATGCGTCCACTCCACTTTATGCTTAACCATGGTGTATGTGTTTATTACATAAAGCAATTTTTTTGTATATTCTGTATAAAAATGACAGTGTTTTTTGCCTTTTAGAATTTGTATATGTAATTACAAATTTTCTCCAGATATTGTACATATTAATGTGAGTACTTACAAGCGTGAGGAATGTCTCGTGAAGACACTTGATAAATTAAGCCTTCATTGTATTTTCTACTAACATTTCTTTCAGTAAACTTTTTTTCTAGTAGGTATGTGTTCCATAAAAATGTGTCGTGTGATTTAATAGGTTGAAAAACTCAGTTAAATGAACTTGACGCGATGCCAGATGGCATGATGCATGGCATGTGCAAAGGGAATCTCCTGTCTCTATTGGATAACACGACAACACATGATGGCCTAGTAGGCCGAATGGAGGCATATGCAAATAAGAAGAAATGTTTAAAGAATAATTTAGTTTTAAATGAACCTCTAAGGCGATTATGAATGACGACCCTGTGTTTCAGACGGTGCACACGATGCGGCCCGACACGCAAGAAAGTGTTCTGTGCTGCACTCCGGCCGCCAGACAGAGAGACAGGATCGCTCGACGGGCGGCCATTGAGCTCAGGCACGGCATGTGCGGTATCCTTACTTACTTACTCTCTTAGGGCTGGCAGTTACATATCATTCAATTATCAATACAGAATATACAATGATTTTTTCAACTTAAAAAAATATCAAAAGAGTTGGCCTACCATTAACAATATGTGGCTAAAAGGATTTCAATTTCAATTTATTTTGGACAACATAACAACAAAAACAATAGTTGGAGTTATAATACTAACAGTTTTCACCGTGTAGTTCATTTTACACAAGTACTTAAATAAATAAAATAAAATAATAATAAATATAAAATAAATTTACCAAATAGAAGAGTCATACTGTGCGTAGGTCTAACTAGTAACTACTAATTATAAAATACCATTATGACCATGTCCCTAATCAGATTCAGTCTTTATTCACCATAAAGACGGAGGAGGAACAGGTCCATCAACGCCTGACCAGACAGCACACCGTCACACCACCACCCACCCAACCTAACACCAAGACCGACATCGTCCCGCTAGTCACCAGGTGGCACCCTGGTCTCCAACGTTTAAATGCCATCCTTTAAGGGGGGAGTCACATCCTGGCTGCGTCACCCATGACTCAAGATCTCAGCCAGAATATCCCTAGGGTGGCATTTAAGCGTCCCCCCAACCTTGGTGACTTATTAGTGAGGAGAGATCCACAGAAGGTCCAACAAGGAGAAGCGGTCATGCACGGTTCCTCCCCTTGCCACAGACCCAGATGCAAGACGTGCCCCATGCATGAACCAGTCAAGACCTTCTCTGCCCACCTCACTAATAAGACCTATGACATACGCAACAACAACAACTGTGGCACTAGCAACATCGTCTACCAACTTCGATGCACCCGATGTCCCGCCGAGTATGTTGGACTTACCACTAATACTCTCCGAACCCGAATGAATGGGCACAGACAGGATGTAAGAGAGGAGAACCTCGAGAAACCTGTGGCATTGCATGCCAATGGGCATGGCCTTCCCTTCGTGACTTGTTTCACAGTTTGTGTCATCAGGTCACTCCCTCCCACTGTACACGATGGAGAACTGAGAAGATGGGAACTGGCTTACCAATAGATTTGCAAATCGTGCCACAAATCTAACTTAAACCTTAGGTAGTCCTCCCTCTCCTCCTCTCTACCCCTCCCTGTCACCCATTCCACACCCCCCACTCATCTTTCACTTCACCCCACCCCCACCATAGCCAACGGCTACCTAGCTTTAGTTTTTCACCTCAGTAACTCTTCTCTACTCACTGAGGAAGGTCACGTAGACCGAAACGTTTGAAATGTAGTGTTATTTGTTTATTTGTGTTTATGTCTTCTATCACGGCGCGCCTACTCCACTTCAGGTAAGCTGTTGGTCTCCTATCCTATCTCTACATGTTTCTCACATTAATTTACAACATTTGGGTTTCGTCACACAAACAATCATCACATTGTATCTTATATCAATACATATATAGTAGGCGCCTACCGCCAAATACGATAGGAAGAACCAGTTCTTCAAATTATTACACTATTAGATAACTTAGATAAAAATAAATGGTTATGGATACTATTAATTTCCAAATTTCTAATACTGTACATACCATTAACAATACACAGATTTATCATTAGGTAGGTCATTATCTTGATGTATTACATGCAGAAAGTAAAATTAAATATAGTATTTTAGTATGTCAACCACCCTTAGATCTTCCGCCCTGCGTAAGGGAAGTTTTATGGAGGCCCCATTACGACCGAAATTCATTATTTTTAATTTTTACCGTGAGTACTTAAATTACCCCTGGTGGGTACACCCACCAAAACTGTGATGGCTAACAAGGGGAAATCGAAAGTCAATACATAAAAGTACCTAAAACCACCCTCAGACCTTCTGCCCCGAGAGGGGGGAGAAGGGTTACAAAATGTTGCTAGAATGTGTGTAATATAAATAATAAATAGATCTTAAAAAGTGTTTCTAGAAAAATGTAGTAAAGTTTAGTGTACAATGCTAATTTAATGTAAACTGTTGCCAAGAAGTTGAAGTATGTCACACTTAACGCATCACAGTAAATCTTGGCCCAGGGATACCGATGCACCTGACCGAGTTTATTCCGAAAAGCATGCACGTGATCCTTCACAGCGAGAGTGGGATGCTCGGAATGGGGCCGTACCCGAAAACAAGGCAAGAGGTAGGAGGGTTACGCTATATCATCAGTCGTCTCGTCTGTGAGTAGCTTGGCTCATTACAATTGGGCTGCCGCCGATTATTTATTATTTAGTTAATTACTAGATAATTGATTGTTTGATTTTTTTAATCTGTACCAATTCTAAAATAAAATAAATATATAATTATTTGGGCTGCTTTTGCTTTCTTTGTTGCCTAGTAGCCAGATCTGACACAACTTCTTCAGCTGCCCCCTCATCTGATACTTCTTCCATATTCTGCTGCTTGTTTACCAAGTCCCCCCATTTCTTATTACCTTGATTCCACTATTATAATTCCCAATTCTTCCTTCTTCTAAGACATATCTTTCTCATATGTATTTTGTTTAATCGATTAAATCAATTAGTATTAAATACTTTTGAAAGGGAGAAGTTCTATAAGTATAAATTTCATGCTTTAAGCGCTTCAAAACGGTGATATTTGATTGGATGAGTCAATCGATTGTTGCAATCTCAATTATTATTCAAAGGCATATTATATTTCTATTACCTACCTACGTATTGATTTTGAAAAGTAGCATCAAACTACAACTCCCTTCCCCGTGGCTGGATTTGTCCTTCCCACATATCCTTATCCTAAAGTGGTGAATTATGACCCAATGGTTTACATGCTCACATACCATTTAAAGTTTTAAAAAAAATACCTGCTATTTGGACATGTTTCCGATTTAATTTATCTCTTTCTTGTAACCATAGATCGATCCCGACCTGGTTAACGCCTGTAAACAACCTGTCACCGAAACAGCCGGAGTTTGCTACTTCAGCTGTGACGAAGCATTCGCGATGGTGACCGGGTTAGTGGTGTCAATCTTATAACATTCCGGTAGAACTAATAATGCTCATTAACCTACAATGAAAATTAAGAACAAAGTAATTTTGTGGAAAAAAGTGTTAAAAGAATTTATGATACAAATAATAGATTCTAGATCAAATCCAAAATTTTAAAAAAGTAGTAGTGAAAATAGTGTAAGTATTTTTGAATGTTTTAACTAATTATTGTATTAGCCTATTTGTTTCTTTTGTCCCAATATATTTTGTTTTAAATAAGGAGTTAGTGATAAATACAACTACAAGTATCTTTTTACTATGGAATATCAATGTAATAAAAACTGAACAGAAAATAAAAATTTTCTGAAATAGTTTTTGGGTGGACATAGATTTAATTTGAATTGATTGATTGAATCTAAATAAGAAGTAGTGGCATGTATGTGTATGATATGTAGACTTTGATAATACCCAAGACTTAAAAGATTTATTCTTGATCCTAGTATTCTGACGTTGAGAATGTTTTCCATTCCAGTGGCCACATTGATATGATCCTAATAGACGCACTAGAAGTTTCTCAATATGGAGATGTTGCCAACTGGACGACTTCTCCCGATGCCTCGGTAAGATCCGATGTGTTGTGTTCTGCGCTGTTTGTTAGAATCCACTCTCTTCGTGTACAAGTCACCATTATGTGTAAAGTAGCCCACTGGGTCATTACTGATTTTGAATGCAAGATGGCTCGTTGGTCTTGTGGTTAGCGTATCTGCTTCCAATGCAGAAGGTCCAGGGTTCGATTCCCGCTAAAGTCAGAAGTTTTTTAACTTCTGATTTGGACTTAAGTCTATCAGTTCTTGTCGTAGGAGTTTGTAAACGGTGACTTTGGAGCCGTCTTAGCAACGAAGCACATAATAAATTCAGAGTTGTGCTGAATCGGCCTTGTTGATTCTGGCATTGATCCGCGGGTGTTCGCACTGTCCATACCACTGATTGCTATATTTCCTATTAAAAATATCGATCTTTGGTTGGTTATCGCTCACTCGTCGTTTGCGTCGGGGCCTACAGGGTTGGCTTGGTCGCTTTGATTTAAAGTCCCCCACTGAAAATCAGTTATATAACTGAGTGGGTGGAATCTAAATACAATTTATTTATTTATTTATGGATACTATGACATTTAAAGAAACTGTTCATATTTATAAACTAATATTTCATGAAAATCAAACGGAATCAGAATTAAAGGTGAGGTGCAGGCCGTATTCGCCCTTGTGAGAGTTTTGACCATTTTATTGATTTATTTGTTTATTTATTTATTGGATGAGCGTAGCAAAGATTCCATTTCACTACACTGGAGAAAAAAATCTGGAATGTTTTTTTTTTTTTTTCTTTTTTTCTTTTCTTTGTATTTTTAGCTGTTTGTAACACGATTCCGGCTTAACCGATACTCCAATTGCGATAAAATTTTATGGAGGCCTTCGAAATCTCTGAACCAAGAACTGCCACGTTTTTGAGCGCAATCAAAAAATTATTTCTCGTGAAAATCACAATTTTACGATTTTTTTATTTTTAAAAAAATTCTTCGACTTATAACACCTACATGCTTTATCCGAATGTAATGATATTTTCACAGAACCTTAATTTTATGAATTAATATATTCGTGTGAAATTTGAGCGCAATCAAAAAATAATTTTTCATGAAAATCGCAATTTTACGTTTTTTATTTTTATATTTTACATTTTTTTGACTTATAACACCTACATGCTTTATCCGATTGTAACGATTTTTATACAGAACCTTTATTTATAAATTAATATATTGGTGTGAAATTTGAGCGCAATCGAAAAATAATTTCTCATAAAAATGGCAATTTTACGCTTTTTTTGTTTAAAAAAATTACGCTCATCCAACAACGCGCCTGAAAAAGCGTTTGCCAAGCTTCCTAGTTTATTTAACATCCATCCTATTCAGTTATAAAAACTGAATATCCAATTTGTATAATGCGGGATTTTTAACATCGTGGAAATGTATCTGATGACCTTTTCTTGAGGAGGTTCACTGAAACTCCAAGAGATTAATTTTTTTAATAAAAGCAGGCGTAACATGTTTTAATTCTTTTTTTGGAAATCAATCCAGAAATTAAAAAAATTCTTCACAGCGGGATATCGAACCCTGGTCTCCCAATTGCCGGGCGAGCGCTTTCACCCCTAAGCTACTGAGATGGTTAGCTACAGGGTACATAACATCTGGATTGTTGGTGCATTGTAGATCTGAATAGATTATAATATTATTATTATTGGGAGACCGGGGTTCGATTACCTGCTGAGATGGATTTTTGTAATTTCTGGATTGATTTCTAAAAAAATCAATTACACCTACGGGTTTGTTTTAGAAATTGACAGTTGTTTTATCGTGGTTGTTGATTCCCTGGACCTACCGTTTTTTTAGATTTTTCGTGTATTTTTTAGAATGCGATGGAACTGTAAACCGCAGAAAATACATTAAAGACTTGTAAGTGAGCAATACCAATCAATATCAAACCCCATTTCCAACTTTAAAACCAGATAGAAGGTGGGTGGATCCCACCACATTTTTGGCCCCCCGGGTTTATCGAAGCCGGCTAGCCATGCCTGATGCTTCCCCCCCATCGTCTTTTTCTTCCTCTACATCACTTTCACTTTCTTCTTCCTCTGGGACCTTCACCAGTTTTTGCCATATTTTTCTTTCTTCCCAACATCTTTCCAAGTTAACCCTTTATCAAACGGCATTTCTTCTTTTCAAATCCATCACTTTAATTATTCCTATCTCAGTCTGTATCTCCCTCTTTTTTTCTGTTTGTCTGTTTGTTGCAATATATTCTAATTTTAAAAAAAAAACGATATTAATAGGGCATATTATGGAGGTAAGTTAAGTTTGCAGAAACACACACATACACATGGGACATATGGGTTGTTGTTTCAGCACCCGGAACTACGCGAGATCGGCAGCGCGATGGACCTCGTTGCCGCAAGTCGAGAGAGCACTCTGATCGTAGTCATGACGACGCACGTCGACCCGAGGGGCCATGACAAGATAGTGAAGTGCTGCTCGCTACCGCTGACAGGTCAGCGTTGCGTTGACCTCATCATCACAGATATGGTGCGTTGTTTTACCTTTCGCATAGCCTGTTTGTTTGTCATACAGGGTTCTGACTTCTGAGTTAATTATTTCTATGAAGTATACAATTTGTTTTCGACATGTTTAGTTCAATGACCATTGATTGACCTAAACAGACAAAAAAATATTAACATTTCATCCCTACGATGGGCTTTAAGTTAAGATTGAGTGATCACTCTAAAATGGCAGAAAATGCTGTATGTGGCCAATTCATAAATAAATGAATGAATAAATGAATGATGTAAGCATGGACATAAATAATTAGAGTCATTGTGGTTTCATGCATGTGTCTATTGGTTATTTAATATTTGGACATAGCCTTATTCTGTCCATGTGGGCATAAAGAACAATGAGGAGTGACGACGCAAAATGCAATATGTCCACCGACAAATTTTAAAAAAAAATCTAAATTGCAGAAGCGTCACAAAATTAAGATATTACCATTACGAATTTCTGCTGGTGGTTTGATGAAAAACATGGGTTGTTGTTTCAAAATGCAATGTCTCTGTTATAAAAAATAATAAATTGTATTTAGAGTCTACCCATTCAGTTATATAACCGATTTTCAGTGGGGTGTGTTATAGTGGGTTATTGTTGGATGAGCGTAGCGAGCGAAGCGAAGATTCCATTTCACTACACTGGAGAAAAAAATCCGGAATGTTTTTTTTTTTTTTTTTCTTCTTTCTTTCTTTCTTTCTGTATTTTTGTCTGTTTGTTAACACGATTCCGGCTAAACCGATACTCCGATTGCGATGAAATTTTATGGAGACCTTCGAAATCTCTGAACTTAGAACTGCCACGTTTTTGAGCGCAATCGGAAAATTATTTCTCATGAAAATCGCCATTTTACGAATTTTTTCAATTTTAAAAATATTTCTTCGACTTATAACACCTACATGCTTAATTCGATTTTAATGATTTTTTCACAAAACCTTTATTTTATGAATTAAGATATTCGTGTGAAATTTGAGCGCAATCGAAAAATTATTTCTCATGAAAATCGAAATTTTACATGTTTTTTTCTTTTTTTAAACATGTCTTTGACTTATAAACACCTACATGCTTTATCCTATTGTAATGAATTTTTCACAGAACCTTAATTTTATGAATTAATATATTCTTGTAAAATTTGAGCGCAATGGAATAATTATTTCTTATGAAAATCGCAATTTTACGATTTTTTTACGATTTAATTTAATTTAATTTAATTACGATTCATAAAAAAAATTAAAAAATAAAGTCAATTTTTTATTAAATTTAATTTAATTTAAAAAATTATTCGACTTTGTAATAATTTTGTCACAGAACAACAGAAAATCCTCATAACACATGGCAGCTCAATGCACCAATTACGCTCATCCAACAACGCGGCGGGACTTAAGCGTTTTCCTAGTTATAATTTAATGTGTGTCTTAGATTGGAGAAGGGTTGACAGGTTGGGAAAGCAAAGAGAACATAAATCCCAGCCTGAAGGGCTGGGGGCGACAAAACTTTTCACCTGCTGATGACAACTGCAGCTAATTTAAAGTTGTTACCTTAATCTTGGACGCGTTTCGTTTTTCTGGGACTCATCAGGCAGATGGTGGCCACTAAACATCAGCTAACTACATGCAAACAAAACTCACAACACATAACCAAACCTGTGGTAGGGCCACGCAAGAAGTAAATTCTGCATGCATGTTGTCATCATCAGCAAGGTTACTTCACACACCATTCATACTGAGCCACACCGTCAGCACAACCAGTAAGGGGGCTTCCCTCCCAACTCTAGTGCTCGGGAGACAAAACATCCATGACTCACCCTGGCTTTCCCAACCTGTCAACCCTTCTTCAATCTAAGTAGCTGATAGGCATTTTTCACCCTAGAATGTGCTAGAACTAATGTGTGTCTTATGTGAAGTTTTTAAAAATAATTACAAGTAATTGAGCCTACTTGAATATTTTAATGTACCATACTGATTTTTAATAGATTGAATTTTATTATGCCTAATTTATTTAAAGAAAGCAGATTTCATCTAAGTCATGAAAATAAAAAAAAAAACAAAACAATACCTACCTTTAATTTTTGAAAAGATATTATAAACTATGAAACATTATGATTCATTTAATTTTGTAAAAAATTCAAATGCCCGGCTCTTTGTCCAGGCGGTGTTCAAAGTCCACCCCGAAGAGGGTCTAACTCTGCTTGAGATGGCGGACGACGTCACGATAGAAGACCTAGTCTCGCACACGGCCTGCGAGTTCAAACACGCGGAGCAGATAAAGCCGATGATGCAGATTAAGAAGGAGGAGCGGGAAGATGAGAGGTGACAGGATCCGTGAGACGTGCGCGTTTCTGTAGTGCTGTCCTACCCGGCCAGGGTGGGCCGAGGTAAACCTAGGACATAGGTAACGGCTACGTTGACTAGAATTAAAACAATAAAACAATACTTCTTCTTCTTTTTCTCCTTCTTAAATGCCCACATTTGGCCTATGATGCCATCATGATAGATTAAGGTCCAGAATTTCAATGTCTAGTTAAAATTTATCTGTCACTTAGTCCTCTTAAGTAAATATTTACAAGGCTTCTTATTGGTGGTTGCCATAGTGAAAACAAATTTTCTGTCAGTTAAATTTACTTGCCACTTTAACTTGACATTGAAATACTGGACCCTAGTCAACCAGTAGAGACAAGCCTCTCTTCATCCTTCCTGCCGTCAGGCATACTATAATTCATACACAATACTACTAAATAAATAGCATTAATTTAGAGCTGCATCTAGGTGCCCGTTAGGGCGCCGCAGCCAAGCCGCGGTGCGCTACACACTCAAGCACCTTATACACCAAACAGAGTTGGGGTGATTTCGAGGTGTTACCCAGCCGCCATGTAACGTGATGTGAACTTGAAAACTATCACAATCGAGGGGATTTAGGTACCTGACAACACATGCCAAATTTTATTGGGGTACGACCATTCCTTCTTGGTGAAAAAATGGCTTGAAACATGCTCAAAATCACTTTAAGGATGTTAGCTACTCCTACTACTGCTACTACTGCTACTACTGCTACTTACATCTAATACGTCGGCCCGCGATTCTGACCAGACGGGTGGGACTACAATGTTCATATTTTACATGGACATTAAGGTTATAGTATTATAGTCTCTTTTGAAAAAAAAAGTTAAAAAAAGTTTGTTGGAAGGCTTCCAAATAAAGGTTTTAAAATAAGCCTTATACAATCAACAAGTAACCATAGTTACTTGACACTTGTTGACGGTATAAGCAGAGTACGGCGGGAAAGTGCGATACGTAAACAAATGGCGGACATTTTAAATTTTGCTTCTATGTGTGAAATGAGAAAAGTTGTCATTATACTCTCATAAAACAAATCAGAAACCGTCCCTGACCTAGGCCCAGATGTAGAAAATTATTTGTAATACAACAGTGTAGGTCTAAAGTTCCATTAGGCTATAGGACTAGATAAAATTATTACTTACATTACATGTTTGGCAAGCCTAGCCAACCCTAGGCCAGCACAACATAGTTCTGTCACACAATACACACAAACACAATGTCGAAGCAAGGTGTCAAAATAATATGCGCTTGCTCATCTGTTTGTTTACATAGTTGCAACAATCAAATCATTTCACGCAACTCGTCTTTCGATTGGCCTGCGTTTATGAAGGCACTGCCATCTAGAATAAATATAGAACTTTTTCGAGCTCTTTGCTATACGCATATCTTTTAAAGTGTCAAACGAAAACGACTTCGTTTTCAAATTGCGTTTTCAACAGTCATCTCCCACGAACTCAAGAATTGGGGTCCAGTCCTTATACCATGGTTATACCACCTATACCCAGGATGTACATGAATCCGGGTCTAGATATTTTACATCCTATATTGTTATTGCTAATACCATAGAAATTAAATCAACTTTGATAAAATTATTATATTTTAACATATAATTTTGCAATGGAACTTGAAAAAGTAATGAGATCACACACATAACAAAAACTTGTAGAAATACAGCCAAACCTTACACACTCAAAAGAAATGAGATCTAAAAAAAGGGCCAAGCTCATCTACCCTTCCACATTTGCGCATTCTTAATTCATAAACGTACAGTGTCCCATAACAGCATCCTCGAAAAGCTTGGCAAAATAAAATTTGCATGTTATTACGTTTTAATTAATTAGAAAAAAGAACTTGGATGAACTATTTCGTTTAAATTAATAATCGCAAATTCTATTTTGTCAAGCTTTTCGAGGATGCTGTTATGGGACACTGTACGTTTATGAATTAAGAATGCGCAAATGTGGAAGGGTAGATGAGCTTGGCCCTTTTTTTAGATCTCATTTCTTTTGAGTGTGTAAGGTTTGGCTGTATTTCTACAAGTTTTTGTTATGTGTGTTACCATAGACCTGTAGATGAGTTTTGAATGATCCTTGCGCCGTGTCGATGATAATTGAGCGAGCGTAGCGAGCGTCTCACTTGACTCTTATGGCTCGAATGTCTGTTTTTGTTTTTTTCTGTTACTGCTTCGATACAGGTCGCACCGTTTCTCTGATCGACCTGAAATTTTGCACACATGTACAAACCACCTAGGCGGGTTGCTGTATAGTTTTTGAACAAAATCCGATCGTTGGTTATAAAAAATAAAAAATAAAATAAAAAAATAAAAAAATAAAAATGTACCGATCGTTATGAAATTTTGCAGGGTCAATAAGTACAACATTCTCTCCTATTTCCAAATTTTCAGCTAAATCGGTCAAGACCTTATAGACTTATTGGTAATCATAATTTCGAAAAAGATGTTAAAAAATGAAGGAGGCAGTGAAGATACAAAGTACACTTTAGAAGGCATGACGTGAATTAGTACAATGCAAAGATGTTGGAATAGTATATAGTGTACAAATAATGTCAATATCCAGGTAGGCCTACACTGTGTGGTGGGCCTTATGGGAATGTCGTACTCGGGTCATGTTGCACGTACCGGTGCTCGCTCAACAACGCGTCCAACTGAGCGTTTTCCTAGTAAGATTAGTTTTGAAGAAGATACCAACATGGGTGGCAAAACTTCGAGCAGTCGACTCGAGGCAACAACCCAAGGATCATACAAACTAAGGAATTATTTGACTATCTTGCAGGAAACCGTCATTTGAGAAAGTCTGTTTTTTTTTGTTTGTTTGTTTTTTTTCTGTTACTGCTTCGGTACAGGTCGCACCGTTTCTCTGATCGAGCTGAAATTTTCCACACATGTACATACCACCTAGGCGGGTTGCTGTATAGTTTTTGAACAAAATCCGATCGTTGGTTATAAAAAAAATAAAAAAATAAAAAAATAAAAATGTTCCGATCGTTATGAAATTTTGCAGGGTCAATAAGTACAACATTCTCTCCTATTTTACAAATTTTCAGCTAAGTCGGTCAAGACCTTAAGTAGTGTAGAAAGAAATTACATTTTAAACAAGAGTAACGTTACCATGGCAACGAAAAGTCTCACTATGCAATGCACTGCCACCTAGAAGTAATCAAAATACAATCGAGGAAGCAGTGTATTATTTGTTATCAAAGATTAAAAATAGTTTTCCCAAAGGTAATGATGTCAGGGTCCTCTAGATGGCGGTGGATTTTATCCATTCTCTCCTATTTTACAAATTTTCAGCTAAATCGGTCAAGACCTTAAAGATTTATTGGTATGTAACATTATGGGAATGTCGTACTCGGGTAGTGTTGCACGTACCGGTGCTCGCTCAACAACGCGATGGGACTAAAGTGTTTTCCTAGTATAAGACAGCGAGGAAGACAAGGATGTGATGAGCCTGGCTAGCAAGCGCACCAGAAATTGGTGATGAATCACTCCCTGACCCGACTGGTGTTGGAAGTTGGAACCGGCTGTTTGATATTACTATTTATTGGATGAGCAAAGCAAAGACTTCAATTTCACTGACCCCCCCATAAAATTTAGATCGGGTGTTTTTTTGTTTGTTTTTTGTTTGTTTGTTTTGTTTTGTTGTTTGTTTTTCTGTCTTGTTTGTTCGCGCTCTACCGGGCAAACGGCATATGCGATCTTGATGAAAATTGGAGGGGACCTTCGATACTTGCCACGTTTTTGGGTATAATCATAATCGAAAAAATAATTCTCATGCATATTGTACTTTTATGATTTTATTTTTATTTTTAATGCGATATTTTCTATATATTATATATATATTTTTTAGGTATATAATAACAATGAATAAGTAACAATAGAAACTTGACAACAATCACCTGCGATGAGTTCAAAAAGCACTTGCAAAAGTAAAGAGATCCCACGCATACTAAAAACTTACAAAAAGCTCATCCATCAACGCGACTAGAAAAAACGTTCACGTAGCGGACTAGTTATTACACACACATAACAAAAACTTGTAGAAATACAGCCAAACCATACACACTCAAAGGAATGAGATCTAAAAAAAGGGCCAAGCTCATCTACCCTTCCACATAAACGTACAGTGTCCCATAACAGCATCCTCGAAAAGCTTGGCAAAATAGAATTTGCGATTATTAATTTAACGTAATAGTTTATCCAAGTTCTTTTTTTCTAATTAATTTAAACGTAATAACATGCAAATTCTATTTTGCCAAGCTTTTCGAGGATGCTGTTATGGGACACTGTACGTTTATGTGGAAGGGTAGATGAGCTTGGCCCTTTTTTTAGATCTCATTCCTTTTGAGTGTGTAAGGTTTGGCTGTATTTCTACAAGTTTTTGTTATGTGTGTGATCTCATTACTTTTTCAAGTTCCATTACAAAATTATTTGTTAAAATATAATATTTTTATCAAAGTTGATTTAAATTCTATGGTATTAGCAGTAACAATATAGGATGTAAAATATCTAGACCCGGATTCATGTACATCCTGGGTATAGGTGGTACAACCATGGTATAACGACGGTATAAGGACTGGACCCCAATTCTTGAGTTCGTGGGAGATGAGTTGAAAACGCAATTTGAAAACGAAGTCGTTTTCGTTTTCGAAGGAATTGGTATTCTTGAACGGTATCGTGGAAAACGTCATGGGTTGTGAGTTGAAAGAGTATCACGAAATCCAAACACTTTAAAAAGATTTGCGTATAGCAAAGAGCTCGAAAAAGTTCTATATTTATTCTAGATGGCAGTGCCTTCATAAACGCGGGCCAATCGAAAGACGAGTTGCATGAAATGATTTGATTGTTGCAATTATGTAAACAAACAGATGAGCAAGCTCATATTATTCGACACCTTGCTTCGACATTGTGTTTGTGTGTATTGTGTGGCAGAACCACCGGGCAGAACAATGTTGTGCTGGCATAGGGTTGGCTAGGCTTGTCAAACATGTAATGTAAGTATGAATTTTACTAGTCCTATAGCCAAATGGAACTTTAGACCTACACTTTTGCATTATAAATAATTTTCTACATCTGGGCCTAGGCCAGGGACGGTTTCTGATTTGTTTTATGAGAGTATAATGACAACTTTTCTCGTTTCACACATAGAAGCAAAATTTAAAATGTCCGCCATTTGTTAACGTATCGCACTTTTCCCGCCTAACTCTGCTTATACCGTCGACGAGTGTCGAGTAGCTATGGTTACTTGTTGATTGTATGCCTAGTGTTTAAGCTTATTTTAAAACCCTTATTTGGAAGCCTTCCAACAAACTTTTTCAACTTTTTTTTTCAAAAGAGACTATATTTCTATAACCTTAATGTCCATGTAAAATATGAACATTGTAGTCCCACCCGTCTGGTCAGAATCGCGGGCCGATGTATTAGATGTTAGCAGTAGCAGTAGCAGTAGCTAACATCCTTAAAGTGATTTTGAGCATGTTTCAAGCCATTTTTTCACCAAGAAGGAATAATCGTACCCCAATAAAATTTGGCATGTGTTGTCAGGTACCTAAATCCCCTCGATTGTGATAGTTTTCAAGTTCACATCACGTTACATGACGGCTGGGTAACACCTCGAAATCACCCCAACTCTGCTTGGTGTATAAGGTGCTTGAGTGTGTAGCGCACCGCGGCTTGGCTGCGGCGCCCTAACGGGCACCTAGATATCTTGTGGGAAACTTGCCCTGGGACAATAATATTGCATATCCCTCTTGAGGTGTTTCAAGTATTTTAAAGTTGAGATCGTTGTGAAGGGAATGGAATGTCCAAGAGCTCAATACCTTGCATTTGATGACAGAAGTAAGCCTTGGAAAAAGCTTTCAGTCAGGATTCCTGGTGGTGGGTATCGAATTAGAGATTAATGCGTTATATTACAACCCATTGGTCAGGATAAAAAGGACACGGTTGAGATGGTATGGACATATCAAACGAATAGAGAGGATGCCCAAGAAAATGTATGACAGAACGATTGAAGATGGAAGAAGAAGACGGGGTAGGCCAAGGAAGAGATGGAAGAATACCATAGCAGGAGACTTGGAGGCAAGAGGAGAGAGCTGGGTAGATGTGGAAGAGATACAATTGTGGGAGGATAGAAAGAAGTGAAAAGTTGGGTTGCTAAACCCAAGCTGACCCTGCCAGAAGCCGGAAACGGCAATGGATAATGATGATGATGGTCAGGAGTACTACCGTATTGTCCTGAATATTGCCTACCTTTTTTCATTATTTTAAGTCTCAATAGTCCCTTACCAGGTTTATATGCATGCTAATGCATATTTTTTCTTATATTTTAACAAGAAAAGTTATGGGGTCGGCTTATATTCAGGTTCAGCCTATATTCGGCACAATACGGTGAATACTAAATAGGAATGTCAATTTCAATCAGTCAATAGCTACTATCATCCTGGATGGGTCCCTGGCACTATGTCCTTGGTTGTTGTAGTCATCCTGCAATGGCTTAACTGCTTAACATAAAATTCAATTGCAGTTATGGGTTTCAAAAACAGGTTTTCCTTTAGCATTTACAAGCGGAAAATTACAAAGAAATAACGAAGTTTGAGAAAATGTATTCGTATATTTTGTTTATTAACCCAAAGAACCAATAAAATGTTTGTACAAAATTCCTTTTATAAAAATAAGCGCACTCTATAATATAATAGCAAAAACATAAGTAAAATATTACCAAATATTGGCATTAACAAAAACTAGATAACATATTACCTACTTTTGTAGTTAAAAGACAAGAAAAATTATAGAAGACAAAATTATTCTTATTTTCATTGTATCAATAAATTGATAAAGGTTATGTACATAAAATCTACTGAAATTGTTAAAGGTCAAGTTACACAATGAAGTAAAGTAACATAACATTACGTAATATTATAATCGAAGCATCTTTACACACAACAGTAAAAACAATATGTTACGTTACTTTTATCCATCAAATTCGTCAGCTTCCATCACACCGTGAAGATAAGCCGCTGGATTCACTGGAACCACTCAAACAAAGATAAACATAAAGTTTATGTTAGTTGTGGGCGGTCCTCGGTACAGATTACTCCTCAATTTGGTTATTTGGGAAACACTAACGTGGATGGAGTTGTTAATATTTAGTACAGATTACGATCGCTCGTTTGCCAACACTAGTGAAAACACTTGGAGTGCATGATTACGCTCTACGCTACGGCTAGTGTACAGTATCAGTATGCAAACAAAGTACAAACGTAATCCGTTATTAAATACATTTTTAGTGGGAATTACAAACTGTTGGTAACAAAACCAAAACAAAGTTGACTAGCCTACACGACGACCTGTACGACATGGATGAAGATGAAATGTGCTCAAAATTGCCATTCACAACTCGTTTAAACGCCGAGCTGTATTAGTTTCACATAGCGCCAAGAGATTGCGCGCTATGTTCAAAGTTCTCGGCGCTTAAACGAGTAAACTAATGTGTGGCGATTTTGAGCGCGAATTTTTAAATGAGAAAACTCGTGTAGGGCAGACAACGAGCAAATTAATTATTATTTCACACACGAATGTATGCTCAATTCCCTGCTTGGCACAAAACAGTTTGTTAGTCCTACTTTGCATGGCAGTGAAGATGTTAATGTAATTGTGTTATTTGAGATGATGAGTGATGATAGATGACATCAAAGATTTTACAAAGTCTGCCCCTTATGCTCGGACCAGCTCTCCAGCCAAATGAGCCACCGGACTGGCTAATTGAATCAAAGATGAGATAATATTAAGGCAAGTCATGACTAGGGATGGGCAATACTTTGGAATATCGATATCCGGGGGGGTACAATGTCGATAAGAGATATAGTTCATCTAAAAGAATTGATAAAAATAAAAATCTAAATCTAAATAGAAGTACTTCTGCCCGTGGTTTTACTATTCTTCTGTTGTCATCTCGAATGCGTGCAGGCAGAATTCAGTAGCTAGATGCAATGGTGGGAAACCTGATTGGGGACATGTAAAGACCCGGTCTAGACCCGTGTTAGAATAGGACCTGAGGATCTGTGTGTGGTTACAAGAAGATAGAAGAGCTGATGACCAGACTTGCTGCTAGGGATGGGCAAATGCGTGTACTTTCCTAAACGTGCACACTCTTGGCTGTCAGCGCGTGTACACGTACACATGTTATGTTTGTCACTTGCTAAAAAAAAAAAAAAATGGATTTACAGTACGCGATCTATTTATTGGTGTAGCGCCTATTCACGCGTCAGCTGGTAGCGATCGAGTCTGGTAAGTACGTCTCTGCGCAGGTCCCGAGTTCCTTGTGATGATGCAAGACGCGACGCGTCAGTCCGACCTACACGGAGAGCTGTAGAGATAGCACTTGTTCTCACTATACGCCTTGTGCGCAGTGCGCGTGCGCCGCGTCAGTCGGGAAGACAGAGCTATCACGACAGGCTCGCTCCTCTCTCGTGAGGCAAGGCCGGCCCGCCCGGGGCCGGCGGCTGGCGGCACACAGCATAGGGACACGCACACACGTTTATTATTTTCGTTAAAACAGTAAACGTGTAATCGCATGAAAACGTGTACACGTTTACCACGTGTACACTATCCATCCCTACTTGCTGCCAGTCTAAACATAAAAAACTACCTAATATGGATTGCTTTAAACTTTCAATGATACAGTTACACTTCCTTGACCCTCACTCAATAAGTACCCTACAGTTTATACAGGTAATGAATGATCAATATAAAACCATCTTTCCATTATCTGTAGGCCCTACTCTCATAAGCTTGCAATTTTCACGAGCACAGCTACCCTCTTGCATCACTTTTCTGTTCATCCCTCTGTATGTGTGTGTAACGTCTCGCAATAAAAACTGAACATGACCTCTGATTAGGGACCCTGAGAAATAGCAAATAAAAAGTTCTTAAATCTTAAATTTCAGTATATAAACTCAAGGTAAAGGCATCATTTTGACATAAAAATAACACTGCAATCACTACCCTTCAGCGAAATGAACACGTATTACACATAAACGAATATTTAGGCCATTATAAAGTTAACTTAATTGGAATTAGCTAGGCATGTTGAATAATAATATTTTTAACTGTCATAATGCCAAATATAAATGTTAAAACAGATGTTGATTTCAATGCCCAATTGTCAAATTAATTGCATTTGGAGCTAAAACTTACGGAATCTACGGTAATTGAGAAAAGTTCACGATTTTGCTCTAATTTAGCAGAAAAACATGATTATTGCCTTATTTTGCTACTTAATAATAAAACAGTCATATTTAGCATCATTTAGTGAAAAAAGTTATTCACAAAATTTCAGGGTCCCTACCTCTGATTTGTTTTGACGCTTTTTAACAAAGGTAATACAGAATGTAAAGGGGGTGCTATCAACGTTACAGGTAAGGTAAGCTTGTTCTAGGTACACACTTTGTAACCATGCTTGGTCTAAACAATATTGAACTATGGTTCAGTTTTATCTTTTGACATAGAAAAATGTAGCTGCTAAAAATGTATTCCACATTTACATGTGTAAAACAAATGCTAACCTAGGTTAACTACCGTTATAGTGGACCCGACACAGTCTTGCCAAAGCTGACGGCATCGACGAGTGAATCCTGGCCAATAAGCGCTCTGTATTTTAAATTGGGGTCCTCTGATTGGCCAATATTACCCAGACTTTGACATCATTATCAGCGTGGTTATTTTGGAAAACTATGTGACTGGGTAAAAAACAAAAGCATTGCTTGTATGTGTGTTGTAACAATAATAAAAAACAATAGTTGTAATAATAATAATAAATATTTACAAACATACTTTGCCTTTTCTTTAACACTAGAAACCTCCATATTGACTACTACTTATTATGTGAATACTGTTCATATTTACAATAGTTTTAGTGCCAAACTCGGTCACTTTTTCATGTTATTAACCTTACTTGTACATAAACCATTTGACCAATGTACAAATCGTAAAACAATGATTTGGCCTTCATTTTAAATCAGCATCATGTATGCCATGCCTACTCTGGCAACAATGATCATTCCCACAATTTTAAATCAAAAGGCTCAGTTAAAGTGTGGACATTTTGCATTCTAAACTCAAAATAAATTGTTAATTTGGTTAAAAAAATTAGAGTGGGCTTATTAGATAAAGTTCACGATATATCTAAAGTTGGAACCAGCTTACAGAAAGAAGGCAAATAACAGTATTAATGCGAATATAAGCCGCAGGTATAGGCCTACCAATTTAAAATTAAAAATATTTAAAAAATTGTGGTCAAAATAGGGGTGCGGCCATTCCTTGATGGCGGCCTATAATCGCTTAAATACGTACTTTCGATACAATTAATCACACTTAACTAAAAATGCCTAAAATGGAAGGCATATTCAAACAGAGATTCTCATTTAAGTCCCAAGTTGTGCCTCAAATTCAAATTCTCTTCATATTCTAGCCACCCTATTTCTCACAATTCATCAGTTATCAGTCATCACTCTTTGCTGCCTCTGTTGGGCCTAGTTTGGCAACAATAAATTGCTAAAATCAATACCTTTTGATGATCTAATTAATTATCATTCATAACAGCTGCGTGCCAATATTTATTTATTTAACGTCTATCCTATTCAGTATTCAGTTATAAATTAAAAACTGATTTAAAAAGGAGGACGACACCAGCTGACTTCGCTTAGTTAGCAGACTGTCCAAAATCGACCTGCTATTTGCGATGGACATGAAGAATTGCTTGCAAGCGAAGTCTCCACTGACTCTGCTTGTAAGCAATCACTTAGCTGCTGAAAATTGGCACGCACTTAACCAATATACTGTTCTCTTACGTCACTTGTAGGCCTACCTGAAAATCAGTTATATGACTGAGAGGGTAGACTAGATACGAATTTTCAATTTATTTATTTTATTTTTCATTCATTCATTAATTTCATGGCTTTTTCTTAACTCAAGAGATTTCGACACCCTGTTAAAGTGGGTTTGAGAATACGTTAGGGAAGAAGGTAGATAAAGATAGAATTAAGGTTGCCGTTTGATAATCAATACAACGATTGATACTATTATTTCCTGAAACAATAAAAATTTTAAAAAAATCAAAAAATCAATTCCGTCAACTTATTTTATGACCATTTAACCTTGGTGTGCACAAAGCTTAATGCATAGGCCAACTGATTAAAGTGAAATAATCTTTTTTCTAACCAAAATAAGGCAACTGATCCATTGATCAGTACTCTACTTGATATCCCTATGAAAAAATGGTGTGAAGCATCATTTATATTCAGGTATCGATCGATATCCATTTAGCTCGCAAGATCAACGCTATTGGATTTCATAACGGCAGCCCTAGAAGATCCAAAGAAAGAGGTTTACCACAACCATAAGGAAGAAGCCACCCAAGTCATCTGTTTGTTCTCCCCCTCTCATCGCTCGGCGAACGTCGATACGGTGTCGCAATCTATCGCCGGCGATGTCAGAGACGGCAGCGATGGCCTAGAAAAAGTTCGTACAATTAGCATTTATATTACATATCTGACATTTAGCATTTTTATTTTTCATTTCCTCACAAATTAAGCATTTTGAAGCATCTATTTTTATGTTTGTACTACCAATGTAGAGGGTTTCTTGCACTTTTAAAACAAAATGATGTCATATCTAGGTAAATTTATTTATGTTTTTATTTAGTATTTCATTTTTTAATTAATGTTTTCTATTCTTTTCAACCTGCCAACTCTTCTGCAATTAAAACTTAATTTAAAATCGTACAATCTAATATTCTCAATAGGTACATGAGGAAAATAAGCATTTTGTATTGTTTAAAAAAATATCCGGTCATTGAATCAAATTTGCATTTATAACTCACGACATTAATTCCGCGTACCTCTATGTCGGGGTCAGCCTACTCGTCGACAACGATCTGTCCCATGGGCTTGAGGTCGGCGGCGACGGCAAACTCGCAGCCTGTTGCTTGAATAACCTCGGGAACGCTGACATCGTCGGCAATCTCAATCAGCGTCAGCCCGGTCTCGGGGTTCACAGTGAACACGGCCTACGTCGACAAGGAAAAGACTCGGGTTACAATGAACCGGTTCTATGTCACATCTTGGAAGCTTTAGTTATAGAAAACACACGAAAAATCACAATATCAACATTGTATTAGTCATGTACTCATGCAAAATAATTTTTTAAATTGTAATTAATGTATGGCTGATGAAGTGTTGTTTTTTGGATGTTTTGCTTATGTTTATAAATCGTGCCTGGATAACCAAAATTAAAAATATATATATTTTTTATTTTTAAAGTGTGGATAAAAGGGATTAATTGTCTTATAAATATATATTAAGGTTTTGTTTGCATTTGTTTGCACAAACATTATTGTAGCCAACATCAAAACAATAGTATGTCTTGTAAATTTTACCTATTTTTGGACAGGGGTAAATTTATTTGTTGAACACTTCTGTCAATGCTAATTCTTTCTTAATTCATGTTTGTTTGTTACAAACATTGACAGAGCTCTGGCGGTGTTAACTCAAGAAACGAGACCTGTCCCCAACATACAGCTGTCCATCGCCAATCTTTGGCACACACCAGACTTTAGATATACCATATCAGACCAAATATAGCGTGATTTTTTTCCAAAAATACTATCTCAAAAACAGCACTCGCGTTATTTCCGCGCTCTTGCATTTGAAATAGCGCCTAAACATAGGCCACCCGCAACACAACTCCCGCGCATCGGCTGCTGCGCATCACCTCGCCCACCCACTAGACGCCAGCCGATCCCGTGAGGCGGACGGGTGACGTCATCACGGGCTCCGCGGCAAAAGACCGCGTGAATATCGCCGCGTATCACGGTTCACAGGCTCCGCGGAAAATGACCACCAAATAATTGTGCATCAATTAAAAAGTTTTTTCTTGGGAATCGATCCCGAATCGATTCAAGGCCACAATTATCGATTTGTTATCCCTTTATCAGACTGGTGAACTGTGGTTGGCCTATGTGAGCTTGTGCTTGGCCCTACTCTGTTAAAAAACATAGGACTAGGCCCTAACATTGTTCAAAATGTTGTCGTAAAAGTGACACTTCAGGCTATTCATTCATTGCATTGTAAATAAGAAATGTTTCTTGTACATTTTAATGTTCTTTGATTTTTTTTCTTTTTTCTTGAAATAATTACGAAAAATTGGGGGTCGTGTTATATTCGAGATGGTGCTATATTCGGTCCAATACAGTACTATAGATGTTTTGTATCAGCCACTAAAAGTACCAGGGGAGAGGCTTTGAGCACCACAAACATTCCACAAAACGGACATCCATTTTTATTATTCTTAGTTATTTATAAAAAAAACGCAACCGAATCATAGATTGACCATACGCAGTCATAATAAAACATAACACATATAAAACATATTACACAATACACATACATTGCAGCTAATGATGTATAGGGCCGTACATATATATTCACTATGTCCGCCTAAGTGAGTAAAACAAACATTTACCTTCTCGGTGACAATGAGGTCGACGCATTTTCTGCCCGTGAGCGGCAGGCTACACTTGGACAGTATCTTGTGACCCCCTCCCTTGGCCGTGTGTTCCATCGTCACGATAACCTTCGTTGCCGGCGCAGAGACCAGGTCCATTGCGCCGCCCATACCCTTCACAAGCTTACCCTGCATGGGACAAACATCCACAACAATAAATAAATATAACTAGGAAACGCTCAGTTGGACGCGTTGATAAGCGAGCACGTGCTATAGCTAGACCCACATTGCACATTTTTTTAAAATTTTAAAATTTGCGACGTTCGCTGTCCACGGGGCCATGTTTCCAATATTATTTATTATTGCCAAGGTATTTGGGTAAACCCGTGTGAAACCCTTTACTTTGTGGATAAAATCCACCGCCACCTGACTCCTTGGGAAAACTATTCAAACTATTTGTTGACAAATAATAGACTGCTTCCTCGAAAGTATTTTGATTACTTCTAGGTGGCAGTGCATTAGAAACTTCGCTCGTCTTTTCGTTGCCATGGCAACGTTACTTTTGTTATAATGTAATTTCCATCTACACTACTTATCGGATCAAAATAAAAATAACATATTCGTGACCGGACGGACATTCTAAATGATTTGGCTATCTCAGATTTTGTCGCCGTTAAGTTTGAAAAAAAAACTTTCGATTAACTTTAATGTAACTTTTTAACTTTTTGAACGATTTTACCACAAAACTAATGGCATTTAATCGAGAACGAAGCTTGCGGATGGTGAAAATTTCAACTCGATCCGAGCCTCCGTTCGAACGTTATGGCGAGACATACAAACAAAAAAACAAAAAAAAAAAAAAAACAAAACAAAACAAAACCAGTGACAAATTTTTCCGGCAGAGTCAAATGGAAACGCTCGCTTCGCTCGCTTAAAAAAATAAATTAAAAAATCTGTATTTAGGTCTACCCACTCAGTCACATAACTGACTTTCAGTGGGGAACAGTAAACCAAAGCAACCAAGCCAACCCTGTAGGCCCCGGCGCAATCGACGAGTGAGCGATTTAACCAACCAAAGATCGATTATATCAGTGATATGGACAGTGCGAAAACCCGCGGATCAACGCCAGAATCAACAACTTTACATTTTATTATGTGCCTCGTTACTAGGACGGCTCAAAAGTCACCCTTTACAAATTCCTAAGACAAGAAATGATGGACTCAAGTCCAAATCAAAAGTTAAAAAACTTCTGACTTATAACGGGAATCGAACCCTGAACCTTCTACATTGGAAGCAGGTAGGATAACCACAAGACTAATGGCAATGAGCCACACAAATCAAATCAAAAAACAATTTCAACTTCTTTTCCTTCTCAAATTATAATTACGTATACCGTCATGTATACGAATCAGTCAAACCAGTCGGCATATTCTTCTTTCTTATTTATCAGCAATAATTATTTTTTATTATTTGTCTCTTAGTCTTAAGTATTTGTTTATTTTGTTTATTTGTGGCCACATTACACCAGGACACAATGTCTCTCAAGTGCACAATATTGAGGTAGTGACTTTGATTACATTCTTATGCAAGCAATCTGGATTTGTCTTTGCAAGCCTTATATAAAAATTAATATAGTGAAAAGGTTTTAGATACGAGACCAATACGTAGATGTTTGACAACTAAAAGTTAGTTCACGTAACCCAATTCAGTCTTACCGGTATCATCCAGTTAGCGAGGTCGCCATATTGCGAGACTTCCATCGCGCCGAGGACTGTGATATCCATGTGACCGCTGAAAGAGCAAACTCGTTTGAATCCGTTCACCGTTTCTGAGCTAAACTGATTCCTGACCTGAATTTAGGTCTGACAAAAATTATGAGCTAATAAATTATGTTTTAGACAATTTTAAATTTCATGATTAGGCTGGCCTATATCATGCATGCTTCATATCGAGTGAGCCATTGTTCACTGACTTTCAAATATTAAATTTATTATTATTATTTACTTATTATCATTAATTCCTGAAATTGGTTGATCTGATCATGCAAATTTTTCCTCCAAACAAACAATTTTTAAATATGATTTTCCTAAATGTGTGAGAGAGTGTTTGAATCACATGCCAACTTGACAATTACTAGGAAGCTTCGCAAACACTTTTTTTGGTCGCGTTGATGGATGAGCTTTTTTTAAGTTTTTAGTTTGCGTGGGATATCTTTACTTTTGCAAGTGCTTTGCTTTGCTGCCTATGCATTGTAGGTGATTGTTGTCAAGTTTCTATTGTTACTTGTTAATTGTTATTATTAACCGTAAAAAACTTATATTAAAAGCTTTATTTCTATGGATTCTGGCTAACTTTTTCAACTTTTTCTTTCAAAAGGTACTACATCACCATAAACTTAATGTCCATGTATAAAATGGACGTTGTAGCCCCACCCGTTTGGTCAAAATTGGCCCAAATGGCACGAAAATATCGCACAAAAAATCGAAAAAAATCGTAAAAGTACGATATTCATGAGAAATATTTCTTTGATTGTACCCAAAAACAATACACCTCTAAGTTGAGAGATTTCAAAGGTCCCCTCCAATTTTCATCAAGATCAGATATGCCACCCGAGCTAAAAAAATTTTTGGGGGTCAGTGAAATTGAAATCTTTGCTTCGCTCATCCAATTAACAACAATTTTTTTTCTTTAAATAGAATCAAATCAGTAAGTTGAACTAAATTAAAAAAACTAAAAATTATTTATAAATTTAAATAAAAAAGTCACGCACCATGATTATTTGCCAACTCACCCTCTGATCATGGCAAAGCTCTCATCGCTGGAGAAGAACGACGCTCCCGGTAGAACCGTCACCGACTGTTTCCCCGCGTTGATCAGATCCGGGTCCACGTCGGCTCTTGTCGCGGGGTACGGCCCCAGACCCAGGATGCCGTTCTCGCTCTGCAGCTGCACGCGCGTGTTGGCCGGGATGAAGCTGCTGGCCAGCACGGGGATGCCGATGCCTAGGTTCACTGCGCGCAAGGTCAAGGAACACATTGCTCTCCCCTCTCACCGTTTAGCCTATATTTCCACTTGGGTTGTGTTAGCCTACAATGCATATATTTCCACTTGGGTTCACGGAAATCAGCGCGCGACGTAGATGAAAAATGCAAACATCATCTTGTTAAACTCAAACTCATTTAAATTCTTAACATCGTATTAATATTCTTCTACATGTGATAGGTGAATGAAAGAATGGTTAATGACGTAATGTGAATGATATTTCTTCCCTATACAAGCGTTTCAAAAATAGCCCAATGCTATTCTTATGGGAACATTCTCTTCAAAGGCACCAAACTCGCTTCCCACATTACACTTGTGGTTCCCTATAGAGAACATAAAGCCCAGCCTGAAGGGCTGGGGGGGATGAAACTTTTCACCTGCTGATGACGACTTCGGCTAATTTAAAGTTGTTTGTTACCTGAATCCACGACGCGTTTCGTCCTTCTGACATCTCACAATCACGTATTCTCACAAATGCTGGCCCCATTAGTGACCCTTATGCCCTCAACCCCCTATCCGCATGTAGTAGTAGTTGTAGTAGAAATCTTTATTTAGCATTTTGCTATTTTTACATACACATACACAAGCATATAATTTTACAATTACTTTTACATATTCATTAAATTCAGTCCTCAATGGACCAGACTGTGCATCTGGCATTTACATAGAATCATTCAAAGCATTAAAATGTTCACAATTTACATTATCAACTTTTTGACTAACTAGGTGCATTAATATTAAAATAATAAAGCAAGTCACTTTCTTAAGCTATTCTACAATACTACGTTCTACAGATGTTAGGCTTAGAATAGAACACTATAATGAACAATCTGCAAGATCTGTCCAGCACAGGCCTGTCCCCCCCTACATTTTCAATGCGTAAAGAGGCACTAACAAGGTCGAATTCTGATCTCTTATACTTGCGACACACGCTATGCTATAAATTACGGATGACATCGGGTACTCGGGTACCCGACTCCTACCCGACTCCTGTTGGAGTCGACTCCATTTTCAAGGAGTCGGGGGGGGGGGGGGAAAAAAATAAAAAATTTGATGATAAATTGAATGAGATTGCACTTGTTGTCTCGTTAGTCGTTATCTTATCTCAAAACGTAAACATAACAAATCAGCGAGAGTCTTGGCCGGGCCAAGAGACAAGCAAGCTAGTGATACGTAGCGGGTGGAGGGTGGGGAGGGGGGAATGGCTGGACAGCGTTGTGCAACCCCACTGAAAATCAGTTATATAACTGAGTGGGTAGACTCATACAATTTATTTATTTATTATTTATTTAACTAAAGTAATGGGCAAAAAAAAATTTTTTTTTTTTTTAAATTGCGGATCAAGGAATCGACTCCTACCCGGTTCCCAAGGCTCCGGAGTCGACTCCAATATTTACTACCCGATGTCATCACTACTATAAATGATGAGCGCTGTAGAAGCGCTGTAAATGATGAGATGCCTTCTGCTTACAACTAGCCAATGGTTGCAAATATTGCTATTCAAGAATGACTATGATGACAGATGATGGTGAAGGACACTTACAAAAAAAACATGTCTTACGCGAGATTCAAACCCTAATCCTCCTAGTATCGTATGCTTCGGGCATGAGCCCAAACTGCATTCACCACCATAAAATATATTATTTCAACTCAAGTCGCAAACCCGTGTGTAAAGGATACCGTACATTCCGTCCTGGAACTCTAGCGCTACTCGCTTGGCGATGCGCTCTCTCAGGGCGACAGCCGGGTTGTGGGCGACGACTGACGAGGGCGGTTGGTGAGAACATACAAACAAAAAAAAAACAAAAACAAAACAAAACCAAACAGCAGTGACAACTTTTTCCGCAAGTCAGAATGGAAACGCTCAGAAAGGGAACTCGCCTGCGCTCGCTTAAAAACATAAATGTAAAAATCTGTATTTAGGTCTACCCACTCGAGTCACAATTACTTACTTTCAGTGGGGAACAGTAAACCAAGCGACCAAGCCACCCTGTAGGCCCCGGCGCAATCGGACGAGTGAGTCGAGTTTAACCAACCAAAAGATCGATTATATCGTGATATGGACAGTGCGAAAACCCGCGGAATCAACGCCAAATCAACAACTTTACATTTTATTATGTGCCTCGTTACTAGGACGGCTCAAAAGTCACCCTTAACAAATTCCTAGACAAGAACTGATGGACTCAAGTCCAAATCAAAGTTAAAAAACTTCCGACTTAATAACGGGAATCGAACCCTGAACCTCTACATTGGAAGCAGGTTGGATAACCACAAGACTAATGGCAATTAGCACACATTCATATCCAAAAAACAATTTCCATTCTTTTCCTTCTCAATATAATTACGTATACCGTCATGTATACGAATCAGTCAAACCAGTCGGCATATTCTTCTATTCGTATTATCAGCATAATTATTTTTTATTATTTGTCTCTTAGTCCTTAAGTATTTTGTTTTATTTTGTTTATTTGTGGCCAACATTCAACCAGGACACCAATGTCTCTAAGCTCTCAAGTGCACATATTGAAGGTATGACTTTGATTACATTCTTATTGCAAGCATCTGGATTTGTCTTTTGGGGGGGGGGGGGGACAAAGCCTTATATAAAATTAATATAGTGGAAAAGGTTTTAGATACGAGACCAAGACGTAGATTGTTGACAACTAAAAGTTAGTTTCATGTAACCCAATTCAGTCTTACCGGTATCATCCCATTAGCGAGGTCGCCTAGTTGCGAGACTTCCAGATCGCGACGAGGACTGTGATATCCATGTGACCGCTGAAAGACACAAATCGTGTTTGAATCCGTTCAACAACGGTTCTGAGCTAAACTGATTCCTGACCTGAATTTGTAGTCTGACAAATTATGAGCTAATAAATTATGTTTTTGGACATTTTGAATTTCATGATTAGCTGGCCTATATCATGCAATGCTTCATATCGGTGAGCCATTGTTTGCACGTGCTTTCAAATATTAATTTATTATTATATATTTACTTATTATTATCATTAATTCCTGAAATTGGTTGATGCTGATCATGCAAACTTTTCTCCAAACAAACAATTTTTAAAATATGATGTTTCCTAAATGTGTGGAGGGAGGTTTGAATCACATGCCAACTTGACAATTATCCACTTACTAGAAGCGTCGGCAAACAATTTTTTGGTCGCCGTTTGATGATGACTTTTTTTAAGTTTTTAGTTTGTCGTGGATATCTTTACTTTTGCAAGTGCTTTGCTTTGCTGCCTAGGCATTGTAGGTTTTTGTTTGTCAAGTTTCTTTTGTTCCTTGTTAATTGTTATTATTAACGCGTAAAAAAACTTATATTACAAGCTTTTTTCTATGGATTCGGCTAGCTTTTTCAACTTTTTCTTTCAAAAGGTAACATATCCACATAACTTAATGTCCTGTATAAAATTGAAGGTTGTAGCCCCCCACCCTTTGGTCAAAATTGGCCCAAATGGCCGAAAATATCGCAACAAAAAAATCGAAAACAATCGTTAAAAGTACGATATTCCATGAGAAATATTTCTTTGATTGTACCCAAAAACAACACCATCTAGTTCCAGAGATTTCAAAGGTCCCCTCCATTTTCATCAAGATCGTATATGCCACCAGCGAGCTAAAAAAATTTTTGGGGGTCAGTGAAATTGAAATCTTTGCTTTCGCTATCCAATAACAACATTTTTTTTTTTCAAATAGAATCAATCATAAGTTGAACTAATTTTAAAAAACTAAAAATTATTTATAAATTTAAATAAAAAAGTCACGCAAAATCCATTGATTATTTGCCAACTCACCCTCTGATCATGGCAGAAGCTCTCATCGCTGGAGAAGAACGACGCTCCCGGTAGAACGTCACCGACTGTTTCCCCGCGTTGATCCAGATCACCGGGTCAACGTCGCTCTTGTTCGCGGGTACGGCCCCAGACCCATGGAGGATGCCGTTCTCGCTCTGTCAGCTGCACGCGCAGTGTTGGCCGGGAATGAAGCTGCCTGGCAGCACGGGGATGCCGATGCCTTATGTTCACTGCGCGCAAGTCAAGGAACACATTGCTCTCCGGGTCCCCTCTCACCGTTTAGCCTATATTTCCACTTTGGTTGTGTAATCCTACAATGCATATTTTCCACTTGGGTTCACGGAAATAAGCGCGCGACGGTAGAAATGAAAAATGCAAACATTCATCTTGTTAAACGCAAACTCATTTAAATTCTTAATCTTATAATATTCTTCTACATGTGATAGGTGAATGAAGAATGGTTAATGACGTAATGTGAATGATATTTCTTCCCTATACAAGCGTTTCAAAAATCAGCCCAATCCTATTCTTAATGGGAACATCTCTTCAAAGGCACCAAACTTGCTTCCCACATTACACTTTGGTTCCCTATAAGAGACATAAAGCCCAGCCTGAAGGGCTGGGGGGGGATGAAATACTTTCACCTGCTGATGACGACTTCGGCTAATTTAAAGTTGTTTGTTACCTTAATCCAACGACGGCTGTTCGTCCTTCTGACATCTCACAATCACGTATTCTCACCAATGCTGGCCCCATTAGTGACCCTTATTCCCTCAACCCCTTATCCGCATGTAGTATAGTTGTAGTAGAAATCTTTATTTAGCATTTTGCTATTTTTACATACCAAGCATATATTTTACAATTACTTTTAATATTCATGAAATCGGTCCTCAATGACCAGAGACTGGTGCATCTGGCATTTTCATTGATCATTTCAAAGCATTAAAATGTTCACAATTTACATTATCAACTTTTCGACTACTAGGTACATTAATATTAAAATAAGAAAGCAAGTCACTTCTTAAGCTATTCTACAATACTAACGTTCTACAGATGTTAGGCTATAGAATAGAAACACTATAATGAAACAATTGCAAGATCTGTCCAGCACAGGCCTGTCGCCCCTAACATTTTCCTGCGTAAAGAGGCACTAACAAGGTCGAATTCTGATCTCTTATACTTGGAACTTGGACAACACGCTATGCTATAATTACGGATGACATCGGGTTACGGTTGGGTACCCGACTCCTACCCGACTCCTGTTGGAGTCGACTCTTAAAATCCATTTTCAAGAGTCGGGGGGGTGGGGGGGAAATAAAAATAAAAAATTTGATGATAAATTGAATGAGATTGCACTTGTTGTCTGCGTTAGTCTTATCTTATCTCAAACGTAAACATACAATCAGGCGAGAGTCTTGGCCGGGGGGGAATGGGCAAGAGACAAGAAGCTAGTGATACGTAGCGGGTGGAGGGGGGGGGGGGGGGGGGGGGGGGATGGCCGACAGCGTTGTGGCAACCCCACTGAAAATCAGTTATATAACTGAGTGGGTAGACTCATACAATTTATTTATTTATTATTTATTTAACTAAATTAATTGGCAAAATTTTTTTTTTTTTTTTTTTTTAAATTGTCGGATCAAGGAATCGACTCCTACCCCGGTTCCCAAGGCTTCCGGAGTCGACTCCAATATTTCTACCCGATGTCATCACTACTATAAAAGTGATGACGCTGTAGAAGCGCTGTAAATGATAGATGCCTTCTGCTTACAACTAGCCAATGTTGCAAATATTGCTATTCAAGAATGAACTGACAGATGATGGTGAAGGACACTTACAAAACAAAAAACATGTCTTACGCGAGATTCAAACCCTAATCCATCCTAGTATCGTATGCTTTCGAGCATGAGCCCAAACTGCATTCACCACCATAAAATAATTTATTTCAACTCAATCTCAAACCCGTGTTGTAAAGGATACCGTACATTCCGTCCCTGGAACTCTAGCGTCTACTCGCTTGGGCGATGCGCTCTCTCAGGGGCGACAGGCCGGGGTTGTGGGCGACGACTGACGAGGGGTCGGCCTTGGCTTTTTGATTATACCCGTCTCTGGAGGATAGAAACATTTTCAGGGTTAAGGATGGTCCTTACAAAGAAATGCTATAATATAGTGGTGCGAGACCTGTTTTTTAGATTGAATAGTCATAGTACTTGTGTTTACAGACTAATACTCTTCAACTATTTTACTTTGATGAAACGAACAAAACATAAAGATAAATAATTTTATTTTACCCTCTTTCTAAATTTAACCTTTTGCTAGAGTTATCACTTTTGGAGTATACTCACAGGCTAACATCATAAATATACTGTATTATTTGGTACTTTTTCATTACAGGTGACCCTACCAAAAAGTGACAAGTAGGTTAGTGGGGTTGGGGGCACCCCCAACCCCACCTAACCTACTTTTCACTTTTTGGGTGGGGTCACTATAATGACCAAGTACCAATTATTTTACATTTGTCTTTTCATCGAAGTGGCAAGTTTTCCTTGGAGTCAAAAGAAAAGACCTGTCGGACTTGAATTGCACTCATATTGAAATAAATTTTAGTCCTTGACTCGGGACTTGAACTCAAAATCAAGACTACATCGCACAACCCTAATATTTTAATTTTTTAATTTTTTAATTTAAATTTTACACGATTTTTCATCAATAGAAATTGATATACAGGAAGAGGAAGGGAGAGTGAGAGTGGAAGCAATTCGAAGCAAGGAAACTGTGGGAAGACAAAGTGGATGGCGTGGAACTTGGTGGGAAGAAGTGCGAGTGAACCTGAAGAGGACATGACAGGCCTGGGCAGCCGGTGTTAACAACTCATAAAAGGCCCTAGTAAATTGGTGGCTATAGCCACCCCGCCTGGACCTAACTTAAGTTGGAAACAGGAGTGAGAATCGATTATTACATTTTTTGAGTAGGCCTACCTACGTAATACAACGAGAGGCAATGTTTGTATATCTTAACCTCAACTCTCTTCTCGTACTTTCTTGCCCCGACCACTAGCCGGTGAACGAAGATCCCAGGGTACGTGGACGGCTCCGGATTGAAGGATCCGGACGGAACAATCTCTTCCACCTCGGCGATCCCGGATCCTCGGAGGCCTTGAGGCACGTCAGGGGTTGAGTTCATGGCGGACTTTCTGTGCCGGGCCAAACACGTCCTCTCTATCAACTTACTCGAGATAACATTTGATACAACACGATTTTATCAATTTCATTAATCGGGAACACTCCCATAGCTAGTTGTAATTGGATTTTTGGGGAATCAATCCAGAAATTATAAATCCATCTCAGCCGGTATCAACCCCGGTCGCCCCAATGCCAATTCGGGCTCTTTGACCCCTAAACTACCGAGAACGGTTAACTTCAGAATCTCTGCCGACCGGCAATTGGACAAACGGGGTTCGCTACCCCGCTGAGATGGTTTTTAATTTCTGATTGATTTCCAAAAATACAACATGATGTTTCAAACTTTCAGCCAATATTTTTTATCTTGCAGGAAATAGTAATCACAACTCATTGTATTTGTTAGGTGATTGTCCTACGAGGAAATGACACTTGTAGCATTAGCATATATCGGGAACCAAACATAATGTGTTAGTCAGCCATTATTGAGATTGACGGACGTCGTTTGTCCTGTGTAAATATAATATTTGATTGAACAATTGATTTTTTTTTACTGTTTTGCAAGGAAAAAGGGGTAAATAAATAACTAAATAATAAATAAAAACATAACACCACCTTCTTATTTAAAAGTTAAATAGATATTAGGACCTACTTTTCGGGCAAAATAACATATGTACTAACCAGTGCTTAGGCCAACACCTTTAGGCTATTCCACTATGACTAAATTTCAATTCCTTGGTTAGTCTGTGGAACTGTGTATATTATACAATATGTACTGTACGCACTGAATATGAGGTTCCCAAACGTGTCCTGCCTTCCTAATCCTGGACCAGCGCATAGTCCCCCCCGTTTATCGCCTCCTCTAAGATGTGTCCGAGTCCGTTTAAAGTTCGCGCTGTTCTACGTTGCGACCGATCTCCACCCCACCATCGGCCTGCGTACTTGATGGGTGCCCTCACCCTCGTGGTCAGGGTTCCGTACTCAGTGGGGGTGTAGAACGCCGGATGCCCTGGGGGCAGTAATGGTGGGTAAGTTAGAGGGTTGGGGTTCGATTATAAATTCGTTTAATCGATGACAAACCATAATTTTGAAATCACATCAATTTTTGCCATATTTAAAAAAAATTAATATGTAGGCCTAATATAATAATAATAATAATAATCAAACACCCGGTTTTCAACATAAGTCAGGTCGGGGGGTGACGTATCATTATCACAGCAACTTTTCTCGGGCAGTGGACTTTCAGTGTTTGCTAGCCAGGCTCAACACCTCATCTACTACGATGTCTTCATAATGTCTTCATAATAATGAAAAAAAATAAAATACATGATTTCTTACATGGTTTCAGTAAGTGATTGCACTTAAAAATTTACAACATCCTTGAACTTAATTTTTTTTATGATGGCAAAATTGATGTTGAATCGAAAGTCAATTTTCGCTTCGACATCTATGTCGAATGAAATAATCGATGTTAAGATCCCAACTCCCAACCCTAGTAAGTTACCTTTCTTTTTTATTGGATTGGGCGTAGCGAGCGAAGCAAAGATTCCATTCACTACACTGGAGAAAAAAAATCCGGAATGTTTTTTGTTTCCTGTCTTTCCCTTTTTTTTTCTGTATTTTTTTCTCTGTGTTTGTTCCAGCACGATTCCGGCTAACCGTACTTCCGTTTGCGATGAAATTTTATGGAGGCCTTCGAAAATCTCTGAACTTAGAACTGGCCCGACGTTTTTTGAGCGCAATCAAAAAATTATTTCTCAATGAAAAATCGCAATTTTAACGTATTTTTTTTTTTTCGATTTTTTGAAAATTTATTTTACTTATAACACCTACATCGCTTAATCCGATTTTCTAATTTTTTTTTTTCAGCAGAACCTTAATTTTATTAATTAAGATATCCGTGTGACCTTTTGAGCGTCAATGCAAAAATTAATTTTTCATGAAATATAAATTTTGTGGGTTTTTTCGTTTTTTTAAATATTTTTTTACTTTATACACCTACCTGCTTGGGGGGTGTTTTTTTTTTTTAAAATTTTTTTTTTTTTATTTTATTGTAATCTTTTTTCACAGAACCTTGAATTTTATGAATTTAAATATATTTGTGGAATTTGAAAAGCGCAATCGATAAATTATTTCTTATAACAATCGCAATTTTTTGTTTTTTCAATTTTTAAATTCCCATACGATTAATTAAAAAAATTAAAAATTAAAGTTTCATTTTTTATTTAAAATTTAATTTAATTTTAAAAAAATCTTCAACTTGTACTGAATTTTTTCACAGAACAACAGAAATCCACATAACCATGGAAGCTTCAATGCAACCAATTACGCTCATTCCCACAACTCGGCGGACTTAAGCGTTTTCCCTATTTATTTGTATTATACATGTTCATAACATTTAAACCCATGCATTACTGTTTTTTGACAACAGCCCACACAACTACAACACACAACAAGTAATACAACATTTTTGCTGAATAAAAATAAACTTTGTAGGGTTACCGTGACAGAAAAAGTCAAAACATAAAATTTGTATGTTTGAACACTTTTTTGTCATTTAAGGCTAATTCTATTTTTTACAAACATTATTGCTAACTTACAAAAGTTAAAACTAAAAGCAATGCTAATTTTATGGGACTACAAATTTGTCTTGACTCTTGGGTTCTCTTATTGGGGTAGGCTATTACCCCCCCCCCCCCCCCCCCCCCAAATACAAAAAATTGTAATCAAAAAGACAGCAAGCTCGCCTTTAAAAGTCTTCGGCTGTGAATGCTGTGATGTATAGACAGTTTAGTAGCCAAGCATTTTCAATTCTTTCTCAATAGTTTCACATTGAAAAGAAGTAAGATCAGTTCGCCTGTTGACGGCGCCAAGCCAAACCATTTTCTTGGTAAAAAAAGTCAAAATTTTAAACTTAAAACGACGACGTCAAATCTGGTACCTACGACTAATCAACCAATACATAATGATATTCAATACAAAACAAAAGAAAATGACATCAATTGTTGTCATAGCAACACAACTCTAGCTGTGTTAAAACGACCATGCAGTAATTTAGATGTTATCTAGAAGACAATTTTAGAAATTAATCCAGAATCACAAAATCGATCCCAGCAGTGTATCGAACCCCAGTCTCCCGATTGCGGTCGAGTGATTTACCCTAACTCCCGGGATTAATTTCTATAAACCTTACCGCTACGGGAGTGTTTCACGATTAATGAAATTGAGAAGGTAATGACATTAATAAATCGAGTTAGATGGTCAGTTCAAATGCAACATAACTGTTTTGCAGTAACTGTTCCAATCTATTCGATCTACAATGCACCAGCAATCCAGTGTTATGAAGTTAACCGTCCCGGTAGCTTAGGGTGTAAAGCCCTCGGACCGGCAATCGGGAGACCGGGGTTCGAATACACCGCTGGTGATGGATTTTTTTAATTTCTGGATTGATTTCTATAAAATCTATTACCCTACGGGGTGTTTCCCAGATTAAGAAATTTAAGAAATCTAGAAGACGTTGATATTTCATTCAATACACCTGGACTATACAAAGTGGTTACTATTAAGCCCATGACACAAAAACCATGAGTGAACCCAAAGGAACTTAGATTAAAAAGAACCTACTTTGACCACTGGTAATTGATTTTCTATCTGAATTCTTTGGTGGACGACCTAGAATTTTGATATCACGATTCCATTTGAAAGGAATAACCAGGTAAATAATAAACGCACAACCTTATCCTAATAAAATTGGAAGTTGTTTTTACTTTTGGATTGGTTTACTTTTGCGGGCAATGGTGTTGTTAAGTGGTTTTCTATTCATTTTGCTACACACCCCAGTCAATCTTTGGACTTGTGTATTTCCTATTGTGAGGTCCTATTGTGTTTTTTTCTGAATCTATTTTTTTCTCAATTTGTATTTTTTTTTTTTTAAGCTTACATTGTTTTGTATTAAACTCCTCCCCCCTACCTGCGCCCCCCGCCCTCCCAGTCCTCTCCGCCAGCGTCCCCTGGGGGGTCAGTTTTTCCACCTCTAGCTCCCCAGCGAGAACTGTTCTCTCTATCTCGGGTCGTTCTCCCCTATGTACGAAACAGACGACTGTCGTAACGAGCTTTGTGGCCATTGACGAGCTCGGACCGTGGGCAAGGTCATCGACGCCGGCCGTACCACCGGGATGATCGTCAGATCCTTGACAAACCCTTGGCAAGCCCGCCAACAACAGGTTCTCCTCCGGGATACCGAACACAGGGCCGAAACCTAACTTGGGTAACACAATTATTATTAGTATGCTACAGCTGGGGAAAGAAATCGATATTTTGATATACCATATCGATGTGGGATATCTTTGATATCTATTTGGACTATTGTAGGCTACCAATGTAAAAAATAATAAAAAAAAAAAAAAAATTGGAAACACAGGAAATATTTGGGGGGGGGGGGGAAATGTAGTGTAAGCCGTTTATTATCTGCTGTAACATTACCCAAGAAATGTAGATTTATTTCTTCAAATTAAGGTCCTTTGTGCTCATATGCTAATATTTTACAAGATCCCCAGATCCCAATATGTTTTTAAAAAATATCAGGGAGGTAAAAGATTAAAAACCACTTTATAAAAACGTTGGCATGTTTTTAAACTGTCAATTCACGTCGCTTTTTTGTGGGACGTATCCTAACTACCTAACTTTTCATGTACGATATATGGCTGTTTATATAAGTCGGAACCACTCTTTTTAGCCTAAACAGGAAACTTTGCTTATAGGCCGTCTTCACCTCCAACCACAAGGGTTAGCCCCGATCTGGAATATCGTTCAACGTCCTCTGCAGAGCTCGCAAAGATCTTATCAGCTCTGGTTCTCGTCGCCACAGATACGAACATGATAAGTATCTCGCAAAGAAGAAAGAGATATATTTTTCCGGGAATATGGTGGATAACACATTTAGAGGCCTATATTCTTAAGGGCCATATAACTATAAGCCAAATGAAACTGAGTAGGCTGTAAAAAAAACCAATTAAAATAATTATAGTCCAAGGCAGCTCTCGAACCAATTATTTAATGGTGATCAGGCATGTAGGCGGCCCTAGTCAAGCTGGGCTATGAAAATGAATTAACTTTATTTATAAATACATGTACCTACATGTATCTGTAGCCTAATTCCGGTCATGACAATTGGAGGACAAGGTGGGCTATAGTAATAAATATATGGTAGGCTCCATGGCCTATAGCCTACATAGTAAAATCTTCAGGATGCCTTATTCAGCATAGGGCTAATAGGCCCTAATGGCCGACTATTTACAACAAACCCTTAGGGTGCCTGAAAAAGATGTTTTTTTCAGTTTTCACCCACTTTCTGTGCATGCATGCTCAGGGTGTCTGGCTGGAAAATGTTGTTTTGGCATTAAAAAAATGTTCCAGGCCTACTCAAGTGTGTAATGAATAGAGGGGTGCCTTGAATGGAAAAAACAAATAAATGACTTCAAAAAAAATAACTAAACCCAAAGCTACTGCCAACCAAACAGCTTTGCGTGAACCTTTCCCCCCAACTAACCCCCTACAAAAAAAGCTGGAAAACCCCTGGTATGCTCATACGTGAATGTGCATCCGCAAAAAAAAAAAAACTTTTTTTTTGTCCTGGATATTGGACACTTTGTCGCCTCCACAGAAAGTGGGTGAAAATAGCAAAACACTTTCTTTCAGACAAATACTTGGGGGTGAAAAATATAGACAGTTTGCTAAAAATGTTTTATATAATTATCTGTAGGCCTACAGAGAAAATGCATTAGTAGGCTACCGGTATGGCAAAATATGCAGTTTAATTAATTATGGGCTTGATGTTTACATTGTAAAGTTACTAACACACTTCAAATAGTTGCCATCTCGTATGTTGTGGAAAGTAAATGTAAGGTTGCAGCAAAAATTTTGGTCTGAGGTGGTAGCCTAGGCCTAGCCCCAGGTGTAGACCCTGTCACGCATTTCAATGCGATCTTTTGGAGTAATCTTTAGAATGGTACCAATTAATTTGTTTAAGATTGGGGTGGTTTATAAAACGGCCGAATTTATACATTTTTAGCATGCCTGCCTTCAGGACTGAGATTAGGCATGAGGTTATCAGGTATGGCTAGCCTACCTGGTGCGATACTACCGTAGTAGGTTAGCCGTTAATGAGGATTGGCTACTAAGTTTTACCTATTTTTACTGCTAAAAACTTTTTGAGGGATTGTCCGCAAACCGGTTGTTTAGTATAATGGTTTATTGTTTCACGTTGGTGTTAGCCTGGAAGACGGTAGGGCGGGGCCTGCACTGCCTATCAAGTCCGAGAAATACACGCCCAGTTCCTATTCCTTTCTCGACCTCTGCCAACGGGCCATTCTACATCAACAAAGGTTTATTTAAATCGTCAGAGACCATAATTCCGAAATAAGAGCGGCTTATGGCTAGTCTGTGTTTAAAAGCCACATGAACTTAACTTTTTATAGCCTTATCAAACAAGCATCTACAGACTACATAACCTTGAATTAACAGTTCGTAAAACGCTGGACGCCACCCGATTTAATCACAAAGAATAACCCAAATGCTTGGATGTTTCTCAGACGAACTAAATAATAGTTTAATATGTTATTTTAACCTTTGATAATCTGTAAATTTCGTGTTATGAACCTAAATTGATTTTACGGAGGTTAACAGCACACACAAGTAAGGGAGCCATTTGTTTCTACTTGCAATGCAAGTTGCTTACTACCAGAATCGATGAAAGAAGTTTAAACTTCTTTATCGACTCTGCTACTGGTCAACACCTGTGATGCCAACTTTCAAAAAATGATTTTTCAAAATTTGATTTTTGATAAAAAAGTACCACCCCACCTAACAAAAACATTGTTAAAAATATACAGCCAAACCTTACACACTCAAAAGAATGAGATCTAAAAAAAAGGGTCCAAGCTCGTCGTAAAACCCTTTAGACATTTGGGCGCATTCTTAATTCATAACGGACAGTGTCCCGTAACAACATCATTGAAAAGCTTGGCAAAATAGAATTTTCAAAAAAAAGGAAACTACTACAGGAAAACGCTAAGTCCCGCCGCCGTGATGGATGAGCTTTTTTAAAAAGTTTTTAGTTTGCGGTGGGATTCTTTACTTTTGCAGTGCTTTGTTTTGTTGTGCCCTACGCATTGTAAGTGATTGTTGTCAAGTTTCTATTGTTCTTATATTGTAAATTTTTATTATTTACCGTAAAAAAACTTATATTAAAAGCTTTAATTTCTAATGACTTCATGGCTACTTTTCACTTTTTCTTTTAAAAGGTAATACAATCACCATAACCTTAATGTCCATGTAGTAATATGAACGTTGTTATGCCCAGCCCCCCCGCCGCCACCCGTTTGGTCAGAATGGACTCAAATGGCACGAAAATATCGCACAAAAAAATCAAAAAACTTATATAAAAGCTTTTTTTTCTATAGATTCAAAAAAAAAATGGCTAACTTTTTTCAACTTTTTTCTTTAAAAATGTACTACATCATCATAACCTCAATGTCCCATGTATAACATGAAGCGTTGTAGCCCCACCCGTTTGGTCGAATTGGGGGCCCAAATTGGCACGAAAATATCGCCAAAATAATCGAAAAAAATCGTAATAGTGACGATATTCAATGAGAAATATTTCTTCGATTGTACCCAAAAAACATACACCTCTAAGTTCAGAGAATTTCGAAGGTCCTGTCTAAATTTTCATCGATATCGGATATGCCGTTGCCTGGGAGATAGTTGAACCAAACAGACAAAAAAAAACAAAAAAAAAAAAAAAAAAAAAAAAAAAAAAAAAAAAAAAAAAAAACAACCCGCGCTAAATTTTTTGGGTCAGTGGAAATTGAAGTCTTCGCTTCGGGGGGGGGGGGGGGGGCTCATCCAATAAATAATCCAAATTCTTTTTTTCTAATTAATTTTAATCTTAAATGGTCATAGCAAATTCTATTTTGCCAAGCTTTCAAGGATGTTGTTACGGGACAACTGTACGTTTATGAATTAAGAATGCTCAAATGTGGAAGGGAGCCTAGATGAGCTTGGACCTTTTTTTTATATCTCATTTCTGTGTTGAGTGTGTAAGGTTGCTGTATTTTTACAAGTTTTTGTTATGTGTGTGGATCTCTTACTTTTTCAAGTTTCATTGCAAAATTATTTGTTAAAAATATAATATTTTATCAGTCGTTTAATTGCTATGGTAATTACCATTAACAATAGAATAAGAAAAATATAGTGGGTCCAATAACACTTTGCTTTTTGTAAACATGTAGGGCGATTATTGTCACGTAACTTATATTACTTGTTGATTGTATGCCTGTATAAGGTTTATTTTAAAACCTTGGGATTTGGAAGGAAGCCTTCTAGCAATTTTTTTTAACTTTTTTCTTTCAAAGGGGAATTACATCACTATTACCTTAATGTCCATGTAAATTTTCAGATAAGCCCAACAATCCGATGTTATGAAGTTAACCGTCCCGGTAGATTAGGGTAAACCTACCCTACGGGAGGTTTCAGTTTCGTGGAGATCTTTAATCGGAGTTGATTCAGTAAACTAACACTGTGCGTACTGTTCACATCAGAAAATAATGTTTTTAGTAACGTTACAAAAAAAAACTCTGTGTTCATACACGCTGGATGGTTTTTTAATTCTGGATTGATTTCTAAAATCTATTACACCTACGGGAGTGTTTCCCGATTAATGAAATTGAGAAATCTAGAAGACAGTTGATATTTTCATTCATACACCATGTACTTACAAGGTGGTTACTATTATAAGCCCACGCACAAAAATCATGTGGTGACCAAAGAACTTAGATAAAAGAACCTACTTTGACCGCTGGTGGATTGATTTTCTTATCTGAATTCTTTGGTGACGACCTAGATTTTGATATCACATTCCATTTGAAATGATAAACGCAGGAAATAATAAACGCACAACCCTTATCCCTAATAAAATTGGAATTGTTTACTTTGGATTGGTTTACTTTGCGGCAATGGTGTTGTTAAGTGGTTTTCTATTCATTTGCTACACCCAAGTCAATATTTGGACTTGGTGTATGTTCCCTATTGTGAGGTCCTATTGTGTTTTTTTCTGAAATCCAATTTTTTCTCAATTTGTATTTTTTTTTTTTAAGCTTACATTGTTTTTGTATTAAACTCCTCCCCCTACCTGCGCCCCCCGCCCTCAGTCTCTCCGCCAGCGTCCCTGCGGGGTCAGTTCCACCTCTAGCTCCCAGCGAGGAACTGTCTCTCTATCTCGGCGTTCTCCCCTATGTACGAACAGACGACTCGTCGTACGAGCTGGCCTTGACGAGCGGACCGTGGGCAAGGTCATCGACGCCGGCCGTACCACCGATGATCGTCAGATCCTTGACACCCTTGGCAAGCACCGCCAACAACAGGTTCTCCGGGATACCACACAGGCCGAAACCTAACATGGGTAAGCACAATTATTATTAGTAGGCTACAGCTGGGGAAAGAAATCGATATTTCGATACCATATCGATGTGGGAATATCTTTGATATCAATATTTGGACTTTGTACCAAATTTAAAAAAATAATAAAAAAAAAAAAAAAATTGGACAGGAATATTTGGAAATGTAGTGTAAGCCGTTTATGCTGTAAATACCCAAGAAATGTAGATTTATTTCTTCAAATTAAGGTCTTTGTGCTCAATTATGCTAATATTTTACAAGATCCCAGACCCAATGTTTGTTTTAAAAAATATCAGAGAGGAAACGATTAAAAACACTTTATAAAAACTTTGCATGTTTTTACTGTCAATTCACCGCTTTTGGGACGTATCCTACTACCTAACTTTTCATGTACGATATATGGCTGTTTATAAATCGGAAAACAACTCTTTTTAGCCTCAAAACTTTGCTTATAGGCCGTCTCACCTCCAACCAAAAGTTTAGCCCCATCTGGAATATCGTTTACGGCCTCTGCAGAGCTCGCAAAGATCTTATCAGCTCTGGTTCTCGTCGCCACAGAATACGAACATGATAAGTACTGCAAAGAAGAAAGAGAATATATTTTCGTGGAATATGGTGGATAACACATTTATATTCTTAAGGGCCATATAACTATAAGCCAAATGAAACTAGTAGGCTGTAAAAACCAATTAAAATAATTATAGTCCAAGGCAGCTCTAGACCAATTATTTATGGTGATCAGCAGTAGGCCCTAGTCAAGCATGGGCTATGAATGAATTAACTTTATTTATAAATACATGTACCGGTACATGTATCTGTAGCCTAATTCCGGTCATGACAATTGACAAGGTGGCTATAGTAATAAATATATGTAGGCTCCATAGGCCTATAGCCTACATAGTAAAATCTTCAGATGCCTTATTCAAATAGGGCTAATAGGCCTAATGGGCCGACTATTTACACCCTTAGGGTGCCTGGAAAAAGATGTTTTTTCAGTTTTCACCCACTTTCTGTGCATGCATGCTCAGGGTGTCTGGCTGGAAAATAGTTGTTTTGCTATTTCCAGGCCTACTGCAAGTGTGTAATGAAGAGAGGGGTGCCTTGAATGGAAAAACAAATTGACTTCTAACTAAACCCAAAGCTACTGCCAACCAAACAGCTTTGCGTGACCCTTCCCCCCACTAACCCCCTACAAAAAAAGCTGGAAAACCCCGTAGGCTAATATGTGAATGTGCATCAGCAAAAAAAAACTTTTTGTCCTGGATATTGGACACCTTTGCGCATGCACAGAAAGTGGGTGAAAATAGCAAAACACTTTCTTTCAGACATACCGGGGGTGAAAATATAGACAGTTTGCTAAAAATGTTTTAATATAATATCCGTAGGCCTAGGCCTACAGAGAAAAATGCATTAGGCTACCGGTATGCAAAAATATGCAGTTCAATTATGGGCTGATGTTTATTGTAAAGTACTAAAACACTTCAAATAGTTGCCAGTCTCGTATGTCTGTGGAAAGTAAATGTAAGTTGCACAAAATTTGGCTTGAGGTGGTAGCCTAGGCCTAGCCTCAGAGTGTAGACCCTGTCACCCATTTCAATGCGATCTTTGGAGTAATCTTTAGATGGTACAATATTTGTTTAAGATTGTGGTTTATAAAACGGCCGAATTTATACATTTTTAGCATGGCCTAGCTTCAGGACTGAGAATTAGGCATGAAGGTTATCAGGTAGGCCCTATGGCTACCTGGTACGATACTACCGTAGTAGGTTAGCCGTTAAGGGATTGGCTACTAAGTTTTACCTATTTTACTGCTAAAAACTTGTTTGAGGGATTGCCGCAAACCGGTTGTTTAGTATAAATGGTTGATTGTTTCACGTTGTTGTTAGCCTGGAAGACGGTAGGGCTAGGGCCTGCCTGCCTATCAAGTCCGAGAAATACACGCCCAGTTCTATTCTTTCTCCCCTCTGCCAACGAGCCATTCTACATCACAAAGGTTATTTAATCCAAGAACATAATTCCGAAATAGAGCGTGCTTATGGCTAGTCATGTGTTAAGAGCCACATGACTTAACTTTATAGCCTTATCAAAACAACCATCTACAGACTGACATAACCTTGAAATTAACAGTTCGTAACGCTGGACGCCACCCGATTTAATTCAGAACAAACCAAATGCTTGGATGTTTCTACAGACGAACTAAATAATAGTTTAATATGTTATTTTACCTTTGATAATCTGTAAATTCGTTTATGAAACCTAAATTGATTTACGGAGGTTAACAGCACACCAAGTAAGGGAGCCATTGTTTCTACTTGCAATGCAAGTTGCTTACTACCAGAGTCGATAAAGAAGTTTAAACTTCTTTATCGACTCTGCTACTGGTCAACACCTGTGATGCCAACTTTCGAAAAATTATTTTTCAAATTTGATTTGATAAAAAAGTACCCACACATAACAAAAACTTGTAAAAATACAGCCAAACCTTACACACTTAAAAGAAATGAGATCTAAAAAAAGGGCCAAGCTCATCTACCCTTCCACATTTGCGCGTTCTTAATTCATAAACGTACAGTGTCCCGTAACAACATCATTGAAAAGCTTGGCAAAATAGAATTTTCAACTACTAGGAAAACGCTAAAGTCCCGCCGCGTTGATGGATGAGCTTTTTAAAGTTTTTAGTTTGCGTGGGATATCTTTACTTTTGCAAGTGCTTTGTTTTGTTGCCTACGCATTGTAGTGATTGTTGTCAAGTTTCTATTGTTTATTGTAAATTTTTATTATTTACCGTAAAAAAACTTATATTAAAGCTTTATTTCTATGAATTCTGGCTAACATTTTCAACTTTTTCTTTTAAAAGGTAATACATCACCATAACCTTAATGTCCATGTATAATATGAACGTTGTAGCCCCACCCGTTTGGTCAGAATTGGACCAAATGGCACGAAAATATCGCACAAAAAATCAAAAAACTTATATTAAAAGCTTTTTTTCTATAGATTCTGGCTAACTTTTTTCAACTTTTTCTTTAAAAATGTACTACATCATCATAACCTCAATGTCCATGTATAACATGAACGTTGTAGCCCCACCCGTTTGGTCAGAATTGGCCCAAATGGCACGAAAATATCGCACAAAAAATCGAAAAAAATCGTAATAGTACGATATTCATGAGAAATATTTCTTCGATTGTACCCAAAAACAATACACCTCTAAGTTCAGAGATTTCGAAGGTCCTGTCAAATTTTCATCAAGATCGGATATGCCGTTTGCCTGGGAGAGAGTTAACAAACAGACAAAAAAACAAAAAAAAAAAAAAAAAAAAAACACCCGAGCTAAATTTTTTGGGGGGTCAGTGAAATTGAAGTCTTCGCTTCGCTCATCCAATAAATAATCCAAATTCTTTTTTTCTAATTAATTTTAATTTAATGGTCATGCAAATTCTATTTTGCCAAGCTTTTCAAGGATGTTGTTACGGGACACTGTACGTTTATGAATTAAGAATGCGCAAATGTGGAAGGGTAGGCCTAGATGAGTTTGGCCCTTTTTTTAGATCTCATTTCTTTTGAGTGTGTAAGGTTTGGCTGTATTTTTACAAGTTTTTGTTATGTGTGGGATCTCATTACTTTTTCAAGTTTCATTGCAAAATTATTTGTTAAAATATAATAATTTTATCAGTCGATTTAATTGCTATGGTATTACCAATTAACAATAGAATGAAAAAATATAGTGGTCCAAAGACTTGCTTTTTGTAAACAATGTAGGCGATTATTGTCACGTAACTATAGTTACTTGTTGATTGTATGCCTGTATAAGGTTTATTTTAAAACCTTTATTTGGAAGCCTTCTAGCAATTTTTTTTAACTTTTTCTTTCAAAGGGAATTACATCACTATTACCTTAATGTCCATGTAAAATATGAACGTTGTAGCCCCACCCGTTTGGTCAGAATCGCTGGGCAATTGAAACTGACGAATTAGACAGTAGTCAGTAGTAGTTCTGGTAACAAACATCCTTAAAGTGATTTGAAGAATGTTTCAAGTCATTTTTTCACTAAGAAGGAATGCTCGTACCACAACCAAATTTGGCGTGTGTTGTCGGTACCTAAATCCCCTCGATTTTGATAGTTTTCAAGTTCACATCACGTTTCATGACGGCTGGGTGACACCTCGAAATCACCCCAACTCTGCTTGCTGTATAAGGTGCCTGAGTGTGTAGCGCACCGCGGCTTGGCTGCGGCACCCTAACGGGCACCTAGATTTGATTTGATTTGATTGATGTCGATCTCTAAATATATTATATAAATTGTAAATATTCATATTAACACAATGTATTATACATTTTTAATCCACATAGTGACATTTTATTTGTTATTAATTTCATTCGCTTTTTCCAGTCGCGTTGATGGATGAGCTTTTTTTGTTTGAATATTTAAATTTTTATTTTCGTGGGATCTCATTATACTTTTCAAGTTTCATTGCCAATAATATACTTGTTAATTATTCACCTGTAAAAGACATATCAAAAACTTTATTTCTATAAATTTTGTCCGACTTTTTTAACGGTTTCTGGCACTACATCACGACATTGATTAAAGAAGGCAATCAATCGTAATCAATAATCACCATAATCTTAATATCCATGTAAAATATGGACGTTGTAGCCCCACCCGTTTGGTCAGAATCGGCCCAAATATCACGAAAATATCTAGGGGTAAATCGTAAAAGTACGATTTATATGCGAAATATATCTTCAAATGCCCCTTAAAATCATAACATAATATCTCATTTTAATTATTTCAAACGTTCCCATAAAGTTTCATCAAGATCGGACATGCCGTTCCCCGGTAAAAAGCAAACAAACAGACAAAAAAATGGCTATTTTTCTCGGGGGGCCTAAGTGAAACCCACACATAACAAAAACTTGTAAAAATACAGGCAAACCTTACATATTCAAAAGAAATGAGATCTAAAAAAGGGCCAAGCTCATTCTACCCTTCCACCTTTGAGTATATAACCATCCTTAGCATGGTTATATACTCAATGCTTCCACATTTGCGCATTCAATTCATAAACGTAGTGTCCCGTAACAGCATTGAAAAGCTTGACAAAATAGAATTTGAACCTAATAGTTCATCAAAGTTCTTTTTTTCTAATTAATTTAAACGTAATATCATGCAAGTTCTATTTTGCCCAGCTTTTCAAGAATGCTGTTATAGTGGTCCCAATGAAAGAATGCAGATGGCTCGAGATTGTTTTCCCAACATAACAACTTTGTAAACTCTATTCACGCTAGCTCAGCGTAGATCTTACACATGGAGTAACTCTGAGATCTAGCACAGATAAATTTTGCTTGCGTTGGTAAACATTGGCGGATCTAGGACATAATCATGGGGGGGGGGCGATTTATAAGCTCGATGGCATGTACAGTCGTGGGAAAGGGACTAAGCGCGGACGCACGGGGGCATGGGGGGTGGAGCCCCCCATTAATTGCGCCGCAGGCGAAAATTTTGAAAATCAGGTTTTTAGAGTGCATTTGGTGCGTTTTAGAAAAAAGTGGTGGCGGAATGCAATACGGAAACAATGTAGTTTGTGTACACCAATTTGTTTTGTCGTCATGTCGAGCTAACAATTTACAGCATTGGCCTAGATTGCAACATTTTATAAACGTTTGATCTAATTTTCAATTCATCATTTTATTTATTTATTAAACGTCTATCCTATTTAGTTAAAAAACGATTCACATAGGAGGACAACTTAATAAATCGAAGTACACTGATGCAGACACATTTCATAGGCAAACTGATTAGGCCTATTTATGACAACATAAGGGAAAGTTGACTTTTATTGGGAGTTTTAAATAAATAGCGCCGCAGGCGAAAATTTTGAAAATCAGGTTTTTAGAGTGCATTTGGTGCGTGCACAATAATATAGTAAAATCATTTTTTTTTTTTTTAAGAATCATGGGGGGGGGGCGATCGCCCCACCGCCCCCCCCCTGTATCCGCCACTGTTGGTAAAAGATATTTCTCTTTCATACACAAAGGCGACATTCCATTTACCGCCCATTCATTCAACCCCCACCACTACCAAACATCTGCATTCTTTCGTTGGAGCAAGTATACGGGGCACTGTAGAATGCGCAAATGTGGAAGGGTAGATGAGCTTGGCCCTTTTTTAGATCTCATTTCTTTTGAGTGTGTAAGATTTGGCTGTATTTTTACAAGTTTTTGTTATGTGTGGGATCTCATTACTTTTTCAAGTTCCATTGCAAAATTATTTGTTAAAATATAATAATTTTAGCAAAGTTGATTAAATTGCTATGGTATTACAAATTAACAGTATAATGTAAAATCTCTTGGTCCAAAGACTGGCTTTCTGTAAACAATGTAGGCGATCATTGTCAACTAACTAACTACTAACTAACTAGTGACTATATATAGTTACTTGTTGATTGTATGCCTGGATAAGGCTTAAATGTCCCTGTATGTCCCTGTAAAATATGTACGTTGTAGCCCCATCCGTATGGGCAGAATTGCTGGACGATTGAAACTGACGAATATAGACCGTCGAGGCATGTTTCAAGCCATTTTTTCACCAAGAAGGAATGCTCGTACCCCAACCAAATTTGGCATGTGTTGTCAGGTACTTAAATCCCAGCTTGATTTTTATAGTTGTTCACATCACGTTTCATGACGGCTGGCCGGGTGACACCTCGAAATCACCCCAACTCTGCTTACTGTATAAGGTGCTTGAGTGTGTAGCGCGCCACGGCTTGGCTGCGGCGCCCTAACGGGCACCTAGATTGAAGTCTTCGCTTCGCTCATCCAATAATATATGCCTCATGTTTAAAATAAAATTTCTTTCTTTATTTGGAAAGGTAACTGCAAATTGTTATTAATATGTTGTTCTGAATTTACAAGACGCAGGTTGTGAATTATTTAATCCTGTAGCTGCAAATAAAAGAATGGTAGGGGAGACCGGGGCTGGTTGGCCCAAGTGTTGGTTGGCCCACCAGGCAGATCTCGATATCTAAAAGGCTGTTGCCGCCAAAATTTGAATTGAACATGCGTGTTCACTACTTGAGATGGCTGTGAAAATTTCAAGACGCTAGTTTCACAGCACTGTGTCTGAGAGCAAAATGAATTTTTGACAGCTGGTTTGTAAATTTTAACCGAGCTACGCATTTCATTATAAAACCACTCCGTTTTCAATCATTATATTGAAGTAAATAATTTAATTGTACAATATCCATTAGGGATTGTATATTAGTATTGAAAACATAATGAAACTGTAGGATCTAATACAAACGCAAACAATATGTATAAATGCGTGATGGGGCTGGTTGGCCCACCCATTCACTTTGCAGGTTATGTGGAATTTCTGATACTAGACCTAGGGAGACCGGGGCTGGTTGGCCACGTTTTTACATTTAGAATTATAGGAAGGAATCTAATAAAAGAAATGATTTCTTTCTTTCTGTAATCATTTCTTCAATCTGTGTTGCACTTTAAAATAAATATATCAACATTTAAAAAAATACAATAAACAACAAAAATAGCTATTCTTATGTACTGGGCCAACCAGCCCCATGTACTGGGCCAACCAACCCCTGACATGGGGCAGGTTGGCCAATTCACATTCCAATGATATTTTGTTGTTTAATGTATTAAATAAAGCAAGTAAAAATTTGAAGTATTTTTTTTTAAGTGCATCAAAGATGGAAGAAATGATTACAAGAAGATATCAATCATTTCTTTAATTAGATTCCTTCCTAAAATTCCAACTGTAAAAACGTGGCCAACTAGCCCGGTCTCCCCTATACATCCATCGAATTTGCTGGTTAAAAATATTCTTACTTGAACATTTCTATCTGTGGAGTTGAATTAACATCGTTTCCCATCTGGATTCGGACCGAATTTTCTGCTGCTGAATGTAGAAACACAAGCATATATTTTATAATTAATAATATTATAATCAGCTCCTTATCGTGCTGCCCATAGCTAGTAAAGTTGGCCATCAAAGTCCAACTCGCAACCTTCTCGTGGTTTGGCCCGTGAGTAGGGGACTTTCACTCCCTGAAACTAATGGCGAGCTCTGGGTCGTCGTCGGGGAACTTTTCCCTATATTAGTCACTCAACGCTTTGACTACCTCCCCGACGGCGACGACAATGACAACACGGACCGATGATGACACAGACGACGACGACCACGACGCGGGGGAACCCCTACCCACCCCATACGCTTGTGGCTGGTTCTGACCAGCACAGGCCTGTCAACCCCGCAACTCCCCTTACGTTCCTCCCCTTGGAAAGAAGTATACATGATGGTATCACACTTATAGGAATTGTTTTATCTTGGAATAATCTTAGCTGTTAAGGCTATTCAATCGCGTTATTCTATTTTCCAAAATATGCTACCAAGTCAAAAGTATGTAGTGAATGGCTTTGAAACCTGGCTATTTTAGAAAATCAAAACTATTTTTTTCAAAAAAAAATTTATCCGGTACACGGCCAATATCGCCACCTCAAAATAATTTCAAACTTCAATTCGCCAGGGCACACCATTCGACGTAGAGTGTTGTGCTTTTGTGACATATTCATTTTCAACTGGTTTGAGAGATTTTTTTTTTAACAATTGTCTTTCCTGCGAATTTTTTCGTTTGACGATATTTTGTACCGATTTGTACCGCCAAATGAAAAAATTCGCAGGAATGACAATTGTTTAAAAAAATATTTTTTCTCTCAGTCAGCCAGTTGAAAATTAATGTCACAAAAGCACAAACGTTCCTACGTTGAATCATAGCCTTCTTTAATCAATGGTTGAATGGTGTGCCATGTCGAATTTAAGTTTGAAATTATTTTGAGGTGGCAATATTGGCCGTGTACCGGATAAGAAAAAATTGAAAAAATAGTTTTGATTTTCTAAAATAGGTTTCAAAGCCATTCACTACATTTTGATTTGGTAGCATATTTTGGAAAATAGAAAAACGCGGTCGAATAGCCTTAAAGCCCCCTAAAACTATTAATACTAATACTAAAATACTACTAATAGCTACAAAAATAAATTTACACGTTTTATTATCATTTAATTTCTATGTTCATACATAAAACCATTGATTAAAGAAGGCTATTACCTTCTTTAATCAATGATAAAACAAAAGTAATGTTCGTTTAATTAAATCTTGTGGGTATTTTGTTCAGCAGATGGTAGTACGTACTGCTTTCTTCAACATGCTAGGCCTACATGATAGCCAACGGTTACTAGCAAAATTAGGCTCCAAATAACATTAAAATACAATTATAAGTATCCATAAGTTTTTAAGAATTTTGTGAACATTATATTTTATTTATATATTTTTAGATAAAATGGAAATAAATACTAAATATCAGCTCATAATAAAATAACTTTGTTTTGTTTAGTTGCATAGGCTGAATTACATGTGTAATGCACGGCCTTCAACTTGCAGACGCCAGACAATCCAAATTCCGAAGGCCATGGTCGGGTCATTTGCATATTGACAGATGAAGATCAAAATAGTACATAGGCCTATGCTAGACTAGGCTGTCATAAAGTGTGGTTTGTTAGGAAAATGGATTCATTTAGTATTAACTATAACTTATTAGGAATACTCCCAGTCTCAGCAGAGTCTGGATCCGATAGTTCCGAATTCGACGAGACAAGTTCATTGCAATCTGATAGCTCTGTGATTTCTGATAGAAATTGCTTTAGCTATCACGCAGATGAACCATCCAACACAAACTTTAGTCTAGCAAAATCGAAGAATCCTGTAAATCTTTTACAGAAACTATTCTACAGAGAGGTAAATTTGAATTGTTTAATTTTAATAGAGTTATGCTAGGATTAAGTAGCCTTAGGCCTAGGCTAGCTGGAACCTAGGCTCGTACAATGGACTTGAGCCATGCAAAAGACTGGGCTAGGCTAGGCCTAGGCCAGGCCTAGGCTAGTTAGGCCTAGGCCTAAGCCTAGTTACAAGCCTGAGCTAGGCCTAGGCCTTAGTTCTTTATTTACCACTTACATTTATTTATTCTTTGAATATAGGCAGGGCCTATGCCTAGCCTAGGCCTAGCCTAGCTATCAGATTGCCTGGTTATGGGCCTAGGCCCTAGCCCACAGGGTATGAGCCATTAGCCTAGACCTAGGCTTGTGCACCTTCTAGGTAGGCTAGCTAGGCCTAGGCGTAGACCTAGCCTATCATGTTTAGGCTAAGCCTAGGTAGGCCTACACAACATAATGTAACATAACAATTCCTAACGGTTACAAATGGGCCCTTCTGCCCGGTGGCAGCCACCCACTCCCCCCCCCCAGACCTAATGGAACTCTTGCCGTTGAGCGGGTCCAACTTTCAACCACACTTTTCCCCCCATAAAATCAATGGAAAACAACTACAAATTAGAAATAAATGTGTAAAAATTCAATATTAACAATTTATTATTAATTACCACTTTGCAAAATTAACAATTACATAGGTGAACACAATATTACTCACAGACTAATTTCACTGTTATTAGTTGATCACGGCGGCCATTTTAGCAAAGTCTCTCCATTCTCCGACGTACCAACCAAAACACACCAAACTTACGTTTAATTCGGTCCGTTTTTGTTTGTCCTGTAGCCTACCTCATTCTGTTCTGGGGGGCCAGCCCCCCGACCCCCGCCGGGGCTCCGCCCCTGGACCCCCGGGGTGCTATTCTACTATTTAATTGTTTACTTTTAACAAAACAATAACATATTTGCAAATTACTTATTACAATAACCACAATATCGCAAAAAGGTTGGTACACCTACAAAGTAAAATGACAATGACATAGCCAAAATCCAAAATGGCGCGTTGATCAGAGTGAGACGACGTTCATGTTCAATAATGTAAATTATTTCACATTATTCGTGTAATTCGAGAGTGCTTACTATTAATTACTCACTATACTTAGGCCTACTTAATATTAACTTATTTCTAATTTGTAGTTGTGTTTCATTGATTTTATTGGGGAAAAAAGTGTGGTTGAAAGTTGGACCCGCTCAACGGCACGAGTGCCGACCTAATTACTGTCCTCCCCTAATAACGATCTAGATTCCCTCAAAGACCCACTAGCTACAACATCCCCAGACAAGTCATTCCACTCCCTAATAGTCCTTTCCATGAAACCATACCCCAGATCCGTTCTTACTACTTGACGCTGGAACTTCCATGATTGATCCCCTGCCCCTGTAAAGCCCCTCCTGCAGCCTATTGTGGATGTCCCCTCACCCCTACTTCCCCTAGTCGTTCGTACATATTGCACAACCTAACCTCCCTTCTTTTTCCCTCTAATGACTCGCACCCCAACTCTCCTAACATTGCAGTGACACTGTCATATACTCTCTACATTCCCCTTATCATCCTCCTCCCACCGCCACCGCCTAACCTTCACTATCTAAGGCCTTTGCTTATTGTAGGCCTAGTCCCTGCGGACTGCTACATGTATTAATTACATAATCTCTTCACATTCACAGATTCGTGGGAATTTTTCATCTCATCCTCGAGCTCCGAACCGTAGATTATTTAATTCAGTGCCAGCATCAAATAGACTATGCCTTCGACAAGTGCTTCCACCGTCAGCGTTTCATTCAAAGTACGTAGGTCTATGCCCTCTTCATGCACTAACTGTAAGGCCTGTGATAGCGGTGGAGGGAACCCAAAGGTGAATAGAGGGAGAGAGGAGTGAAGAATTTTCTCCTCCAATCAATAGTGATCACCTGCAAAAAGAGATACTTCTACTAGGCCCTACTATGATGCATTCTGCATAATAAATTTGGTCAAGTACTTAGTAAGAGGAGCACACAATCCAATACAGCCTACCCGGTACTTGTTCGGTTGGGGGGTGGGGTCCAAATGCTTTTTGCGATGTTTTACGTGAAGCGCGTTGGTGTTAATTTTGTTAAATGAAAATTAATATAATATTAAGTAGGCCCTACATATTGTAAAAGATACGCGCTTTGCGGCGCGCCCCCCCCTCTCCCCCTAACCTACGATTCTCTACAAAACACTGCACGAAAAGCTTTTTGACCCCCCCCCACCTCCCAACCGAACAAGTTCTGCCTAGAGGTACCCTAGGCCTAATAATGTGATCGGCCTAGAAACAACGATTTGGCCTAGAGGTACTTGGCCTTCTGGTAGCCCGTTTTATTCTACAACCATTCTGCCAAGAAATAAAATTTCCCTTCAATGTGTGCTGACAACCCCCCTTATAAATTTCCAGTGCCGGTAGTGGTTCCTCTTCCGAACGTAGGTAGGTACCGGTAGCTAATCAATGGTGATTCATATTCTCTCTTCTCCCCCATCCTAGTAGTATTTCCACTGTTTGTTGATACCAACAGATCCAACCAATTTCCTGTCTACTCTAATTCAAAGTGTGTGTTTGAGTAGGGCCTAACTGTAGGCCTTTGGCCTTCAACCAAGACTAGGTTTACCGACAGTTGCGTATCCAGGAATTCATAAAAGGGTGGGGGTTCAACCAATTAATTCATCGATGTATATGCATACCAAAAGCTAAGTGGGGGGTTTGGAGGGGCTTGCCCCCACAAAAAATTCTCCTTCAAGCATCATTTTAGTGAAAATCTGTGTGTTTTAACTTTTAATGCATCACAATGACCAACTTTGTATCTAGGCCTTCTAAAAATAGGCCTACTCTTTTGGTCAGATGGTAATTATTTGCCTTTAGTAGGCCTATTACGATAAAACAGTTAGGCTATTCTGTATTCTCCATTGAAACGTTAAGTTGCACTTACACATTTTTTTGACAAAGGGTGGGGGGGGGGGGGGTTGTCCCTCTTCTCCCCCCCTTGGATACGCCACTGTCTACCGATGAATGGAAGGCCTACATAAATGAAATGGGGCTGGTAGTATAAATTTTGCTCAATTACCGGTAGCATACCTTACAGCAAAAACTCAAAATAGTTGATAACTTAATGTTGTTAAACATAGCCTCAAAGTTGAGAGCGTAGCTCCTCTTGCCAAGAGTCACTCAGCAGTGATTTTAAATCTCCTTTTATAAGATTAATTTAGATTGGAGAAGGGTTGACAGGTTAAGAAAGCATAGAGAACATAAAGCCCAGCCTGCAGGGCTGGGGGCGACAAAACTTTTCACCCGCTGATGACAACTGCAGCTAATTTAGGCTAAAGTTGTTTGTTACCTTAATCCACAACGCGTTTCGTCCTTCCGGGACTCATCAGGCAGATGGTGGCAACTAAAAATCAGCTAACTACATTCAAACAAACCTGTGGTAGGGCCATGCAAGACATAAATTCTGCATGCATGTTGCCATCATCAGCAAGGTTACTTCACACACCATTCATACTGGGGCACACCGTCAGCACAAATTGTAAGGAGGCTTCCCTCCCAACTCTGGTGCTCGGGAGACAAAAAAATCCATGACTTAGGCCTACCCTGGATTCGAACCAGGACCCTTGGCAACAAGAGAAAAGCTGCCCCTCCTGCTGTGAGAATAGGTTAGAGATAGGAAGGGTGGAAAAACCTAAGATTTCTTTAACCATGTTGATAAAACTTTTGTTTTCTTATTGTACTTGCAGCCATGTTTTCCTGGGCCTTTCAAAATGTGGAATGTTTCTACTGTCCTACACACACTCGATAGAGTTGGACGTGATAATATTTAATAACGTTCACAAGTACCGACTACACTGGTGGTCGTTTGTTCCCCGTCAACGAGCGCGGAAGGTTGCAGAGGTGATGTTGTTCGGAAACCAGGGCGTCTATTGTGATCTCCACATTTCCGTTTGCCAGTGGCCGATCGACACGACTAAACTTCTTGTCTACGGATATTGGTAAGTCTAATGTAGGCCTACGCTGCCCATGACTCAGCCAGAGAGTTGCTTTTTGTATATTCAGTGAGCATAAACGCAATGCACGAATCATTAGGGCTTAACATTTTCTACCTTAAGGGGAATCTGCCACAAAATTGGAAATGTTCTATCTAACATGCAGTTTTGTATTAATGGCAAATAATTATGCTGTTTCCGCTATGAAAATTAATTTTAAAAAAAATCTAGTATTTGAGGATGGGGAAATGAGTTTTTTGTGGTTATCATTTCTCTGTTTAATTCTTTTGATTTTTTTAGTTTTTGTCGGAAGAGTAGGCCTATAGCCCAACCAGAATATCTTTAATTCTGTTATAGGGCCTAAAAAAATATTGGTTTTATTTGCCACGTGCGCTGAATTATCAGCATTAATTCAAGTACCTATTTGCTTTTAAATTATATACTGTAGCACCAAAATTGGCTGAGCACTGTTGGTTATACTGACTGCGGCGATGAAAATCTCTCCGAAACTCACCTCGCGACGTCCGAGGTCTAATGGATCGTTCACGACAGATGGTGAAGCTAGTGGTGTTCCAGCCATGCCACCAGTTTACAGGGTTCATTGTTGAAATTTGCAAAGGTTATTTCTTTTCCATTCATCTTCATCTCTCCATACAACAAGCATAAACTTATGTCAATACCTCCATATCTGGTCCATGCTAAGGGCTTTTAGTTAGTTTCGAGAATTGTTTATTTAATTGTCGGAAGTAGGGGTTGGTGGTGAATGGTGCAAAATAATTTTAAGAACTTGTTCAAAGGGGGCCCGGCACGGCCGCCGCCGTTAAATCCGCCCCTGGATATATCTGCATAAAACTCTCTTTTCTCGCATTTGCATCAATTTGAATTGCACACCATCTCAATGCTGGTTGGCGAATTGGCCGCCACCTATGACAGGCCCCTCGATGCCCCTCCCACAAGCGAGTGGGCGAGAGGGAGCGGTGAAGAGAGAGAGGGAGAGAGCGCGAGCGGCGAGTGCTGTTCCTCGATCGACGCTGCGAAAAAGGGGGGGAGGGATTGGTACCGTCAAATTAGGGTTGCCAAGTTTTAATAGTGAAAATACGGGATTTTCCTAAGTGTAGGGAAGGTACAAAGGGGAAGAAGGGACAAAGTTGGGGGGTTTGGGGGCTCAGCCCCCAATTTTTTTTTAGACCAAGGTCATCTCTTTAAAGCATTTCTATGCGTTTTAAGATTACATTTCTGACCGAGAATAGCTAGTTAAAACCCACATTATTCAAGCTGGGAATGGGATATGTAAAGAAACTTCGTCAACAGAAAATTTATGAACAACTTTGTGATGATAAAGGAAGCATCAACAGGTAAAGAAATTATAAATCCATTGTCATTGTGCAAGTTTGATTTTTTACTGTTTGTATGTATGTATTCGTGGTGGTGTCATCGACTTCAACGTCCCTGCATCCTCCGAGTCACTCATTTTTCGAGCCGCCGAGCGTGAATACAACAAACTTGACTGGCAGGGAACAAGGTCACCGTCTCAATGCACGGCAAGCCTGCTAAGATTTACGTCGCGGGTGCCGGCTTGTAGGGGGTGTAGTCGAGGGGAGGGTGGGGCTAGACTCAGGGTTGGCAGAGTATAATACGTTTCGTATAAAACCAGTATAATACGTATGTATTATACCGTATAATATACACGTATAAAACAGGAGGTTTTATACGTGTATAAAATGTATAAAACTAAAAAAAAGGCTCTGGGTCACATGTATGTAGCCAATCATTAGTTAATGTTGACTATTTATGCTCTTAGCTATAGGTACTATCTTTTAACAATGTACAAATATCATAATAATAGTCTTTAGCCCTAAAAAGAGTATGAATTACTTCAACGAGGTAGTCGTAGTCACATCAAAGATCTTTGGTCACATAAATAGGCCCTACTATATAATAATAAATAATAAAATAATGTAGGTTGTATCGGCATATTTTGTTTAGAATTGCATTTTATTATCAAGTGTAGCCTATACACAAATACTGCAGTCATAATTATTAATTATTATTATTATTATACAGTCCACTTTTTAAAGAAAGTATAGACTATCTTTAGGGCTAGGCTATAAATATTTTTTCTATTTTAATTTTTTAATTTTCTATTATTGAATTATCTTTTTTGGCCACAATCTGCTACATGCCTGTCTTGTTCATATACCAATACCAATACTGATACATAATTAATTTACTGAACAAAATATTTGAAACACTAGGCCTAAATAGGCCTACCGGTACTAGAGATATTTATTTTGAAGTAAGATGCATGTAAGCCTCTAGGTATAATTATTGTGTATTTATTTATTTATTTATTTATTTATTTAAGTAAGCCTTCTACAGTGTTCACTCATATGCATGTCATATAGACATGCGAGTATTTGAAGTTGTCTGTACAATTGTTAAGAAAACAAACATAAACAACAACATAAACAGTTTACAATGTTAACAAAGTTCAATTCGATAAAAGAGTGCAATTGGTCAATTAAAATAGTTTCAATGTAGATACAATATATCAGTCATTAGATTAAAATTAAAATTAAAACTAAGATATTTGGGTTCACACAACATATGTACTGATACTATAGTTAGCTTAAGCTAGTCCTATACAATACAAGTCTCAAAATATTCACTTACTGAATAAAAGCTGTGTTCCAAAAGGAATGATTTAATCCTAGCCTTAAACTCCTTCCTAGAGCTTGTAACACCAACATTCCGTAATTCTTCAGGCAATTTGTTATATACTTTAATTCCCATGTTCACGGGATCATTATCCAGCAGCTTCAATCTATGGCTAGTCTGGTACAATTTTCCCTTCCCTCTCGTGTTTATATTATGGACATTTGCATTCAATTGAAATAAGTTAGGAAATTTATTTACAAACATGATAACCTCAAGCAGATACAGACACGCTACAGTTAATATATTTGCATTCTTAAAAGCCTGTCTGCATGATTCTCTAGAGCCTAAATGGAGCATATACCGCAATGCTCTCTTCTGAAGGCAAAAAATCTTACTTACACTCGTTGAGTTCCCCAAAACAATATCCCATAGTTTATCAGAGACTGAGTGTTGGCATGAAAAACTTTTTTCCTTGTATCCAAATTACATTGGGTGGACAAGGCTTTCATTGTAAAACAAGAAGAGCTTAGTCTCTTGCCCAGGTCTTCAATATGAGATGACCACTTTAGTTTAAAATCCAGTTTAAGGCCTAGGAATTTGGCTACCTCCACTATATCAATTGATAAGTTGTTATGCTCTACTGTTAAATGTGGATGTTGACCCTTAACTTGGTAGGTAATTATTTGGGTTTTTGAACAGTTTAGCTTCAATTTGTTAGCCTTGAACCATGCTTCTAATTCTCTAAGAATAACTCCCAATTTGTAAATTAACTCGTCTATGCTCTGCTCTGTTATTATGGCAATCTAAAATGTTACAACTATGTATGATATAAGCACATGTTACACTTCGTTCTTCTTCGGCCCTTGTATAGTCTGTACTTTGTTGGTCCTGTAATTTTAGTGTATAATAAACTGCAAGAAATTTCTTGGATTTGTCCGGTTGCAGTCTGTTTCTCCTTGTATTATGCACATATAGGATCAATTTGCAGAAAATGCGTTCAAGCTGTGTACTTGAGGCTGGAATGCTCATCAATTTTTCGGCCAAGTTACTCCGGCCCGGAAAAAGCCTTTAGCACAACCGTTATATGGGCAGCTAATGTTTTTGGAACAATGTCCTTTGCTAGTAGAGTAGTTGACCGGTATGAGAGTTACAAGTCATGTGCCACAGATCAGAAATGCAGAAATTTTAATGAAAGCTCAATATGCAGCTAGGCCTAGCCTACCATTATATTAGTTTCTATACAATCATAATAAAAACATTTGAAATCTAAAGCTATCTACTTTTATACGTTTTATACGTTTTTATACGTTTTATACTGTATTATACGTAGTTTTATACGTACGTATGTATAAAACCTTTTATACACGTATAATGCCAACCCTGGTAGACTATCCCAGCACTGCGACCACAGGCTTCCACTGGTCAGAGCCGGGAGGACGAGGCGGAGTTTATGAAATTTCAAACTTTTAATTAATAACTAAAGTTGAATTTACACAATTTGGAAATACGGGAAAAGTGGTTCCCGGGTCAAGTTGATACGGGAAGCGGGAAATGACTGGAAAATATGGGAGACTTGGCAACCCTACATCAAATAGATTGCAAGCGGAAAAACTTGTTTTGAGATGCTGGGAATTCCATGATATCCAGAATTCAGGAGAAAAATATTGTAGTAGCAGCGTTGATTAGTAATATAAATGTGTATACGCTACTGAATTTGCTGTTAAAAATACGGATTCCCAATAATTCCCTATGTGATTGATTTTATTTTAAATTGTGAGCAAATTCTTTTGTAAGTTTTTAAATTTTTGGACCCCCTGAAAAGAAAGCAATGAGTCGAAGTGCCTAACTTGTTTACCTGGCTGGAGAAGTTAAGGTTATTAGCGCATATCTAACTTGTTATGAAACCCTACTCGTTGAGTCGAAGACAAGGACGGACGATACAAGCTCCGTCTCTTCTGTTTCAGCGTTCACACTGACCACTGCCAGTTTGGCCACTCCCACCTGACCATCACAACCGCGCCGTCGCTCAACTCGTGCCGAGATTGCCTTAAAGTGGCCGCGTCTTATGAAGAGGACGGTGAGTTCTCTTGTACACGTGCACGTTAACTTTCAATTGAAAGGCATTACATTATTACAACAAAGTCCAAGGAACTGAAATATTATTTAGTTATAAATTATAAATAACAATTATTATTTTTTTTTATTAATGTCATGTATTTAGCAGCTACAGGAACCACAAAAACAGTTTATTACTATCAACAAGATAGAATAGAGGTTTATAGAGCGGCTAACTGGCCGCCATGTTTGAAGCAAATTGAACCATTGGCGGCCATGACGCAAGCAGGCAGTTCGAGCAGCCTCATTGGCTGGAGCGCATTGGCAGCACCTGGGCGGCACTCAAGCCCGCTCTATAACTGGTTGATAATTGGCGGCCATGACGCAAGCAGGCACTTTTCGGTAGTTCGATTAGCCTCAGCGAGGAGCGCTAATGCGGCAATCAAGCCCGCTCTATAAACCTCTATTCTACCTCGTTGGTTATTATTAAAATAGCCAACGGCCTTGCCATGTTGAATACACCGGTTCCCGATAGATCACCGAAGGTAAGCAACATCGGGTGTGGTCGGTACTTGAGTGGGTGACCACTTGGGAACACCACTTGCTGTTGGCAAAGGGGGTGAAGCATGATCGCCAAAGTGTGCCACCGATAGGAAACGATCTTGCACTTTCACCCTTAGCCGCTCTGCGGAGAACAATGTAGGCCTACAATGTACAAGTTTCTGGTATTGGATATAATAATAATAATCAAACACGAAACACCCGGTTCCAACATAAGTCAGGTCGGGGGTGACGTATCGCCAGTTGCTCGGGCTGTGGACTTTCAGTGTTTGCTAGCCAGGCTCAACACCTCCTCATCTACTTCGAAAAAAAAAATAAAAAAAATAAATAAATAAATAAATAAATAAAAAACAACAATACTGCAATTTTTGTCTGCATTTGTCTGCATCATTATACACATGTGGTTATTTTGTAGGTCTAGGCCTATATAGCCTTTAATTAAATATTATTAATATTTTTTAAATAGTTTTGTGAAAATTTCAACTAAAAATTGCTTAGGCTATTTTTGAAAAAAATGTGAAGGAAATTTATTTGGTAAAATAAAATAATTTTGTATTTATTTATTTTGACAATCATGTTCAGCCAAAATTCTTAGTTCTTTTTGTTCTTGCCATCAATTAAAGAGCCGGCCCGAATAACGTAAGTCACATTTTTACCATTTTTATTTTTCCTTTGAAGATTGTTGTATCTAACACAACCATCTTTGGTGTCTCCTACAGGTGAATTTATTCACAACACTTCATTCAGTAGGCCTATTTCTGATTTTAAACTGGCCTCCCTGTAACAACCCATTGACGGATTTCTGTTTGTTTGTGCTTGTTGAGTAATGTGAAAATGTCACATAACGTTATTCGGGTCGGCGCTTCAATTGCATTCGGTGGACATCGTCCACCAACGTCACACTCTGTTTACCTCCCTTAGACCTGGCTGCGATCTGGGACAGTTGCGTCCGCCTGAGTTGTCTGAAGCACGGCCTCACTATCCACTCCAACTTCGACGTGGTCTCCCCGTATCCCAAGTTCAACCCTCAGATCAGCATGAAGCGAGACGGCGTTGTCTTATTCAACACCGGGAACTTCCTTCACGTGCTATGCGCCGACTTCGAGAACTTTGGGGGAGGAGCCAAGGCCGGCACGCAAGACGGCACCAGGTACGGTTTCGTGTTCGTATTCAGCCATACGTTGCCATACGTCCAAAATACATATTCCGATTTTTTTATCTGTTAATTTTGTATAGACCTAGATGTTCAATGTTTTTTTTTCCATATTGGCATGTGGCATGTGTAAAGATGTGGGAGGAAGGAATGGTTTGTGACTTTAGTTTACACGTTAAAATACAGTCTATAAATATAAAACACCTTAATTAAAATGGAGAAAACTTAGTTACATTGTAGGCATATTTTTTTTAATAACCCTAAAATTCCCAAATTCCATGTTTTAAGGCATCCCTTTACACTTTGACACAGAATGATACCACAAGCTCAAAAATACAGGAAATCCCGTACGGTTGGCATGAACACTATTCTTTTTTATGTATTTTTATGATTATTTTTCCACGTTCAATCTAATAATGCACAATTTGTGTAGGTTCGAGTCTGGCTGTAAGGAGTCCGAGCTCATCCAGAGGGAAGAGAGCCGAACACACACTCCGCCCACTTTCAAGAACCTCGCTTCAGAGTCCGATCTGAAGGTCGAGACTCCAGTCAACTTCCTGGGCGAGTTCCTAGAGAACTGCAACACTCTCCCCAACGAGTCTCCAAGGCCGCTCGAACCCAACCTTCCGTCTCGAAACAAAGACTGCGTTGACGAGTCTCCAAGGCCGCCCGAACCCAACCTTCCGTCTCGAAACAAAGACTGCGTAACCAGGATCGACAAACTCAAGAAGGAGATCGAAGAAGGTAAACTCGAAGGCCAAAAACTAGCAAAAGAAGTTAATAACGAAAGCCGACTGTTTTGGTCATCGCTAGAGGACATGATAAAGTCGATCAATCCTGGGTTAGCCGTCGAATCGCCTTCCGACAGTCTAAAGGCGTTTCAAAACATAGACATTTTCAAAACAGTCCAGGGTTCACCTCTTGAAGCCTCACTCAACTCATGTGATAAAACTAATCCGTTTGAAGACGTTGATTCAACGGTAACGGGTTCCGAATCCAACACAAACGCGTGCCTAGGCGAGAAAAAAGAGAACTTACAATCTGGTGCGAAAAGGGATGTTCTTACTCAGAGGGAGCAAGCGGTAAGAGACTTCCAAAACGAAGTATTCTCCGGCCGCCGTAGAGTCTCGCCGAAAAACAAACAACTCGAATGTAAAAGCGATCTCGACGTGCCCTTAGAAAATGAGAAGAATATTTCCACATCGGCCGGATTTGGAATATGTAATCTGAAACATGAAAAGACTGAAATAGACTCTGAAGAAGAAATTGAACGGAATCAATTCGTTGTCGATAAAGTTAGTAACTCCTCGAAAGAATGTCCGCCTCATTCTATAGTCAACACACAAAAGCTGAGTAATGTACCTAAAGCGGAAAAGGACGACGAAATGTTCGTCATGAGCCGAATGTTTGATTCGTCGATGGAGTTAAATATAACGTGTAGTAACGTAGAGGAGCCTTCTAAAGTGACTGTCAAGTCTACTCGATCTCTATTGATGGTTTCGGACGCGACCGACGAGCGTAGAAAACCAGAACACACGACGTCTAACAACGCGGTGACACCAAGGAAGTTGCGTAAACCTCGTGGAGGGCTGGTTAAGATTGGTAGCGCCACCCCACCAGCCACCCCGCCAGATACACCCCCCAAGATAGTTGCAGCCGAGACCGTCTATGAATTCACCGACGACCAACCCGACAACTCTGAAAAGCTTAGTTCCTTCCGTCGTCGACGTCTCGCTGAGAAGAAATACGAGTTCTGTGAAGAGGGCGAAGATGCAGAGAACATTGTTCCCTTCAGACTGCTGAGAAACAGGTAATTTTAAGTTTTAACCCTACCGAGTGTGTGAATGTTTTATTTGAAAATATATTGTATATTTTTTTATAATTTGTAGGCCTAAATTTTATAATATTTTTTGGTTGCTATTTTGGTCTCATATTAACCCTTTCGGGTCAAGTTTTTTTGTTATATTTAAAAAGCGGTGGAACAATTTACTATAAGAAATTAAAAAACACTTAAGAAGAAGCTCATAAATTAATGGATTTAAAAAAAAAAATTTATTGTTACAAAATTTTTCATGGGGTTATAGTAAAGTGTGCAAAACACCCTCGGCGGATCCAGTCCGACATCCGACACAATGACCGATATAAGGGAATATTTCTTCCATGCACATTTCCAGAAACTAGTCCTAGATTTTTTTAATTGAACGGTTAAGGGGCCTTTAAGACATGGCGCGGTAGCCTACGCAAATTCTATGGTGCAGAACTGCAGATACTCTTTCAGTCACTTTTACCTTATAGGCACCGAAATTGGCCACTGAGCGCGTCACTGAAAATACACGAAGAGCTCTGGCTGGCCCTTTTCGGCATTAATTGTGTGAAGATTTGTGCAATCACCCATCCTTTCCCATGGAAATTGTACATTTTTTAATTTCTGTTATAAATTGCACTAGTAGCAATAGATATTGAAAATCATGTAGGCCTATGTATGTATACATATACAAATGAATAAAAACAGCCAGAAATTTCGATAGCTGCATCAAAGATTAGGCCTAGTTACTTTAATGGTACTGGTGGTTCTGTTTTGTTAGTTATGGCATTGTTAATTCAAGTTTTGTATAGATTTTATAATATTTATTTATTGATGTTGTATTTGATACTGTATTTAACTTGGACATTGTACATTATATTAATGGGTGCCAGGTACTATGGGACAGGTGCTCTTTCTGTCATTCTCATAATGTAACATGTTCGAATGATTTATATGAGAGTACAAATATTAATAAATAAGTCTCTCTCACAGGGAGGTGTCCCCGCGTCTGCGCTCTCCCCCCGCTCTCCCCCACCGCAAGCGCCTGCACGAGGAGCACCACGTGTCGGACCCGCCCCTCACCGGACCCAAGAGTCCGATAGTGGAGGCGGCGGTCGGGGCCGGGACCGAGCAGGACAAGACCGTGCTGCGTCCGCTCAACAGGAACCTGGTGGCCATCACGCTGTTGTCCCCGCGCGAGGCAGACAGGGACTGGCAGAAACCCAGCCTCAGGAAGGTGGGTGGGACGGATCTACAGCGAGTGTTACCAACAACTTGCAAAGACAGGGATATTCATTAGTCAGGGTCAGGGAAAATTAATGTACAAAAATTGCTAGTATGTCTGGGAAAGTCAGTAAAATTTCATTTAACTTCATTCAGTATTTAATCGAATCTTTAAACCGAGTAAATACAGTATTTTAAATGTCTATTTCTTTACTCTACTCACTACTGTAAAATATTTATGATCTGGTAACGAGTTTAAATGGAAACATGCAATAGCACAGACATAACAAACACAAACCAATAACAAACATAACAAAGTTACATTATTTTATCAATAATTGGTTTAACCCTGCCAATTAACACCACAACTAAATTGTCCAAAAATGAGTGGTTCAACTGGGTTTAATATAAGAATAACCTAGTGCAAGCCAATATTTTCATAGATTAATAATATAATATAATAATTATTTTCAAGTCATTTCACTCATTTGAGTAATTTTTATTTCAAATGATGTAAAAAAATGTCCTGCAAGGAAATACGTAATAAGTCAATAACGAATAAAAACAGTGACAAATTTTGTGTGTAGATAGCTAGTTAATACGATTATAAATATTAACTTGCTTATATCATTGTGGTTTCTGTAATACTGTGTGTGTGCTTACAATAAGTTTACGAGCAATTCTTTCGATGTCGCCAGGTTCCACTTATCGAGGCCACTGGCGACGGCTGCCTGACTGAGATGGGCTGCCAGAAGGGAGGAAAAGACGACGCCATATTGCCTGGACAGTGGGGCTTGAACCGAGGAGCAAAGTGTACAATCCAGTTCAAGAGACGTTACATTGAGGTTGACCACGAGCTGGTGTCAACGACGACTGATATCGAAGGTAACTCTCACAAGAAGCAGGAGACAATTTGGAATGGACAAGAAAAAATTGATTTGATGGAAAAAAATTAACTTATGTTACAAGTATTAAAAAAGTAATATGCTAGTCCAGTGGAGACCCTACCCCTCCTTGGAATGGTGCTGACTGCTGTGATATTTGAAAGTTTGTAGGGAATTTTTTTTACAAAACAAATGTTGCTCCTCTGGAATAGGTCAATGCCCCCATGGGTAATGTAACTTAAAAGAAATTTACTAAGTTTAATATATTCTTTCCTGATATCACGTAACCAGTAAAAAAAAACGTAAAACCAGTATCATTCGATATATTAAACGCCCAGTTCCAACTAAGTCAGGTCGGGCGGTGACATATCACTAGTTTCTGGGTCTGCCTAATTATTTTTCACATCGCTCGATAATGTGTTTTTCAAGTATCTTGTCCTTGTTGGACGGGGGATTTGCTTGAATCTCTGACTAACCGTAAGTTGTGTCTGCTCAGATGACGACTGTACGGGACCCGTCCCCTACCACTTTGCTCTGCCCCTGGAAATCCACGGCGCTGGATACGTCCAGCTACAGATGATCTCAAACAGCAAGGCCGATAAGTTGGTGAGTTACAATTACAGTAAGAACTCTCTTATCCGAGTTGGATGAGACCGGGGGCACCTCGGATTTGCGAAAAACTCTGATGGCGCGGTTCATTGGTTTATTTGCTCTCGTAGCATAGCCTGATGTGGTAAAATGATATATGACACATAATGGATAAAGGAACATAAAATACACACGATACACTTCATACAGGGTATTCTAAATGATTTAATAGCTTGTAAATCAAGCTCACAAACACACGTACACAATTAGGCCTACATGTCGTAATAAAAACGTATGTCTAGGCCTAAACTCGACGCAGTAGGCCTAGGCCTAGAATGCAAACATAGGCCTAGGCCTAGGCCTAGCTCTCTTTCTCATGTGGGAAAACCTCTCACTACTATGCCCGCGCTGAAGCTCTCGACGCAAGATAAGTCTGGGAAAGAAATAAGATAAGCCCAGGAATAACAATTCAATGCGTCGTGATTACGAATTTCGTGAATCGGTTGAAACATGATTGCATCTAGTTCCACAACGACCATCTTTGAACAGCTGTGTGTGAGATGAGATGGTTGGATCGTATGCGCACGCGCAGGCGCGCGACGCACACTGATCTCTATATGCTCAGTGACACTGACGCTTACCGGCGATGCGCCCGACCAAAGCGCCCGACGCACACTGACCACTGAACTCTATATGCTCAGTGAACTGATGCAGACTGCTCGAAAGTCGAGATATATCGCCGATCTATCTTCTTTGCACTCACTCGTAAGGCATGCCTTCAAATGTATGCGAGTACATTTAAAAAAGTGCGGCGCGGCGTCTGTAATGATTTTTATGTTTTATTTACGTATTAAAATTTTTTTTTTTTTTTTGGCGGCTCGGTTAACACGGTACATCGGATAAGCGGAGATCGGATAAGAGGGTTCTTACTGTAATATAATCCCACTTTAAATACGTTCTGAGACTGAGTGGCTCAACTTTAACCCAAACCCATTCATACACTTTTTTTTTTAAATAGGTCTAGTGTTTTTGGGTACAGATCTACCAATACCACAAAAGCCCTGACAAAAATGGACGAGTCTAAGTTGTCGTGAATGCAGACGATGAGCGCGTACCCCGAGTGATCGGTAGAGAAAAATGAAGGTGCGGGGCAGCAAGGTCGTATCGCTCCCGCCGTAAGGCGTAAGTTTATTAAGGAGATGTGTTCCTCACGGCTGCTGGTGAGAACTGTTACATACAGCGCCCGTATCTATGGAACTCTCCTAAAACAGAGAATGAACTTGGTCCGGAGGTGCGCGCACGTAATGGTGCAGGCCACAGTGGTCTTGGTAGATCTTTAGTCAGCCTACAATATGAGTTTTTTTTTATTTTTTCTGATAATTTTAATCCTTTTTTTATGTTTTGGTACGATATTTATTATTTATAAATTTTTGCCAAATTTGTTTTTTAATAGCCCATTCAAAACTATAAGTTAAGTTAAGCTATGGTTTTCTATGCTTGTCAATAAAGATGATCTTTTTCTGATTTTTAAAGTGTGTTTTGACTTTCGAGTGGTTTGAAAATTGAGCTTGGTAACCTATTTTGAAATCAACGTTATTTTTAAATTTTGTTCTATTGTTCTTTTCCACCCTTTTGGATTTTGGATCATGAATAGAATTAATTTTATAAATGCAATTTATTTTAGATTTAGATATTTTCAAATTATTTGCAGTGGTTGCACCTTTAACCCATACTTGGACGTATCCCATTTTTCGGTCCACACAAAAAGGAAAACAAATTGCTCCAAATATTTTAATAAGTTGTTCAATTTTTTTTTTTTTTTAATCTTGTGAATTGCATGGCTAGTATGAATTCTATTTATGTTCCAAAACTCAAAAGGGTGGGAAGGAACAAAACAAAGAATTTTTTAAAAAAATCTCCGTCATTTCAAAAAAGGCTAGGCCTATAACATTAACATGCTCAATTTTTAAACCACAATTTCTTACAGATATGGAAACAATCATACAAAAATCTTTCCAGACAAGCAAAGAAAATAAACTGTTATATTTGAAAGTAATGAGCTCTACGTCAAATCCATCATTTGTCAATTTATTTTAAATATTGTCCGAAAAAAGAGGCATTAAAATTACCAGAAAAAATTACAATTACATATGTAGGGTACCCTAAGAATCTAAATTTCTTTCATAAATAAAATGGTCCCATGGGTTATAAAGCTAACCATGAGCTATGTTGTGTGTGTAGTAAAGTGTCCGCTGTGTTTGTGCTTCAGATGGGGGCGCCCGGCGTTGTGGTTCACCAGATGAGTTTCGACGTGGAGGCCTTCTGCCACGAGATGGCTCAGCGCTTGTGCGAGGCAGCCGGCAAGAAGTATTGCTTCTGTGTAGACTATGACGTAGAGATTATAGATGTGAGTTGATTTATTTTGTCTATCCTAATTAGTTTTAAAATAAAATAAAATACAAAGTTTATACCAAAGTAGAGTAATTATAAGCAAATGCCAAATTTTGAACTAACAATATGGCAACAGCAATTGAAAATAACACAACAATTTCTGATAGTGATGACATATTCATATTATAGTGTGAAATAGGATCCAACATCTTACCTTCAAAAAGTGATGGTGGCTGCTGAATTTCTTGATAAATAAGAGACATAAATATGTACAAAACACAAAAAAAGCACGAGACGTTTCGACACTAGGTCTTGTTCACTCAAGAGAGAAAGTAAAATGGCCACTGACTGCAAAAATCAAAATGGCAGCTAAAAATAAACTAGGGCAGAGAATATGTACAAATTTACAAGGCGCTGTTGGTGGGTGTGGCTGTGAAAGGTAGGGGTCCGAGCCTAGCGGATGTTCAGGTTAGGTGGCAGTCTGAATTTGGTAATCTACTGATGCGCTACCTCCCATCTTCTGAGCTCCCCTGGCTTGCAGCTGGCAGGAAGCGCTTTAACCACTCTAGTTGTCTTGTGTAGCACTTGTTAAAGGCCAAGTTGTGGGATGCTGCGTGACGAGCCACTGGTTTGTCCATTGTCCGGTTTTTGTGTCTTGCCTGTGTCCATTCATGCGAGTTTCATTGAATTCAACCTTGCGAGAAACCAACAGGTTCATATGTTGAGTTCTGTTTATGAAGTAAGTTTGATATTAATCATCATCATTATCCATCGCTGTTTCCTACTTCTGGCAGGGTCAGCTTGGGTTTTGCAACCAAATTCTTCCACTTCTTTCTATCCTCCCACAATCTTGTCTCTGCTACATCCTCCCAGCTCTCTCCTCTATTATGTAGGTCTCTTGCTATGGTCTCCTTCCATCTCTTCCTTGGTCTCCCCCTTCTTCTTCCTCCTTCAATCCTTTTCTCATACATTCTCCTGGGCATCCTCTCTTCCGTCATTCGTTTCATATGCCCAAACCATCTCAGCCGTGTCCTTCCCATCCTGTCACCTAACTTCTCCACCCCAAGCATCTCTCTGATGTTTGTATTTCTTATCCTATCTCTTCTTGTCTTATAATAATAATAAAATGTTTAAATACTAAATTGTCTTGACCGACTGCATGTTCCTTGACAGGTTTGCATCATCACGGGTGACGTCCTGGTCCTGGCGATCATGAGGATCGAGGCTATCATCGTGTCTAAAGGTCTGGCAAAGAGTCTGAGAAGAGACGAGACCTTATTTAGCGGACAGAGGAACCAGTACCTGGGAAGCTGTACCTTCGCATGGGACACACACACAGGTAGGTAGGGTTGTTCGACAATCATTGATTGTTGTTGATTGCGTCAAGGAATCATCCAGGCTGGGGAGAGATCAATAGTTGCCTTTAAAAGGGGATTTATAAAGGTGGGGGCGATCATGATTGGAAATTTAAAAGAGATATTGACAGACGTAAGAAAATTTTCATTTATTAATAGAACAGTATCTGAATGGAATTTGTTACCTAAGAGCACTGTACAGAAAGATGGGCTAATACATTTTAAAAGTTCTTTGGAAAATTTGTAAATTTGTAATATTATTATGAAACTATAGGCCTATTTTAGTATTTTTAAATGTTAATATTGTACCTTGCCACCATACAAAAATTTGTATACCTGTAAGCTAATAAATAAATGTAAATGTAATAACATCAAAATCTCATTCCGATCATCGCCTGCACGCAATCGTTTCGACGCCATTATTCACTTTGACATCTGTATCAAAACAAGCGCCACCGCCTTACAAATCACTCGTTTCAGAGCTATTCTGCGGATGAATTTGGAAACTACTTTTACCGACGTAGTTCCCCAGCTTCCCGTTAGATTGCAGCACTTTACAGAATGAAAATAGCACGAAATTTGAATTAAAAAACGTCGTGAGAGTTTACGGCGACGTCCGGACGTAATATTACGGCAAAAACAGATGAGGTACGGGCATCTCGCGCGTAATATTACGGTAAAAACAGTTAAGGGGTTAAACCCGTTCAATCGGTCGAGTACAGTCACAACCTAGGCATGACGAAGAAATTGATGCACAGATCTGCACACATCAACAGCTGCTTGAGTGTGGGCGAGGCCAGTGTGTCTACGGATGTGACGTCACACACATTACCACAAGATGGCGGTGCAATGTAGCATTGAGAAGGCACTGGAAAATATTTGTATTTTTGATTCGGAATCTCTTTGGAATTTTTACGTAAATCTTTGCTCTAGGCCTAAAACTTTTGATTTTTGTCCGCTGAATTTTCATTTTGATTTAAAATATGCGAGAAATTAACAAATTTTGCCTCAAATTTGCGAAATATAAGAATAGTTCCAGAAATCTCGCGTAAAAAGGTAATTTTGCGCGAATTCGCGAATAGATTATTGTTCAGAAACCATTCAAAGTCACTTCATAACCTCAAAAATTGCTCAAAAACAAGTTTTTACTAGTACATCCTGATTAGCTTTCTCTTCGTGTCTTGCCCACTTTGCTCTTCAGGAACCTAGTCTCTGCCACCTTATCTTAATGCAAAATTAAATTGAAATAACTGTAACTACAATATTATTGACTAGCGTATTTATGTGAATATATGCCTTTTGTTTAAAAATCATCATTATCCATTGCCGTTTCCTGCTTCTGGCAGGGTCAGCTTGGGTTTAGCAACCAAGTTTTTCCACTTCTTTCTATCCTCCCACAATCACATCTTCCCAGCTCTCTCCTCTTGCCTCCAAGTCTCCTGCTATTGTGTCCTTCCATCTCTTCCTTCGCCTACCCCATCTTCTTCTTCTTCAATCCTTCTGTCACACAATTTCTTGGGCATCCTACTTTCCCCCATTTGTTTCAAATGTCCATACCATCTCAACCATGTCCTTCCTATCCTGTCACTTAGATTGGAGAAAGGTTGACAGGTTGACAGCACAGAGAACATACAGAGAACTCTACACCCAGCATTTCTCTAATGTCCGTGTTTCTTATTCTATCCCTTCTCATCTTGCCCACTGTGCTCCTCAGAAAGCTCATCTCGGCCGCCTGCATCTGACTCTCCTCTTGATCTCCCATTGTCCAGGTTTCTGCTGCATACAGTACATAAGGATCGGTATGAAATATGTTTAATATAGTGTCATCTTACACTGAATAGGTACCGTATAGTACCGAATATAGGCCGACCTTTTTTTCATTATTTTAGGTCTCTAAGTCCCTCCTCGGCCTATATGCGAGTATCGGCATTTTGACACGCTAATTTCAAACACCTAGCTACAGCGCCGTGTGACAAGAAAATACGTATAGTTTATTGCTTCTGTCTGGCGCTGCGCCAACAATACGGCAGGCACGGAGGACGCGACGCTATCTCCAGGCCCACTGCAGGCCTACTGATGAGTGAAGTATGACGAGGAACAGATAACTGGGCGATATGAACCGGTCTGCTTGGAGATTGCGTCATAGCGCTACGTCATCACGGGCTCCGCGTCAATAGGCCGCGCGGGAAAAACGACCTTGGCACTGGCTCCGCGGAAACAGACCACACGAATAACAGCGCGTAAAATAAAAATATTTAATTAAAAATTCCTTTTTTTAAATTTCGATGACCAAAGTTATAATCCTGTCAAATAAGATCGTATATTGACGTTTGGAGGAAAAAATTGCGATGTCGCTGAATTTTTGCAGAGACCTTCCTTATATAATACTTATCAACATACTAAAACTCTCCTACAATCGGACTGGAGCTTCGGCCGCCATATTGGAAAAAGGCGGCCAAAAGGTGTTTGTTATCTATTATCTCCAAATCGGTTTGAGATAGACAAAATATCTCAATGGCAAAAATATTCCCCATTTAATTCCCTACAAAACATGTGTCTTCTATAGTTTTGGTAGGGGCAAAGGTTAGGTCACAAAATCGTGGTTTATATGTTGCTCATTGGAGACCAGCTTATTTCCAAATTTTCACGCCTAGCATCAAACAATGCTCGGTAAATCCGTATGAAATCGATTTAAAAACAAAAGGACTTTTGTACGGGGTTCATAAAAGCTTCCATTAGTATTTAAAAAAATCAGGTCTGCAAAATCGAATTTTGCATTTACCCGGAATTTGGGTTTTTCCATTGTTGGCATTTCCTTAAAAATGCCCTTTTTGACTGTCGATTATTAAGCACTAAATAGCATTGGAAGAGAAATTCTTTCTACGCACATTGAAATGACTCAAATATTGATCCGATTACAACCAAAGTTTAAATCCAATATGGCTGCTAATTCCTAATATCCACAAAAACAAAGTGAATTATGTAACAAAAAGAGTGTAAAAACAGCACAAAAACAGTATTCATATTGTGAATATTAGGAATTAGCAGCCATATTGGATTTAAACTTTGGTTGTAATTGGATCATTGTTTAAGTCATTTCAATGTGCGTAGAAAGAATTTCTCCTCCAATGCTATTTAGTGCTTAATAATCGACAGTCAAAAAGGGCATTTTTAAGGAAATGCCAACAATGGAAAAACCCAAATTCCGGGTAAATGCAAAATCCGATTTCGCAGAACTGATTTTTTAAAATACTAATGGAAGCTTTCATGAACCCCGTACAAAAGTCCTTTTGTATTTAAATCGATTTCTTACGGATTTACCGGGCATTGTTTGATGCTGGGCGTGAAAATTTGAAAATTAGCTGGTACTCCAATAAGCAACATATAAACCACGATTTTGTGACCTAACCTTTGCCCCTACCAAAACTATAGAAGACACCTGTTTTGTAGGGAATTAAATGGGGAATATTTTTGCCATTGAGATATTTTGTCTATCTTAAACCAATTTGGAGATATTTGATAACAAACACTTTTTGGCCGCCATTTTCCAATATGGCGGCCGAAGCTCCAGTCCGATTGTAGGGGAGTTTTAGTATGTTGATAAGTATCCTTTAAGGAAGGTCTCTGCAAAAATTCAGCGACATCGCAATTTTTTCCTCCAAAAATTCTTATTTGACAGGATTATTAGGGGGTCGGCCTATATTCAGGGTCGGCCTATATTCGGTACTATACGGTATTTCCCTATCCCGCGCCAGACCTTTTCATATAACCTAGTATATTTTTTATCCAACCAAATTCTTTCCCTTCTTTCTATCTTCCCACAATCTTATCTCTTTCACATCCTTGGCAAGAAATAAATATCTAGAAAAATGTGAGGTGCGGTCATTATGCGGAGCAATTAGTCGAAGGTATTTATATTTTACTTTTTAAAATTTGAGTGGTCAAAATAAAGGTGCAGCCATTACTCGATGGCGTAAGTATTAATTTTAATTTATATTATTGTTTTTATTTATTACCTTTTTCTCCTTGATTAAGAACAGTGTAATGCCCCCAACTTGTTTGTTCTAGGTGCACACCGGATAGTGTGTAGTGTAACGCCCCCAACTTGTTTGTTCTAGGTGCACACCGTATAGTGTCCACCACTCCGCTGCGTGAATCCAGCGCGATGGATGACACGCTGGAACCGTGGGGTCCGGCTAAGAGTTGTGTACAGACCCTACGCAAGATTCTGCCTCAAGTGCCGATGTGCCACGCTGTGCGGTCCATCTCCAACCGCCCGGTTTTTGCAGGTACGTGGTTCTCAAGGCACGAATACCTACATTAACGACTGTATGGCAGTCCAAATAAACTCTTAAAATTTATGATATGACTCATTTTGAACAAGTTTTTCAGAAAATATGTAATATGATCAATATTTTCATTAACAATTTCCCAATATCATGTATTCCTATTACTTCTAAGTACCTTTTCCTATGTGTTCACCCACTATTTCTATTTATACCCCTCCATTCATTCCCTTCACTTTACACTGTCTATGACGCATCCTGAATCACTTGCCGACAACTGCTTACCCTGTCAGCTCAGTATTGGAAGACACTAGAGTAGTAATCACACAACTTTGAATGACCTTTTGACACTTCTCGGCGGCCATTTCGCATGTGGACCACACACAAAAAATGGATGGCTTAAATGAAAGCCTTCTTATCTAATAAACAACATTAAAATGATGCTTAATAATCTCCAAGGCAAAAATTATTATTTTAAAAGTTATTTTATTAGACTATACACACATTTGAATTAAATCAAATAAATCAAAACATTTGTAACATCAACAATTGAGGGGCCGCGAGCATAAACCATGTAACTGACAAATATTCGATCTGATAAACGAGCTGTCGTGCGCGGCCGGTAAAGCTAGAAGCCACGCGTAGACTACTGCAAGCTATTACATATTCGTTCTGTGTGGCGCTATCTGTGTGCAAACTGGTGAACTCGGAAGTGTAGACAGATTATCATCTATAAATAGTTTTTCATTCAGCTGTCACTGGATAGGCCTAGTTCCTTCAGGTAGGCCCTTCATCCTAGAAATCTTTTCAACTTCTCTTTCGACATTACTTGATCCTTATGAAGTAGTTAAGGTGTAGGCATCTAAAATACCACTTTAATTTGAACAACAACGTCAATAATATGACCTAATAATTCAGCTGTCAAAGTACTTCCAGTGCTCCAAAATCAGGCGGCCATTGCATGATAGCATTTTTAGTTTTTCTGCGTTGGTTATGCTGAGTTGATGACGTGACCATTTTGAAGGTCGTTCAATCTGAGCTGATTCTGAGTAACTCAGAGGGGACGAACAAGTCGGCTCGGACGCAGCCTCTGCCAGTCGACTCGTTTACAATGTACCTGACAATTATTCTCCAGTGAATGAGTATGGAAAGGAAAAAGGCGTCCAACAGTTTACCTGAAAATTCCCACTTCCCACTGCCACCTACACCCCGAACAGCGCCATAGAAGTTTGTAAATATCATGTATATATATTATCTCGTAGACTTATAGGCTAGTGTAATTTAAATTAGAATAACCCTAAAGTAGCAGGTGGAAATGTTTTGACAATTGTGTTTGTTTGTATATATTTATGTCTAGTTGTCTCGTACAGAGGTGGCTGCCACCTCTGTACGATTATCAGGTAAGCTGTTGGGACTCCTTTTTTCTTCATTCACTAGCTCAGCCAATAGGCCTATCCTATTTTTGGATGAGCGTAGCGAGCGAAGCGAAGATTCCATTTCACTACACTGGAGAAAAAAATCCGGAATGTTTTTTTATTATTATTATTATTATTATTTATTTTCAATATGTCTGGATTACAAATACGTACATATTGCATATTTACATTATATATATATATTTTATACATATGCATATTATTCACATACATATTCTTTCTGTTTGTATTATTGTGTGTCTGTGAGCACGATTCCGGCTAAACCAATACTCTAATTGCGATGAAATTTTATGGAGGCTTTCGAAATCTCTGAACCAAGAACTGCCACGTTTTTTAGCGCAACCGAAAAATTATTTCTCATAAAAATCGCAATTTTACGATTTTTTATATATAAAAAAAAAAAAATCGAATAATAACACCTACATGCTTTATCCGATTGTAAAGTTTTTTCACAGAACCTTTATTTTATGAATTTATATATTCGTTTGAAATTTCCGCGCAATCAAAAAATTATTTCTCATGAAAATCGAAATTTTACATGTTTTTTTCTTTTTTAAAACAATTCTTTGACTTATAACACCTACATGCTTTATTCAATTGCATTGGTTTTTTCACAGAACCCTAATTTTATAAATTAATATATTCGTGTAAAATTTGAGCGCAATCGAATAGATTATTTCTTATGAAAATCACGATTTAAAAAAAAAAACGATTTATAAAAAAATTTAAAAATTTTATTTGATTTAATTTTTTTTTAAATTCGACTTTGTAATGATTTTTTCACAGAACAACAAAAAATCCGCATAACACATGGCAGCTCAATGCACCAATTACGCTCATCCAACAACGCGGCGGGACTTACGCGTTTTCCTAGTATTTATCATAATAATAGTATGTAGTACAACCGTTTTTAAGTGTCTTTGTTTCTTAAACTACTTAACGATTATTGTACACCCTGGACACTGTCGCCCAGCTGAGGTTAACATGCATGCCACCCTGATACCTCACCCAGAAAAGTCGGTAAGTAATTTTTCTTTATTTCTCGGCTTGGTTCCCCTGTCCTTTCTACTGTTTAAGGCTATTTCAGAGCACTTTTACCGATATTTTGAGAGTCAACGGAAAATGACTGAAAGCTGGTTGGATGAAAGATAAATTTGAATAAAAAAGAAGAAAAAAATAACTTTTTTTGGATGGGACAAAAGCCTTATTATTTTGGCCATTATATGCAAATTTTGGGTCAATACGAAAATGAATGTTCTAGATGTAATATTTAATTTTGAGCTATGATTTTTTTTTATTGTTTCACCACACCTTTGTCTCTGGACTGAGTATAAGGGAAAATAATTTTATGAAATAATGTTCGATGTGCGATTTTTTTTGTCACATGGTACAAAAAAGAGTTTTGAACCGGAACACGAAAAAAATCGTTCATCAAAAGTGATTTCATAAAATTATTTTCCCTTGTACTCAGTCCAGAGACAAAGGTGTGTTGAAGCAATAAAAAAAATCATAGCTAAAAATTAAATATTGCATCTAGAACATTCATTTTTGTATTGACCCAAAATTTGCATATAATGGCCAAAATAGGGCTTTTGTCCCGTCCAAAAAAAAAGTTGTTATTTTATATTTTATTCTTTTTTATTCAAATTTATCTTTTATTCAACTAGTTTTCAGCCATTTTCCTTTTACTTTCAAAATATCGGTAAAAGTAGTCTGGAATAGCCTTAAAACTTTTCCTACATTCTCCTAAAAATACAGTCCAGTACCCTCTATTGCACCCCCTTCCAATAGACGATATCAATATTTGGTTGAGGGTGTACCCTCTGTGAAGTATCATATCTCCTGCACCCAGGTCTTCATTTACTTTTATCACCGGTGCCCTCTATAATCAGGGCTTTAACATCCTGATTGACATATGATCGGGTGTGTGGCAAACTGTGCATCTTCCACAGAGTCTTCCTTGGTCTGCCACACACCCAAGCATAAAGCAGTCAGCATGGTATACACCTCATTTCCATTATGCTTTGTGCGCGATATAGAGGGCGCTGATGATTCTTGAAATTGACTTTCACGCAGTTACCTTGTGGCCTTCGCTCGCCCATAGCAAGCAACCAAGGCCGCTACTCTAGTCTAAATAGTAAATATAACCATCCATGTGGTATGCATTGTGCTGTTGCAGAAGAGTCATACAAATGCCTGTCTGATCTCGACAACTTAATTGATCTCGTTCTCTGAAGACGCCGTCTCGCTTCCTACCCTCGTCGTCGTAACGTCGCCACCGTACTCCTAGTTCTTATAGCCAATACACTTGACCGCCGTATGTTGTAAGTGTTGGCGCTTTTAGAATAGGCGATCCCAGTTTAGTTTGCTCTGGCCGAGGGATTTGCCCTCACACTCTGCCACTAAATTGGTAAGACGTGAAACTATTAACTAACACTCTTTAAAATTGTTTTCAACAAAGATCACCACTGTTTTAAGATAATGTCTTGTGTTATACATCTTAAGAATTGAATATTTAATAATGTATGCAAATAACTTGATGCCACTTGAAGTTTCTAAACATTGACATAGTATTTGGCAAGATTTGGCAAGAAATTCACCCCATACTTGGGCCGACCAACAACAAAAAATAAACTTACGTAATTGTGTTTCTTAAAAAAATTGATTTTTTAAAATTATTGCTCTGTAGTATTAAGTATACTTCATTTGTTGCTTATAAAATGTTAGAATAAATTATGTTATGTCAGTGTCACATAACATGACCAAATAAGTTACGTATTCTTGGTTGTTTGATATTGTCATCGTTGGCGTACGTGTTGCCGCATATTCTCGGCGAGTGCAAACTAAAATGGTACCGCGTATAGCTTGTTATTAGCATCTCATTATATCTCTACTCTTAACTGAATGGGTAATACACGACAGAAACGAGCACTCAAAGCAAATCAGTACGGCCTTCCGATTGTTGCCTCCATGCAACAATAGACTACGCTCCAGCTCCCTGCGTGCGTCTTTGATTTAATCTTCCAGTGATCGCTCATGCTATAAAGCTGGTGAAAGAACGAGGCGGCAGTTACGTCTCGATCACTTGTGCTCTATGTTAAGTTACTACAAAACAAACCAACAAGGATTTTTTTGCCGTAATGTGCTTGTAGGAATGTAAATCGGAAATATTTCTTGGAAATCGAACTAATGCCAGGAATTTATTTTTAATTTCCCACACAAAATGAGGTGCAGATAAGTGGGTGGTGCACTTTGTTCTGCCCACAAGTTCATTTCATAAATTAAATAGTATGCCTATCTTTCTGAAAAAATTCCGACATTTTTATTTCCAGAAATGTTTCCTAGAGATTTCCTAGTTTAAAATCTCAAGAAATTTGATATCCCTATTTGATGAATTTGATTGGATTATATATATGTGCATACTTGTTTTCCTATTTTAAGCTTAAGTGTTGATGCCAAATAAGTTAATAACACACCCATGTTAATTTAATTTGTATATACATAGGCTTATTGTTTTATTATTGTTAAGTCATGTTTGTGCTTTAATGGGTGTGTTTTCCATAGCATAACCTTTCCACTCATAACTAATTGAGTGGAAAGTAATTCATAATGATATTGTTTAATTATCCTAACTCCCAACTAGTTTGATTGCTTACCTGAATCTAGTAGAAGTGTTTTCTCATAAGTTTGCCAGCGCATGGGTCTGAAGTTAAGGTTAGCTTCACTTTTTAATGTCCAAATTTGAAGAACTGGTCCATACATAACAGATGATTTTTAGAATTGACAGTGCCCTCCATGTTGTGCTTTGTGCACAACATGGAGGGCACTTTGTGAGAAAGGGAGTTTACAAGCTAAATGCCATATGTTTGGGTGTGTGGCAGACTGCAATGACTGGGTGGGAGACACAGTTTGTCACACGCCCGACCCGAGCATATGACAGTCTAATTTTGCTGACATTTATCTAACATTAAATGAACACATTTATATAACTGAGTAAGCTATTATATTGGCCTAAACTGAACAAGTTTAATAATACTCGCATACCATAAAGTAATAGACTCAATAAAAGTGAAAATAGATACTCATACAAATTATAATCGCAAAACTGTTTGAATTTAATGGTCTCGGTTCTGTGGTAGTTTCCTTAACACACTATTGCCTCGTTGGTGTCAACATTATACACCGTAGGCCTATGCCGAATATCAGTCGGTCTTATTATTTATTAGACTCGTTATTAGGTGTGTACGAGTGCCCGAATGTTGAGTCAAGTGTTTGGTACTCAAATCCAAAACTCAAAATTGAAAATCAAGTAGGCTTTTCAGAAAACAATATTTATCAGGGCTTTGCTCGTTTTGGGCCATACCGTTGATGCTTGATAGTTAAAAATGTTTAAATAGAGAAAGAAAGACAAAATTTGAGGGAAAAAACAAGCAAATTCACTCCGTCATCACTTAAATTGGAACCTACACTTGGGCTAACATCAATAAATAAAATTAATATCGACATCGAGTGATGTTCGATCGTTCATTGAAGTAGGCCTATAGTCGATGGCCGAGAAGTAGACAAGTTAAGATTGAATGAAGCACTCGGACTCTATTGAACTCTAGATTCAAGTAATTTTAGGACTCTGACTTGAACTAAAAAAACAGAACTCGGAACACCACTAGTCCTAATAAATTTTTTGGTAGGTAGTGTTCTTAATGTGTATATTGTTGGCCGACATCCGAGATTGCCTTCCTAATACATAGCGGCCATATTCCCGCACGTGTAAGCATTGTTTTAGAATATAAAGAATTTAGAAACTGTTATGCTGTTAATTATGCTACTGCTGATAAAAGTACATTCTTAATCCAGTAGAAACCACTTCTCGCATATTTGGCGTGTTTTGAAAATGCTTCACTCAGCATTTCAAAACATTTTTCTTAAGTGTTCCAAGCTAGGTGAAAATTCCAGACGTTTTCGTAAACATTCACTTGGGAATAAGGTTCAGAAAATGTTCAGTTTTCTAAAACTCTCATTGCCCTTTCTTCACTTCTAGTACTTTTGTTACTCTTGAGATCCATGGTGAATGAAGAAGTTCCCTGATTCAACAGCTAACAATCTATGTGTGATTTTTATAGTTTTTAGATAGGCTACTACTAAGTAATTAATTACATTTAAAAATTCTTCGCTACTTTGAATCACAAGCAGCCGAACCTTACAATCATCTTCTGGGTTTCTCCACGTAGTAACATACCTATTTTTGTGAAGTGATAGCAATGATTGTAACAGGACATTGTTATTTGTGATGACTACACTGCTGGTCGGAGCTTAAAAACCTGGAAGGTTATCCTGGTTGCCTAAGACTAATTAGTTATCGATAATGGATCAAACTTTTCAAGACTTTTCATTATAGGTCTGTAAAACGAATGTGACACGGATTTATTCTGGAATCAAAGTCAATCTGGATTTCCAAATTCGACTTGCTTTGAACAGTACTTAACAATACTTCATGTATTTTGATCCAATCTTGAACTTCATATCGAACGGCAGCCTTAATTATTAGTGTAGACTGTAGGCGAACCAAGTCCTCATTTCTACTGGCTATACGCGTTTAAAGTGAAATCCAGGGGCAGCACTGTCGGTGGGCGTAACGTGCATCATGGCCGGCCGGAGTAGCATCAGGAGTAGTCCTTCCCTAAGCAGCTGTGTATAAACTGACTATTTGAATGCTCAATAATCAATCGTTGGTGAATGTTGTGATATGTAATTAGGATGTGAATTAATGTTATGACATTAGTAAACCTGTTGTGATGTTGAAAGTCATCCTGCAACTCACTGAAATATATTTATTTCCTTTTCCGAAGAGTCAATTTAGGCCTACTTTTCCTGATCGGTCCCGATTTGATTTCCTACAAAACCAGATAGTTCCGGGCCATGTGTGACAAAATTATAGGAAATTATTTTACTTGCATCCGTGTAATTTCGAATAGACTAGACCTACAGCCATTTCGTTAACCCATTTAATCGGAAAAAGCTGTTTCCCGTAACCTAACGTACGTCGTTGGTGGTGCTAAACTCGGAAACTCGCAGCTAGGGCCTAGGCCTAGGCCCTCCTACGGAACGCCTAGATCTGTCTGAGAAACAATTTCGTGCTCAAAATTGTTATCAGAATCTTTTCTCCAGGGACGTAATATTATTGGTATTGACCAGCGTTAGTTTATATTAAATAAGTTGCCGAGCAGGCTCGAAAATATCAAACAAATGAAGATGTGGTGTGTGTAATTACACACGCCCACTTCTAGGCCTAGAAATGAACGACCTTATGACAAACTGATGCTCGATCATCACATGTTTTTAACAATCTTGCAATTTTATTTCATTCATAGATAGTTTTAATATAATGTTACACTATTTAAACTTCACCTACAGAATTTTTTCACGATTTAACTGACGAAAACATCCTACTATTGAGAGCTGTGTGTATACACACGCCCACTTTGTAGGCCTAGAAATGAACGAACTCATGACAAGCTGATGCTCGATCATCACATGTTTTTAACAATCTTGCAATTTTATTTCATTCATAGATAGTTTTAACATAATGTTACACTATTTACACTTCACCTACAGTATTTTTTCACGATTTAACTGACGAAAACATCCAATTCCTACATTGAGAGCTGTGTGTATACACACGCCCACTTGTAGGCCTAGAAATGAACGAACTCATGACAAGCTGATGCTCCATCATCACGTGTATTTAACAATCTTACCATTTTTTTATTTCATTCATAGATAGTTTAAATATAATCTTATACTATTTAAAAGTCCCCTACAATATTTTTTCCCCGATTAAACCGACGAAAACATCCTACCCTACTCCGGGTTACTTCAAATGTTATCGTCCCCGAAGTTCAACTTTCACGCTTATTTTCACTAACATTTTCCTATCAAGGTTGTATACGATGTGGCTACAGATATTCCACTAGACTTACAAACTCAATTTCATAAATTGGTGGTGTAATTGTGTCTTTATTGAGTGTTTATATCAGTCGTGATCCATTGCAAGTGCCATAGGAAAACATACTTATAAGCGGCCATATCTCAACTTAATGCTACTCCGGCGGGTTCGCGCTTCGCTCACCAGATGTCAGCCACTTTGCTTTTAAATCCGAATAATGTAAAAAATAATAAATTGTAAATTAGCAATTTATTTTGTATAATATGTGTGAAGTGTGTGTGCTACAAAAGAAAAAGTAGAAAGAGTACTGAATTTTGTTCTTTGTAGATTTGAGTAATGTACTTATTCTTATCTATGATACAATATTAATTAGTGATATAGTTATTATTTTTCAAAATTTCAATTCGTTTGTATATGTGTATAGGATCAAATAAGTCTAATGATATGGATATTAAGTTTTATCATGTATTTTTCAGATATTTGTGAATTAGGCCCTTGTGTATTATTAGGATTGATAAAGGAGAAACTCTTAAACAAAGTTTTTCAAGTTATCTGCAGCCAAATTACTTGAACCGTCAATGTTACACTTTCTGTCCAATCTTTAGCGTATACTGTTGTTTTCTTATGCCCGCATCTACTTTATAAAGTCATCATGCGTCTAGCCGCCCCTCTCATTTCTGTCTACGCCCCTGGCATTTCGTCGGTCACTTCCTTCAGATAGTTTTCTTGTTTGTTTCTATATTTCTCGTTTTGTTTTTGTCTCTCTTGAAATCAATTTCTAGTGAAGTAAATATTGTTTTTTTGTTTAACAAGTCTGAATCATACCAAACAAAAGAGGTTTGTTGAGACATTTTAGTATAAAGTATTTCCACCAACTTCTTAAGGAGTGTATTTAGCCGCTTTCGTTTACCGCGCCAGAGTAGCCCGCGACCCGCCCCATCAGTTATGTCATGTGATTTCACTTCACCGGATAAGCATTTTCAACCCGAGTAAATGAAATCGACTCTGAGGTGGGTTTGTAAGTAAATAAAAACAACGTAAATAATGTTTTCCACTTAAAGGTTAATTTGTAAAAAGGCAGCACAAGGACTATGCCTACTCAATAACAATGTTTTGTGCCAAAATATCCACGTATCCCACCACCACGTATTAATATCGCTTCGTATTTACAAAAAGGAGGATTGGCAGGCCAAAATCTGAACTAAACCCATGCTTACCCTTCTTCCGAGGCAGGGCACTTTTTTGGTGATCGGATCACAAAACCGGGTTATTACATGGTTGCCGAACGAATCAGAGTAGCCTGCTATTGATTGGTTTTAGTATCCGGACTAACAGATTTCTCTGACGAGGTAAACGAAAGCGGCTTTTGTATTTCAATGCTTCCGCTTGCATATTAACTCCGGATTTAGAATTCAACTAAGTGTTCACAAAGCTACGCTTATTCAAAATTAGTTCTTATTTAATCACAAACATTACTAATTAAACCAAATTACTTCAATCTAGAGCATATAGTACACATAAATTTCCTCCTTCTAAACATAACAATATTAATTTCAATGTGAATTCTCAATTGTATTTTTTACAAGGTTTAAATAAAAGTAGGTTTGAATAAATTTTGCAAGCTTTATCTTTACTGAGCTTTTGTATCCATAAAAAAAATGTGTATTTGGAGTCTACTCTCCCAGTTATGGAACTGAATTTCAGTGTGCTGGGACTTAAATTATTAATTTAATTTAATATAGTTATTATTTAACTATTTATTTAATTCAGTACCTTGTTGTAGAATAAGTAATGAGGGCTTGGTTCCGATCATTATATTGAAACTATGGTTCTCTAGGTTATACATATACTACACTTACGTACTACCTAGTATAACAAGTATGCTATTTAGAAAGCGGCTTGGATTTACTGTACGTAAGAGTAAGTGATGTGTACGTATTAATATTATCGAAATATTTTGTGCCAAGACTGAGTGTATTGTCGTTTGATTCGAGTGTACGTACATGTAGTGTGCTTGTCGTGAATGATACTTTGTATCTTTATATATCTAGGAAGAGGTTGAAACTTATTAACAAACGAAAAGATTTCCAGTCGATGTTCTCGGCGGCAGTGAACAAAAGCTCGTGATAGAATATTAATAAAGAATGTGAATTAGAAAGCACGATTGAAGCGATTAGTTTGTTGTCGTTGGAAAACGTCGACTGGAGATACGCTTGAGTTGGTTGGGATGAGAATGACCTCGGTTGTAACTAGCGAGCAAGCAAAGCAACGTGCCAGTTGAGCTGTATAAATACTAAATAGCGAGATTTATGTAACGTGCGAGATCGCGCGTCATAGATTGAAATAAAAACTAAAGAAATCAGGTTGTTTTTTGTGTGGCAAAACCTCTGTTGCAATTTCCCATCCTATACATTGCATGTTGCATGGATGTTCTAGCCTATCCTGCTAAAGGCAGGAAGGCCAGTGTCAGTGTCAAAATTTAAATTTAAATTTAATCTTAAGTGACAGCTGGTCAATAGACATTTTGATGACTGGGGACATTTTATTAATATTGCTTATTTTTTTTATTTTTTTTAATTTTTATTAATATGTTGCATTCATTTCTTTCATATCATATAACAGACTATACATGCCATTTCATAAAAAGAAAATATTTGAATGCAAGAGCAACAGAAAGAGCATTTGCCCCGTAGTACTTTCGTACCTGTTACCCTTGTTACATAATATCCCCACATTTCAAAAGAACATCGTACAATGTGAAAATACATAACATCAAATAAACACAACATAATATCAATAAAACATTAAAAACACTTGCACATCAATGATTTTTTAAATTTTTACTGCCAATTAAAAAAAACTATACATATGTTAATAAAATCAGAAATCACAAAATCCATGGGTCTCACACATTCCAAGTAGGCACGTCAACTCTAAATACCTTTTTTAACTTTAACTTTCTGGCTATATATATATAATATAATATATATATATTTTAAACAATTATTTATATATACCAATATTAAAGCAAATTATTGGAAAATAAATTTCCCAAAATTATTATCGTTTGACGCAACTAAAACTAGATTAAAACTAGATGAACAATAATTTAAAATAGAATAGATAATAATTGTGATGAAGGGAATGGTTATAATAAATTTTGTTTCTCGTCCTTTCCCGCTTTCGGTTTGTATAAAGGTCGAATAGGATCGATTACTGCACGAGCGGCACACGTACAGTGCTGCTTCCGTGGCGCGTGGCGAGAATTCCAACTACCTCTTACCCGCGACCACGCTCAAGTTTGCTTGTTGACATCCACTTTTAAAGTAATATTCTTGTTATAATTAAAGCGTTCTGATAAAAAACATTTATGGAAATAGATATTTCGTTATTTAAAATATTATTTTGTCATGGATGACCGGGTCGCAAAGTTTTTGGTGTGTATTTAATCGTGTTATCAAGTACCGAGGTGTTCCACTTTGTGTTGTAGGTATATCGACTATCTCTACTGCGCATGAGCAGTAGGCTCAAGTTCTTCTCTTTGACAGGGTCATTTCGTAGGAGCTGAAACTTTGGAGTTCGGGTTTTTCTCTTTAATTACAGTAAAGTTATATTAATCTAGAGTAATTGTTTATGGGGTATGAGTGAAATTAAGAACCAGGACCGTATTTTAGAGGCAATAGATCAATTGCGTGGTCGAAAGGCTCGTCCAGATTCGCAAAGGATATGTAATTTTCTATCGCGACGATTTTGTGTGGAAAGCTCATACACACAGGAAGATTTAAAGCGTTTAGTAGAAGCGAAAACAGTAATTAAAGTCGAATATAAGGGCAGCATAAGTTATAGAAACGCCGCTAAATTGGCTAGACATAACAAAGTAAAAAATAACACTGATTATACTCACATTATTTGCGGTGCGCTGAGCGAATTAATCGTACACGAACCAGACTATTTAGACTTCGGTGTCCCACCCAGCGAATTGGAAAAATATACTATTGCGAAAAATAAGGAACTGTTGAGCAAGAAAAACTTTAACGCTATAATTAAGCGCGAATTAAAGTCGGGAAATCTCGTGAAATTGGAAAACGGAAATTATTCACTTGTCGAAGATCAACAACAACCCTCATCAGTCCCATCTTCACCGCCGAATCTTAAAACGTCCTGTGACGACGTCGGAGAAATGGTATCAACATCTCGGCCGCCGTCGTCAGCGTCAAGTAGTCAAGAGTCTGCAAATAAAGAAAAGCAAATTGATGAAATGCCTGAAGAAAAACGTGCCAAAACCCTTCGAGGTCGCAAGAAAAAGAGGATCAACTATTATTTGGAAAATGAGTCTGCCGGTGAGTCCGTTTCCCCCGACGGGCCCACACTAAAAGATATCGAGGACACTGAAAATGCAACGGAGGCAAACACTTCTGGTGGTTTTCGTCTTGGGACGCGGCGTAAGGTGAGACAAAATCGATGTTTTATGTCACATTTTTACTTGGTGAAGTGTTTGCATGTGGGTTTTTATTTCCCTGTCTTGTATTTGTAACACAAATTGACGTGTAACATTTTGAGCGTTGCCAGCTGCTATCTTGTCCGTCATAACCTTGAAATCATGATGGCCGCCTCCTCTTTAGATTTATTACTTGCAAACATGTTCACACGGACCAAGGATTAGTTTGAAAACGGTTAAATTTAGAGTAGTGTACGAAAGGTTAAAATTGTAAAGGAAGATTATTTCTATTCAAAAATAATTCCACATTTTGATTTGCTGTACCATTGCGTAAATTAATAAAGAAACTTTCACACAATACCATTTTCACAAGTTAAAAAGTTTTTTTTGTGATTTGAATCAATTCCAAAGTATTTAATTAAGGCACGCGATTTTCCTTCTCATTATATTATACTAATTTGCTTATGGCTTTGAGCTTACATGGCCAGTTTTAGATATACACCTTGGACCTAGAATATAGCCTAGTGTGCAATAGCCCAATGGGAAAACAATTTCAATGGTAAAATAAAAATGTTGTTTACAACTTGGGAAAAAAGCAACAAATCCATATTTAAAAATAGGCCTAATATTGTAAATTTAGAGAGAAACAAGTGTGTCAAGGTAATTAATAAATTTGTTTTCTTGGTTTCCAGTAGGCCTAGGCATGTAGTAAAGAATAGAATAGCCTATACCATAGGCCTATAGCCTACTTACCGGTAGGCCTAGGCCTATACCCTGTTGCTGCACGACGATGCCTTTGTAGGGCTACTCTCTTTTTTCTCGCAGTGAGATCTAAACTTCTTTACCCACAACATTTATGTAATACCTAGATAGATAGGCCTACTAATTGTCGTTCCCATTTCTCATTTAAAAAGTCTATAGCCTATTGCCAGATGTTCCGTAATACCCGAGAAATCCTGTATTTGATGGGTATTTGCCGCATCTCATATTAAATGAACTCGATTGATCAGCATATTGCATAACTAGAATAAATTTTATGGAAATCAATCCAGAAATTAAAAAATCCATCTCGGCGGGATACCGCACGCCGCACCCCGGTCTCTCAATTGCCGGTTGGGTGCTTTACCCCTAAGCTACGGAGACAGTTAACTTCATAACATCTGGATTGTTGGTGCATTGTAGATCTAGGTGCCCGTTAGGACGCCGCAGCCAACCCGTGGCGCACTACACACTCGGGCACCTTATCTGAATTACACCTAGCCCTACGGGAGTGTTTCCCGATTAATGTATTCTTGACTGTTTGGTGTTGATCGTTCAATACTAAATTGGCACAAAGTGTTTCGTTGAGCATAATATTTTCAGCAATTTTTACCACTTACTAACATTTTGATTATTGATGACTTGACTAGGCCTAGCCTATATCGATTGTTGAGATTTCCAAGATTATAAATTAATCAATACCTTTTATCTTTTATAAATAAAATATCTTTTGTCATGTGCACGGAGCACCCATGGTTACTTTTATTGTTCTAAATCGTGCATCTAGTAAAAGAGCTGGATATCGATTAAAAGTGCAAGCAATAGCTAACAAGGGAGAGATAGTAAGTAATAACCAGCAATAATGCAATCTATAATTTTAAAAAGTTGGTAGGCCTACCGGTAGGCCTGGCCTTTTCAAATTAACTTGATTATAGGCCGCCAACGAGTAATGGCCACACTTTTATTTTGACTACGGTAGGGGTACCTACCGTAACCTACTCAAAATTTCAATTTCAGGGGATATACCCGGTATAAGAGTAATTTGACGGAAATGTTATTTTGTATTAAATTTATGATTTTCCTTTTTCTAACTGAATATTTTTATGTAGGCTATTTACTTGGTTTTTGGCCGCGGAAAGTAGTTTCTGGACTTATTTAATCTTTTTTAGTTTTCCTTGAATCGGTCGTTTTGGTACTAGTTCTGTTGGTGCGGTCCAACTTTTCAACACTGTTTTTTTTTTTTTTTTTTAAAGAAAATAATAAAAAACATCTTCAAATGAGAAATAAGTGAAGAACTCATTATTAACAATTTATTTTTACTCATCACTGAAAAAATACCAATTTTCTAGAATAATGGACACAGATTGAACACAAACACATTTCACTGTCATTTGGTCGCCATGTTTGCTATTTACGTCTTGATTTTACGTACTAGGCCTATCAACCTTTTTCACTAAAATACTCCACCTACAAAGCCTTTAACGTCGCTATTTTAAATCTAAATGACTTTCACCACAAAAAAACTTTCGTTTTAAATAGCGACGTTAAAGGTTTTGAAGTTTTTTTTGTTACTATAACAGCAAAAACGTGATGATTCTATTTTGGATTTTTTTATTATGTTCTTTTAAGGTTATTTGCAGTGAGCACAACATCTCATTCTCAGCAGGTAGGCCTAGGCCGCGTCACTCCATGCTACGTCACTCCATGCTTAGTGATGGGAATTTTCATGAAAAAAAATAATCTTTAAAAATAAATAATAATGTAAATAAATAAATAATAATAAATAATCTTGTTAATCTGTTATTTGAACTGTATTTTACCAGAAAATAAATAAAAATAATTTGTTTCTCTCAAGGATGTAGGCCTAGGGGTAAGTGGGGTAAATAGGAACACTTTTAGAACTTTTCATCTTTGACTTGATCTGTAAAAAGTTGTACAATTGACTTTTTTATGATTTTTTTGTTGTACATTATTCTTTGCACTGTTGTTAGTGTAAGGAATAACTTGTGTGTCATTTTCCTAAAATCATGTACTAGGAAAAAAATCAAATGTAAAAAGTGGTATTGTTCCTATTTACCCCATCATTTTGGGGTAAATGGGAACAGACAACACTGTAGCTTATTGGTGTGAGGTAAAACAAAATGGGGTAAATAGGAACAGATATATCTGATATGTATGATTTCAATAAAAAAAAAATTAAGTCAGCAATGTTAAAAACTGTGGATGCTAGGCCTATGTAAGAAAACAATATCAGATTATATATTAAAACCGGAGCGGAGCGAAGCGCTACATTTGTGTCAAAAAATATTCTTAGTTGTTTTTGTGACAATAGGATTAGTTTAGTGTTTATTATCAACCTTGCAAATAAGTAAGTGGAAAAATTGGGAAGGGGGGATGAATTTAACTTTTCTCATCAAATTTTATCAATGGTGGGAATATGGGGTAATTAGGAACGCACATCAATCTTATGGGAATCTTGTGAATATAATGCACTGAGGTGATATTTTCCAAGTGTCAGAAGAAATTGAGGAACAAGCAGAAAAATGGCCTAAATGGCAATTTTCACAACACCTGGTCAACCACAATGGTCAAATAGAGATGGCTGTGAAGATCGAAAAATGTTCCCATTTACCCCATAAATATAACCTATAGATAGGTTAACTGTGTTGTTCCTTTTTACCCCACTTGTTCCTAATTACCCCAAACCAGTGTTCCTAATTACCCCCAAATGGAGGTGGTATGGGGTAAATGGGGGGGGGGGGCTTAACAGCCATGATGGACTAAGATAAGCAAATGCAAACAAATTGTAGGCCTAAAATCATGTTCATATATGAACATGATGAACTTTTTATATGTCAAAATATTTTTTTAGGGTAGGTCTACTCTTTGGACATAATTTTTTTTTCTAAAGTTTTTTTGACTGAAACTTACATCAACTTTTAAGTGTAGGGTAGTTTTTAAAAAATCAGAAAACTATTAAATTAACATCATTATGAGCTGATTTTTTGATAAATGTTGTTGAGAAAATAAAAAGGTCACATGGAATATTTTTTGTATTTTTTTAAATATGTCATATGGGGTAGATTTTAGGGCTGTTCCTATTTACCCCATGTTCCCATTTACCCCTACAGTGGGACTCAGGCTGAGGGGGAATAAGTCTAATATGCAATATCTTGTTGATTAATTTTATTCTTGCAATTTGCAAATAGCGAAATAGGCCTACATTTTAAAAATAATCGTTGTGACAAAAACGTTGAATATTGAATTGGGATAGTATCTCAGGGGTAGGGTTACCAACTTGGGTCAACTAGAATTCCGGACAAAGCTCGAATTTTAGTGGGTACACAAGGGGTCTGGGGCGAAGCCCCAGCCGCCGGAGGCGAAATTTTTTTGGACCCTTTTAACCTTCAAAACAGCCGGATACGTAATTTAAAGATTCAATGACTTGGATATATTCAAGTTTTAATTCTTCTTTTTGGGAGGCGAATTGCCTACCAGTTCCATCTCACGATGCAACAATCCGACAGAAAACGCAGGAAAATCGCTCACTGTACGTTAAGTGCCGACACGTCTGGCCACGGTCGCTAAACAAACGGACTAATACTAAGCTGAAATCTCATGTTTCTGCTTGCGCGCCAGTGCTGATTGAGTTACGTTGGCCTTGGCCGGCGGAGTTCAAGTAGCGCCTGTGCCTCGTCAAGTGCGCATACAATACAAAGGGGTTGGGGAGGGGTAGTAGTGAGACAGGGCAGTCACGAGCACGACTAGCTAGGAGTAGGACTACGGAAAGGCGGCTACATGAAAGAAACTAACATTTATTCCAAATTACCAAACCAACTGATGTACCAACTTTAGAGAGAAAAAACACTAATTCACTGCAATAGGTACTCTAAAATTCAATAAAATGTAGTACAAATATGACTTTTTCACAAATTCCGGACAAAGTGCCGTCCGGAATGAGGCAATTCCTCTTTCCGGACAAAGGCATCAAAATCAGGACTGTCCGGAGAAATTCCGGACGGTTGGCAACCCTACTCAGGGGTTGAAAAATACCAGGCGCCTAGAATTGGCTTGTTCACGCAAAGCTCCACGCAGATCGCGCCACTGCACTAACCCCCAAAACCAGGGTCCACTAGATACTTATTCCGAGCTGCTTGTTAAGTATCTAGTGGGCCCTGCCCTAAGACCGTGGCGGTGTTTGAAATAAACTTTGTATAGCAGGCTCTGCATTGCCAAATCTGTATGCTTCCTAGATTGTTTGTTTACGTATTGTTTTACCATTCCTTCTTTAATCAATGGTTTTACGTAAGTAGTCGTACGGCCTATTTCAAGTAATTTTATTCAATAGCATATTTTGTTTGTTTAAACTTTTAAACAATGAAAACGTGAACGATTGGAAAATTGAAATAAGAGCTGAAAGCACATGGCGCCGTTGGAGTCTAAACCTGGGGCCTAGCACTGTTATTGAGATTAGACCTAGGCCTACTAGGAATAAGGCTACTAAGGACCAGGGTCTAGGCTTTTCTTCAGCATTAGATGTAGACCTAGGCATATCAATATCATGGTATTATAAATTAGCAAGTATAGGCCTAGGCCCTACTTGCATACGCCTCAGCAAAGCCTAGGGCTTAGTCCTAGCCAGTGTTGATTTGTTGACATAAGAGAGGTTACGTAGGCAGGAGGCCGAATAAAGACCCAATTGTCAGTATATTATGTGTGATTGTATATTTTATTTGTAGTAATAAACACGACAGTATGCCCTCCTCTCTCCTAACACGAATACACACAGCAATTGGGCATTTTGCTTTCAACATAAACCTATGCAAACTGACAGTAAAAACAGTAGGCTGCTGACAGCTATGAGCAGCCATGACACCCGCAAGTTGGGCTATCACCGCCGTCTACACTCTACATCCGCCTTTACAGGCATCCAGACGGCGGTGGGGGGTTAGTACAATAGCGCAGCGTGGTGAGTAAAAGTCGCAGTGAACAAGCCAATTAAGGCCCTGGCAACTTACAAAATATCAACAAAAATTCTTTAAAAAAAAAAAAAAATTTTTTTTTTTTTTTTTAGAACTGAGATGCAAGCAATCGAAATTAACATTTCACAAAAACATCAACAATTTAGATAATTAACCCTGATGTGACCAGTGGTGGATTTTACAGTTTGCAAGGTGTGACAATTGCACACTGATCAATCAGGAAAAACTTAAAAAAAACTTACAAAACAAAATTAGGCAGTAATCGGGAAATATACTAGTTTGGCTGGCGAGCCAGTGTGGTCATGCAGTTGTAGCTGCATATTTTACCGTCAGTTAGAATACAAATTCGCCTTGGAACTCTTTTTAGGCCAATACAAGTAGCAGTCCCCCCAAAAAAGCGCCTACGGCAAATTTGCCTCCGGCGGCTGAGGCTTCGCCCCAGACCCCAGCTATTCACCGCTCCTCGTTTTTAGGAATTTCACACCTGATATTGAGGTCAAAAACCGCCACTGGATGTTGTAGTAGATTAGGACATGGGTAAATGACAGTAGGCCTGTACAAGTAATGTATAAGTTGCTTTACTGGACAATGTTACAATGTGGTCCGTCACGACCCGGCCCTGACACTTGTCTGTTCGTCTCAGCATGCCGCACGGCATGCTGGGAGCCCGACATCGTCCACTGCCTTCTACTACACATCTTTCCTTTACAAAAAAATTAGTAACATTTCATATCAGCCAAAAAATAATACAAAGTGACAAACGCTCAAATAGGTACTGGTATACATAAGTTCAAAACAATAAATTACAGTTTCCAAAATTAACAATATAGACAAAAATAAATAGTGGACTTGCACAATAGGGATCCCCCTTCACATGAGTCTCATGGAACCTTTCCCATACCCATTGGTAATGTCCAAAACTGAATAATACATAAATAATTGGTAACAAAAATAAATAATACATGTAATATATATAGGTACAATGGTCTAATGATAATTGATAATTGATAAAGTGTACTTGCCCCCAAGGCAACCAATAAGGGATACCCTTACAAATTAAGTCTTACAGGAGCTTTTCTTATGCGCTCAGGACGTGGACTTTTCACCGGCACTAGCGGCGGAACCTTTGGCTGGAGGGGACTAACGATGGAATCGTTTATGGTCGGCATGAGTGTAACCTCGGAGGGAAGGGTCTTCGGAACAGGGCAAGGAATGAAGCATGGGGTAGCCTTGTTGGCTTCAATCTCCGTTGGTTGTTCCCTTGATTCCTTACACTGTTCAATGTCCCTATTAACATTTTCTCCTAGATGTTTCTTTAGATGATCGGCATGAGTATACCTGACTCTACCTGCAACTTTCACCAGGAAGGTTACTTGGGCTGACCACCTTTACTACAACCCCCATGTTCCACGACTCTCTTTCCCCCCTCACACATTTAACCAGAACTTTATCCCCTGGTAGGAAATGTTTTGGTACTAACCCTCTAGTTTTGTCATGCGACTCTTTTCTTCTTGCTTGTTTTTGTTCCATTGATTGATTAAAATCTGGTTTTAGTAGGGACAACCTAGTGCGTGGTTTTCTTTGCAGCATTACTTCTGCAGGAGTTTTCCCCGTCTCAGTGTGAGGCGTATTTCGGTAAGCAAATAGAAAATTACTAAGACGGTGGGGAATGGATCGGTTCTTTGAGCTTCTTTCCTCCTCTAATACCTGCTTTAACATTGATTTCTTTAGCGTTTGAACCATTCGTTCAGCTGAACCATTAGATTGTGGATGAATGGGTGGGCTAAATTTTAACCTGATGCCATTACTCTGACAAAATTCTGCAAACTCTCTAGAACTGAAAGGCGGTCCATTATCCACAACCAATATCTCGGGCAACCCAAAGGTAGCAAACACCGCCCGAAGTTTATTTATGACTTGTGAAGCAATAGTGGAATTCATAAACAGTACCTCCACCCACTTTGAATGGGTATCATACATAACAAGGAAATTATTTCCATCTTTTTTTGCTAAATCCATATGAACCCTTTGCCAATTTCGGGTCGCCCAGGTCCATTGACACAAGGGGCCTGGACGTGCAGCTTGTAATGTCATTTGACAAATATCACATGTTTTTACCGTATCATTAATGTCATCATCAATATTTGGCCACCACACCAAGCTTCTAGCTAACATTTTCATACGGGTGGTCCCTGGGTGTTCCTCATGGAGCAATTCCAAAACCTTTTTATGTAACTTTGCTGGTACAATAACTCTATTTCCCCATGTTACACAGTTTTCATGTATAGATAGTTCCTGACGCTTAACAAAAAAGGCATTTAGGGATGTGTCCACAACTTTTTCGGGCCATCCATTTTGGGTTAAATGATAAACCCTTGATAACAAACTATCTTTGGATGTAGCCTGACCAATTTCCTGAGCAGTTAAAGGAAAATTGTCTATTGGAGAAAAGTAATGAATATTCCCCTTTTGTTCCCCCGTCTCCGGTAAAGGAAGACGTGATAGTGCATCAGCTGGTGCCATGTCCTTCCCCCTTCGATATTTTATTTCATATTGGTAAGCTGATAAGATGAGAGCCCAACGTTGCATTCGAGAGGCTGCTAGAGTCGGTAACCCCTTGGTGGGCCCTAGAATGCTTGTCAGCGGTTGGTGGTCTGTCACTAAAAGGAATTTCCTGCCGTACAGGTATTTATGAAATCTTTTAACTGCGAATATTAGCGCCAAAGCTTCTTTTTCAACCTGAGCATAATTCCGTTCTGCCTTGGTAAGAACTCTCGAAGCAAATGCTATTGGCCTTTCATCTCCTCTTTCTGATATCAAGGATAACACCGCTCCAACACCATACGCAGAAGCATCAGCCGCTACCACTATTTGTTTATTAGTATCGAAATGAGCTAAAACACAACTATTTAACATCATTTCTTTGCTCTTTTGAAAGGTTTCATTAGTTTCTATGTTCCAATACCATGTGTCTGAGTGACTTAAATCATACAGAGGCTTCACCACCGTGCTAAGCATGGGTAAAAATTTATTGTAATACTGGAGTAATGCCAGATAAGAGGTTAACTGTGCAGCATCCTTTGGAATGGGTGCTTCTGAGATAGCTTTCACCTTGTCTTTCTGAGGATGTTTACCTAAAGCATCAATTGTATGACCCATGTAATCAACTTCGGGTGACAAGAAAACACATTTTTTTTCCGATACCCTAAAGTTATGTTTAGACAATCTCTTAAATACTAATTCTGTTCTGTATTTACATTCCGCTTCGTCTTTCCCTGCAACTAGGATGTCATCAATGAATACACATACCCCTGGAATACCTTTTAACACCTTGTCCATTATCCCTTGGAATATGGCAGGGGCACTCGAAATACCATATACGAGCCTTCGCTGCTGAAATAATCCCAGATGTGTATTCACAGTAAGCAAGGATTGTGAGCTTGGGCTGACGGAAATTTGTTGGTACGCATTTGCCAGGTCTAGCTTAGTGAAACAGGTACACCCTGCCCATGTGGCTGATAAGTCTTCAAACGTTGGCAAGGGGTAATGTTCCGTCTGAACTACCCGGTTCAAGGTAACCTTAAAATCCCCACACAACCTAATCCCCCCATCTGGCTTGGGCACCGTTATCATGGGCGTTGCCCACTCACTATGTGAAACGGGTATTAGGATACCTACTTTTTGTTGTCTTTGAAGCTCGGCTTCTACTTTTTCCCTTATGGCAAATGGCACCGAGTATGGTTTACAAAATATGGGCTGGGCATTTTCTTTCAACACAATAGTGGCTTGATACCCCTTCACCTCCCCCACGTCTTTTGCAAACACCTCGGGAAACTTACGTTTAAACTCGTCACTCCCCTTCCTAGGCTTGCCGTTTAACCCGCCTTTTGCTACCTGGTTCACACGTTTGGTACTTACTTGTCCTTGGTCCACCAGGGACTTCCAGTCAAGTCTAATTATTCCTAACCAATCTCGGCCCAACAAAATTGGAGAACGCGCTTTGTGGTTATCTACCACTAGGATCGGCAAATTGGAATACGCGATACCTTGGTATCCTACCTTAACAAGTGTTTGCCCTAACACTTTGAGTTTACTTCCATCATAAGTTGACAATTTTGTCTTACTAGGTTGTAATACTAGACCCGCTTTTACTAATTTAATCTCAAACACTTCTCTAGGGACTACTGTAACTACTGCCCCCGTGTCTACCTCCATCTTAATTGGAATTCCTTCTATGTACATTTTCACTACGTAAGGCCATTTCTTTGATGAAAAACTTTGCTTGGTGTATGCAATGTTATACATTTCACTATCATTTTCTGCAGAGCTACTATCACTATCTTCCGTACATCGGAATACCTTTTTTGCTGAAATACCTGTAGACTTGCACATCTTGGCTACGTGCCCTCGCCTGTGGCACTTGAAACACTCCCAGTGTTGGACTGGACACGCCTCTTTTGCATGTCGACGTCCGCAGCGCGAACAGCTTGGCCCTGGCTCTTGACGGAACTCCTTGTGGGGACCCTTTTCTGGAACTCGTTGGTTTGCGAATGGTTTGGATTTTTTCCTATTTTGCTGTACATATTGGACTCCTTCTCTGGGTGACGCTGGGTGACCATGTATCTCACGCACATTATCTGTAGCAAGGTCGAGTTGTTGTGCTAACTCAACTGCCGACTGGAAAGATAAGGACACATCCTGAATCACAAGCTTTTCTTGTACCTTCTCACTTGAAAGTCCACATACGAAGAGATCCCGAAGCATTTGGTCTAAGAAGAGACCAAATCTGCATGTGGCTGCCAACTTCCTTAAGGCTATCACATAGTCTGGTATAGACTCGCCTTCCTTCTGCACTCGTTTAAAAAAACGTCGCCTTTCGGCAATTATGAATCTTTGAGGTATGTAGTGCGTTTTTAAAGCCAACACTATATCGTTGTATGGCCTAGACCCAGGCAAAATTGGTGACATCAAGTTCTTTACAACTGCATATGCCTTGTCCCCCATCAATGATATCAAGGCGGGCGTTCTGTCTTCTTCTTTTACCGAATTTGCTTTAAAATACTGCTCCATTCTCTCCATATAATTCTCAAAATCGTGTACTTCCGGATCAAACGTATCCATATGTCCTACTCGCGACATTTTACGTATATAGGCCTTAGGCCTATGCTTTGACTAGGCCTAATGACGCCTGCCCCGCCCCTAGGTCATGCATGGTCATGCACGTAGGCCTACGCCGTACGTTTTCCCCCCTAATTCAGTCCATAAATTAACACGACTTACTTGCAGCGCTATCGTTCGTGTTCGTCGCCATTTGTAGTAGATTAGGACATGGGTAAATGACAGTAGGCCTGTACAAGTAATGTATAAGTTGCTTTACTGGACAATGTTACAATGTGGTCCGTCACGACCCGGCCCTGACACTTGTCTGTTCGTCTCAGCATGCCGCACGGCATGCTGGGAGCCCGACATCGTCCACTGCCTTCTACTACAGATGTGACCGTAGAGCATGAAGACCGAAATGACATTGACACTACCAATGCCGAGTCCACGCCATCTATTATGCATGGGACTAGACTGGCTGCTGTTCATGAAGTATTTGAGGGCAATACAGGCCTAGGCCTAGCTATTGTTGCACATGCACCAATAGATTCCATTTTAACTAGGCCTACCTCCTCATTGCTGGGGTCTAGGCTTATTTATGTACTCTTTGGATGGGTAAAAACCCGATAAAATCTATAAGGAGCCATTTATGCCAGGTGATAATGCTTATCTGTACACTCTACAAGAGTGGATAATAAACCCTCCAAACCCATTTTACGGGCACTTAGGTTAAATTGTTTATGCAAAAAAAATTCGCCTGTGGCGAATTTGCCTCCGGCGGCGCGGTTTTCCCACGCATCGTCCCTGACTCCTAACTTTCTTCCCCTGGCTCCTACATTTTCAGATATTTTTCAACCCCTGTAGTATCCAATTCCAACATGAATGATGGAAACAAAAGCAACATAAAACATAGGGCCTAATGTAAAAAAACACATCCATCGTTTTGGGTGGTTAAGGGAGTGCCTAGATTATTGGATGAGCGTAGCGAGCGGAGCGAAGATTCCATTTCACTACACTGGAGAAAAAAATCCGGATCTTATTTTTTTTGTATGTTTGTCTGTTTGTTAACACGATTCCGGCTAAACCGATACTCCAATTGCGATGAAATTTTCTGGAGGCCCTCGAAATTTCTAAACTTAGAACCACCACTTTTATGAGCGCAATCAAAAAATAATTTCTCGTGAAAAACAATTTTACGCTTTTTTTGTTTGAAAAAAATTACGCTCATCCAACAACGCGCCTGAAATAGCGTTTGCGAAGCTTCTGAGTAGTCACTACAATCAATGCTACAAACAATACGGTACCTACAGAATAATTGGAGGCGAAGACCTCACACCAAAGTACTGTTTGTCCCGGTCTTTCCATTCCACTAGGGTAGGCCCTCCCTACCCTAGGCATTTAAGATCTGAATAACCATCTAGCATTTGTGCTAATTAAAGCTGGATTTTATCTGGTTATGGCCCAACCAGACTATTTCCTATACAACCTACAAAAATAATATCCTAAGTTAGCTAGACCTTCATTTGCAGGCTTCGTATTTGCTATGTGACCTAGCTCCTACATTGACAAACTTCTAGGCCTATGTCAATGCCTCTGTTCTAGGCTAGACCCCAGCATGCATTAGGCCTGTGCTGTGCAAGAGGCTAGCCAAATACTAAATACCAAATACCTGCATAATTAAACAACATAATAAAAATAAAAACTTGAAAATTTTCAATGAATTGAAATTTTTCACGAAAATTTTCACGTGAAAATTTTAAAGTCCCAACACTATATGCTACGTTTTTTCATGTTTTTTTCTTGGAAATTGTCGGTAAAAGTGGGTTTCCGCGTGTTTATTTTTAATTTACTAGTGATTTTGCATGGTTTTGAACAACAACAAAAAAATGGTGCAAAATTAGCCATTCCGTCATACTACCCATTGTTCCGATATAGGCCTACCCTAAATACTCTGTATTAAAAAATGGCTTCACATAATAGCCACACCCCACATTCTGAACATGATAATTTTAAATATAGGCCTACCAGAGCCTATTCTTGCATCAGTAGGCTTACTAGAAGTTGGGGGGAGGGGGGGGGGGAGTACTGCGTTTCCAACACAGCTTCAGTGCAGTCCTCCACAATCCCAAGCATAGGCCCTATGACTTTTAGCATGAAAATTTTCTTTCTCCCATAGGCCTAATGCTTTGCAATGGAGCGCGCATGCGCAGTTAATTCTGAAAACGGTCTATTGAGTATTGACTGCTGCTTGATTGGGGTGGAAGCGAGAGTTTAGTGCCCTTCTTCTGTTTTTCCTGGTAGGCTTAAATGGTTAATTAATAAAATATTTTTTAGGACTACATTTACGTGAGTAAAGAAACGATCTATCAGATCCGGTAGGAGGCCCATATTTTTAAATTATTTCATCGATTTGGAGTAAAAAAATTGTGGGATCTTAGTGCTTACCAAATCGTGCCACTTCACTTGTCTTTTATTAAAAGATAAATAAATATTTCGGTACTTGTTCATTAACGGTACCCCCTCCAAAAAATGAAAAATTCAGTTTAAACATAACATTAGACAATCAAAACTACTACATCTACTCCATCTGAGTTTCAGGAGGTCAGGAAAACACAATAATTTCAAACAAAGCCTCGAAAACATCCTTTCCGGCTACATACTTTGCGCCAGGAGTGACACGGCCTAGGCCAACATATTCCACCTACAAAACCTTTAACGTCGCTATTTTAAATATAAAGGACTGTCAATGGAAAAGTACTTTCGTTTAAAATAGCGACGTTAAAGGTTTTGAAGGTTCATTATTGGTATCCGTGAACGTCAATGTCAGCTGCACGGCGACGACTGCTCTCATGTAGGCCTACGCATTCCAATGGATTATACTCGCCTGAGTAACGTTGAACGTGTGAGTCAAGTTCACTGTCAGAGTTATATTCAACTTCTCGCAAGTTGTAATTATTTATTGTAAACAGAAAGAAGTAAAAAAAACGACGATGGAGGGGGAGCAATGAACAAAAAATTGAGGGGGGCCCGTTAATGAACAAGTACCAATATTTCTAATATAATTAGCCCTAATATCTGCTTACCATTACTTGTTTTTATGTAGGCCTACATTTGTCTTTGCAAGCGGTTAAGTGTGGCAATTCATGGATCATTTTCTAACGGGGCACGCTTAGGTGATCCTTATCAGTCACCTCAACAGCACATGGTGTTCCCAAGGGGTCACCCATCTTAGTTAGGTACTTCATCATCATTATCTGTTGCCACGTCCAACTCTGCGTTGGGTCGGCATTGAAGACAGGCCTCTCCATCTTCTTCTGTCCTGCCACCACTCCTCTTCTTCCACCACATTCCACTCTCCTCCCCGCTGTTCTACATCTTTTCTCACACTATTCTGCCATTGTTGTCGTGGTCTGCCCCTTGGTCTCCTACCTGGAATTTCCAATTTCCAAAGTTGTGTAAAATTGAAAATAGGATCATAGCCTATCTTATCTGTAGGTACTGTAGGCTACCAACCTTACACTATTAATTTATTTTTTTTAATTTGTCCTTAACTTCACCTAGAACACTAATTGGATGAGCGAAGCGAAGACTTCAATTTCACCGACCCCCCAAAAAATTTAGCTCGGTTGTTTTTTTGTTTTTTTTGTTTTTTTTTTGTTTGTTTGTTTGTTTTTCCGTCTGTTTGTTCGCTCTCTACCGGGCAAACGGCATATGCGATCTTGATGAAAATTTGACACGACCTTCGTTTTCTCTGAACTTAGACTTGCCACGTTTTTGGGTACAATCGAAGAAATATTTCTCATGAATATCGTACTTTTACGATTTTTTTCGATTTTTAGTGCAATATTTTCGTGCCATTTGGGCCAATTCTGACCAAACGGGTGGGGCTACAACGTTCATATTTCACATGGACATTGGGGTAATGGTGATGTATTGCTTTCTGAAAGAAAAAGTTGAAAAAGTTAGCCAGAATCGAGAGAAATAAAGCTTTTAATAAACGTTTTTTGACTTTTTGTGCGATATTTTCGTGCCATTTGGGCCAATTCTGACCAAACGGGTGGGGCTACAACGTTCATATTATACATGGACATTAAGGTTATGGTGATGTAGTACCTTTTGAAAGAAAATGTTGAAAAAGTTAGCCAGAATCCATAGAAATATAGCTTTTAATGTAAGATTTTTAAGTTAAACAATAACAAATTAACAAGAAACAATAGAAACTTGACAACAATCACCTACAATGCGTCGGCAGAAAAACAAAGCACTTGCAAAAGTAAAGATATCCCACGCAAACTAAAAACTTTAAAAAAGCTCATCCATCAACGCGGCGAGACTTTAGCGTTTTCCTAGTATTTGAACCTTACAGAAGGTCTGAGTACGTAGCATAGGCTACATAATTAAAGTTTAGACTTACGACCAACCTGACGTGTACAAGATAGGTGGCAACCCTTGAAGTAAATACCAGTACCAGTACGCCAGTAGTAGTAGTAGGCCTACGCATAGTACGCCAGCCCAGACCATAAATTTTTGTTCGGGAAAAAATGCAAACCTGACATCATCTTTCAGCGAGCAGCAAAGAAGGTATTTGACCCGTCGGACAACAATCTTCCCAATCCCAAGAGGAAAAGAGGGCGACCTTTTGGAAGCAAAAACAAGGAAAGCCGGGAGGCAAAAGAGAAGTGCGAGGAAATAGACGTTGTTGGTACCGGTACAGATGTAGTATTCGGGCCAAAGTTATTCTGCTTCATTTGTCATCTGCCTGGCTGCAATCAACCAGGCCAACCTGGTAACTTGATCGCATGTCGTGACTGTACTACAATGGGTAAGTTACTTGTTTTCTATTCCTTTTTTTACAACTTAAGCCTAGTTTTCATGTCGACGAGCGAATGACTAGCGACCACGTTTTAAAATGATCTCAACTTTGGTCGCGTGTTCCCAGTCCTCTGATTGGTCTAGAACCAATATGCTTGCATTTGCTCGCCTTCATGAAAACTTGATAATTCGGACCTAGATTTTAAAAAACAATACAGCTTAAACTTGGTAATAGGAAGTTCAGTTCAGTTTCTTTAGCCTCCTTAAATAAATAAATTGGTACGTATTTAGCCTACCCCCCAGTCAGCATATAACTGATTTTCAATAGGGGACATTAAATCAAAGTGACCAAGCCTACCCTGTAGGCAGTGTTGGGGAAGGAACTTTTAAAAAGAACGCGTTCTCGTGAACGCGTTCTTTTTTTGTGAACTTTTCAGTGAACTCACTCTTTTTTAAATGAATGAACTTGAACTTTTAAAAGTTCATTCCGAGAACGAACTTTTCAGTTTTAGAAAGTTCATTTGTAAGTTCTTTCCGTGCGCCGAGCAGCCGTCGACTCGCCGCCGTCGACGCTTAAAAACAATAACAAATCGTTGTTTATCGTAGGCCTACGTTGACGCACGTTCAGCTGATTTTGACAAGATCACGCACGATTCACGAAGATAAAACGATGTACGCCAACTACTTCGGGAAAAAATCTTAGGAGCCTAAAATTCTAAGTATCTGCCTTAATTTTACAAGCTGGTCGACGAGAATGTAGTACAAATCATCAACACGATCAAAAACAGCTCAATACTTTCGTCCGACTCAAACTCGCGAGTAGTTTGGTACTCAAACATCCCTAATGTTTTTCCTCGTGTTTTTCTTCATTTTACGACAGCCTTTAAATAAAATAGTGATTTTTTTACAAAAGAACTTTTAAAAGAACTTAGGCCCTAGTTCATATTTTAGACGAACTTGAACTTTTCAAAATTTCATGTTTTAAAAGAACTTGAACTTTTTAAAAGTTCATTATTTGAGCTGTGAACTGAACTTTTAAAAAGTTCATTTTAAAAAAGAACTGACCCAACACTGCCTGTAGGCCCCGACACAATCGACGAGTGAGCGATAACAAACCAATGATTAATTGGATGAGCGAAGCGAAGACTTCAATTTCACTGACCCCCCAAAAAATTTAGCTCGGGTGTTTTTTTTTTGTTTGTTTGTTTTTTTTTTTTTTTTTTCCGTCTGTTTGTTCGCTCTCTACCGGGCAAACGGCATATGCGATCTTGATGAAAATTTGACACGACCTTCGTTTTCTCTGAACTTAGACTTGCTACATTTTTGGGTACAATCGAAGAAATATTTCTCATGAATATTGTACTTTTACGATTTTTTTCGATTTTTAGTGCGATATTTTCGTGACATTTGGGCCGATTTTGACCAAACGGGTAGGGCTACAACGTTCATATTTCACATGGACATTAAAGTAATGGTGATGTATTGCTTTCTGAAAGAAAAAGTTGAAAAAATTTTGCCAGAATCTATAGAAAAAAAGCTTTTAATATAAGTATTTTAATTTTATGTGCGATATTTTCGTGCCATTTGGGCCAATTCTGACCTTACGGGTGGGGCTACAACGTTCATATTTTACATGGACATTATGGTTATGGTGATGTAGTACCTTTTGAAAGAAAAAGTTGAAAAAGTTAGCCAGAATCCATAGAAATAAAGCTTTTAATAAAAGTTTTTTACGGTAAATAATACCAATTGACAAGAAACAAAAGAAACTTGACAACATTCACCTACAATGCGTAGGCAGCAAAACAAAGCACTTGCAAAAGTAAAGATATTCCACGCAAACTAAAAACTTTAAAAAGCTCATCCATCAACGCGGCGGGACTTTAGCGTTTTCCTAGTATTTGTAATAGGAAATATAGCAATCAATGGTATGGACAGTGTGAATACCCGCGGACAAACGCCCGAATCAACAAGGCCGATTCAGAACAACTTTGAATTTATTATGTGCTGGCTCCAAAGTCACCTTTTATTAATTCCTTAGGCAAGAACTGATGGACTTAAGTCCAAATCAGAAGTTGAAAAACTTCTGCCTAGAGCTAGAATCGAACCCTGGACCTTCTACATTGTAAGCAGAGACGCTAACCACAAGACCAACGAGCCACAGGTTATACATTGCAACATTAGATTTGTCATTGAGTTTCTTATACGGCTAAAATATAAACGGACTACACAAAATTAAATTTTTAATTATTTTTATAAGTCGGCCTACATTCAGTGGTAAAATTGGTACACACAAGATAGATGGACCGGGACCAAATAAAATGGAACGTTGAAGAAAGAGGGAAATCGCGGGAGAGAATAAATGAAGAAAGACTCTGGTAGGATAGAAAGAAATTGAGAGAACTGGTAGAAATGCCTGTCGTAGAAGACATTGAAGAAGATAAGGAGGTGTTGAGCCTGGCTAGCAAGCACTGAAAGTCCACAGCCCGAGAAACTGGCGATACGTCACCCCCCGATCTGACTTATGTTGGAACCTTGTGTTTGATTATTATTATTAATATAATAATACCTATGTTAGGCCTATACACAAAATTGTTATCTCTCTCATTGCTAACATGTTCCTTTACACCATAAAATAATTTTTTAAGTTGGTATGTCGGTTGGTAAGCTAGTATATAATATTATGCCCATATTTGTTATTGCTGTCTGTCCCTATTTTGTGTTGTGTTGGCTGGCATGGAGGTGCCCTTTTGTTGAGTGTCAATTTTTTTCTAGACTAGGAAAACGCTTAAGTCCCGCCGCGTTGTTGGATGAGCGTAATTGGTGCATTAAGCTGCCATGTGTTATGTGAATTTTCTGTTGTTCTGTGGCAAAATCATTACTAAGTTGAATTTTTTTTTAAATTAAATTAAATTAAATTAAAAATTAACTTAATTTTTTTAATTTTTTTTTAATTAATCGTAATTGTTCAAAAAATCGTAAAATTGCGATTTTCATAAGAAATAATTTCTCGATTGCGCTCAAATTTTACACTAATATATTCATTCATAAAATAAAGGTTCTGCAAAAAAATCATTAAAATCGGATAAAGCATGTAGGTGTTATAAGTCGAAGAAATTTTTTAAAAATTGAAAAAAATTGTAAAATTGCGATTTTCATGAGAAAAAATTTTCTGATTGCGCTCAAAAACGTGGCAGTTCTAAGTTCAGAGATTTCGAAGGCCTCCATAAAATTTCATCGCAATCGGAGTATCGGTTTAGCCGGAATCGTGTGGACAAACAGACAAAAATACAAAAAAAAAAGAAGAAAAAAAAAAACATTCCGGATTTTTTTCTCCAGTGTAGTGAAATGGAATCTTTGCTTCGCTCGCTACGCTCATCCAAAAATTGTAACAACCTGGCCAAAGCCTACCAGTATGTAAGTTTATCTTTAGGATGTTTGTTGAATGGTTCCTTGAAAGTTACATTTTGTCCGCAGTGCATCCAAAATGCACCAAGCCAAATTTCGAGGGTGAACGCTCGATGCCATGGCAGTGCTTTCACTGCAAGACCTGTTGCGTCTGTTCCGAGACGGATGAATATGTGAGTACAATAACTTGATCGTTGATTTATTTTATCATATTTCGTTTTTTAGGCAAGACTCGTAAATATATAACGTAATAAATATAATATATTAACCTATGTTCTGGTATTATATAGACCCCATGTAGGTACTAGTATAATGGGGAGAACTTTTTGTAAAATCAATGAAGTTGGAAGTTCAATCCCCATGACTTCAAGTCAAGAACTCTACTTTGCATTAAGAAACACACATCATATATTTTTGTTTTGTTTGTGTTTTTTAAATACAAAAATGTTTATTTTATTTAAAAAATAACTCCGTCCTAAACTCTAGTGTGGACATTATGTTTGCAGGAAGCCATGGTGATATGCCATGCATGTGACGACGCCTACCATCTGTCGTGCCACGCCCCCTCCGTCAGCACAAAGTTCAAGGGGGCATTCGTTTGCGCTCGCTGCTCCTCAAAGTCCAAGGTCAAACTGGATGCCAAGCAACAGTCGGTGCCTCTGGACAGTACGTACAATAACACATGTTCCTTCTCCGTTAGTTGTTTTGTTTTGTTGTTTGAATATTGTCTGACATGTTTGTTTTTGTTTCATGCAGTCAGTGATATCATTGGTAAGTATTCACAGATACACTTACATATAATTTACATTTCCTATCAATGCACATGATTCCAAATTTTAATTTGGGTATAGGTACCTCACACAGTCATATTAACCTACATTAAATATTATAGGGAACCTAAGTTTTGAAGGCGGGAAGGAAATTGGTTCTCTCTGGTCTCAGCGCCCATAAGAATTAGCATGGTACGAAAATGTAACTGGCCGTATCTTTTGACTCGCGCAAAAGAAATCTAAACCAATAACATCACAAGATGCATAATTTTGTGAAGAAGATGATGGCATTCTACTTTGCTCGATGACGCTTCCTAAATTCAAACTATTATGAGTTAAATGGACCCATGTTTGAGTGCTGTCGCAAATGTACTCTGACTGAGCGGCAACCTAAGCGAGACGCAGCCACATTGTGTACAGCTGTGGCATCCTCGCATACCACGCGCCTGTCCATGGTTGCTAAATGTACTTGGCATTCAAGATTTTGTTGGCACATAAAGGATATTTTATTAGTAATGTATATCTAGTACAACCCAGTGACCTCACAGTAGCCACAAAGCAAGTCGGATACCAAATGTTATGCTGATGCCACGGACAAAATGTTTTTACGTGCTTTTTCATGAGCGGTTTGGAAGGTTTGGCAACAGTGTAAATGACATGTAGAGTTCACTTCAACTCAAAACAAATGTCATTAATATTTGTGATATAGCAGAGTTATGTATATCCATGCAAAGAGGAAAGATTATAGTTTCTTACAGTATAATAATAATAATAAATAAGTATAATAATTATAATAAAATTCCGGTCCGTAGTCGGGTTCTCGAGCTATCTCTTACGAAACATTTAGCACGGGTTAATCGCCTATACCACGCTGACCGGAGAGAACCGGACAACGCCCACTTAGATTCCCTATTAGTTATACTTCCAACGGGAATCATCTTTACTCTAGGGATTTATTTTTCTGTTACGTATTATCTAATTTCCATCTGGAAAATCTGGTAAAGGAATTTTGTAGTGAGAAATTTGTACCCTGCCAATCCTCCTCGTTAATAATAACATTAGTCAGGAAATAATTAGAAACAAACAAGATGACATGATTATGAACGTATCTAACCCCCCTCGTGTTCTGCCCAGGTGTGTCGCGGTCGTCGCCCTCCCCTTCCCTCTCCGTCACCTCCTCCTCCCTCCCCTCCCCCCTCCCCAACTCCTCGTCTGGAGTCTCCAGCCTCGCGGACGATGTGACTGAGGAAGATGTGGTACCGGATGCTGCTAGCTGGACCGTCACGCAGGTGGCAGATTATCTCAGGCAAAGGGGCTACACACAGCAGGCGGACGTCTTTGAACACAATGTGAGTATTGCTGTTGTGTAGACACTAGAAACAACAATATGATTGATTTGTTTATATAATATATTCAATGATCATCGGTACATTAATTAGGAATATCACAACGAGCATAGCCCTTAAACACAGAATTGTGTGTGATATTCCTAAATATAATAAAATTGATATTTAATTTTTAAAGTAGGCCTATAGGAAATTAAAATTTACCATAAATTTCTCGGCATAAGAAAAAAATATAATCATAAACTTAACAGTTAAACACAATAAGACTCACAATACAAACATTCAAACGGCTAACATTGATCTTATATTATTGTGAGGGTTGCCTCCAATTGCCAATTAATTGATGGTCGATCTATTAACGGATAATCAATAGTTTATTGATGTTATTTATCGATTATATGCAGGCCAACAGGTATATTAAAAATGCCAAGTTAAACAAGTGGGATGCGGCCATTATACGCACAAAACAAAGCCATCAATAGTATTTCTAAACATATTACAGTAAGATCTCTCTTATCCGATCTCCTCTTATCCGATGTTCCGTGTTAACCGAGCCGCCAAAAAAAAAAAAAATAAATAAAAAATAAAAAGTTTTAAATACGTAAATAAACATAAAAATAATTACAGACGCCGCGCCGCACTTTTTTAAATGTACTCGCATACATTTGTAGGCATGCCTTACGAGTGAGTGCAAAGAAGATAGATCGGCGATATATCTCGACTTTCGAGCAGTGTGCATCAGTCTACTGAGCATATAGAGTTCAGTGGTCAGTGTGCGTCGGGCGCATCGCCGGTAAGCGTCAGTGCCACCCACTGAGCATATAGAGGTCAGTGTGCGTCGCGCGCCTGCGCGTGCGCATACGATCCAGCCATCTCACACACAGCTGTTCAAAGATGGTCGTTGTGGAACTAGATGCAATCATGTTTCAACCGATTCACGAAATTCGTAATCACGACGCATTGAATTGTTATTCCTGGGCTTATCTTATTTCTTTCCCAGACTTATCTTGCGTCGTGAGCTTCAGCGCGGGCATAGTAGTGAGAGGTTTTCCCACATGAGAAAGAGAGCTAGGCCTAGGCCTATGTTTGCATTGTAGGCCTAGGCCTACTGCGTCGAGTTTAGGCCTAGGCCTAGGCCTAGACATACGTTTTTATTACGACATGTAGGCCTAATTGTGTACGTGTGTTCGTGAGCTTGAATTACAAGCTATTAAATCATTTAGTATACCCTGTATGAAGTGTATCGTGTGTATTTTATGTTCCTTTATCCATTACATGTGTCATATATCATGCTATGCTACGAGAGCAAATAAACAATTGATCCGCGCCATCCGAGTTTTTCGCAAATCCGAGGTGCCCCCGGTCTCATCCAACTCGGATAAGAGAGATCTTACTGTATTTAAAATTTAGGAGATCAAAATAGGGACGGCAACGCAATCTATAATCAAGTGAATAGGTACCGTACAGTGTTTGTTTAAGAGAATAATGTATTACAGTATTAGAATAAAAGGGAAGCCGGAAGCCCTAATACAATTTAATAATCTTACTTCTTCTTTCCAAAAGGTTACAAAATAAAAAGCATAATCTTATGCTTGCAGATTGTTGGTTTTGAAATAGTGATTTGGTTACTTTTAGCGAGTGATTCTTTGTGTTGTGTTATATTGACAAAGTAAGGAATTGAACAATTAAAGATTTCACATTGTATGATTATTGATTATCTAATTGATTGTTGATTTAATTAAAATCTCAATTACATATCGATCTTGTCAAAAGAAGCATCGAACGGCAACCCTAGATAATATTCATGCCATGATACTTATCTCGACAATACTTGTGATTTTATCAAAAGTATCTTAATTCCAGGAGATCGACGGTCAGGCGCTTCTTCTCATGAAGCGCAAGGACGTAATCGACGGTCTTGCGATGACTCTCGGTCCAGCGTTGAAGGCGTACAAACAAGTACGGCGACTTCAGCTACGCACATCCGACCTCTGCCAGCTGTGGGCGTAGTTTACCGCATCTCAACGTCCGACATCCATGCAGATTTTGTACATTTGTACATATAGGAAAGTATACGTTTTTATAACTTTATGAGATTTTTGTAATCAGATAATTAAAATGTGTCATTGACTCATGATTGTATATATTTTGGGCTATGCGTTGGGTTCCGATGTTGTGGCGTAGTTTGGTGAAAGATTTGAACCACATAGAAGAATTTGCCGACTGACAAAACGGGTTCAAATATGAAAAACTTTAAACATTTATTTTGGAAAGGAAACTAGAGTGAAGGTATTAGTTGGAATCTTCAAGGCAGTCGTTTGCTTCCAATTCCAGGTTAATGTATTTCTTATTGATTTTCGTTCTGGTCAGAGTACCAATGCCAGGCAAAACTATTTGTAGTACGGTATTTGACTATTTACAGATATTTTTTATATCAATATTTGATCTGTTTTTGGTGGTGTAAGTAAGCTGGAAAAGACTTGCGAAAAAGTATGTACTCGTGATGGGCAACACCTCTTTGGCCCAAAATACTAGGTAATGATAGTTTATTTAAATATGGTTATGCTGAGGGGAGTGGACCTGGAGGAGGGATAAGAATTCTAATATCTTGGAAGTATTATGAGTTTGTGGCTAAGGATGTTAAGATAGGGAATGAACAATGATGTCAATGAAGTACAGTGGAGAGTGGGGTTTAGCAGAAAAGTTAAGAGAGCTGGTTTGGAATGAGCAGTTCCATAAGAAAATGTAAAATTCTCCTGTATAAGCTATACTAGTACTACCTACCTAGGGCACAACATGGTGCTGTGACATGGCCGATGGGCTGGGAGAAGAAAAGAGCATTACAGCCAGCCAAGATTATATTGGGTCAGATGTAACTAAGTTGGATGAGGAAATGAAGTATTAGTGTGATAAGGAAGACATTGCGAGACAGGAGCCCTAAAGATCGGGAACACGAGAAGAAAGGATCCCGAGACAAGTGCGTGAGGTGAAGAATGAGATAAAGTGGCAAGACCAAGTACAGGCAGATGTGGAGGAGAGAGGAGAGGGGAACGAAGAGAGAGAGAGAGATGGTGTTGCGACAAAAGAAGATAAGGCGTCAAGCTGGTGCTGATTCTGTGAAGCCCAAGATCAATGGTGGAAACACCCAACTAAATGATGTTGGAACAAAGTTTAGCAATGAATGGTAGTTTGATAGATAATTAAATATACTTGTAATAGGCCTATAATACCGTACGGCGTACGTAATTGAATCTAAGACTATGTTTTTTTCCACTTAAAAATTAAAATAATTGGGACTCATCTTTAATTTTCATTGTAAGAATGTAATTTTATCAGTTTAAACATCTGGAAAATGAGGTCGTCTTAACTTCAAGGTCGATTTAGATTCTAGTAAATGTGGTAACTTGGTATAATCTTGATACAATGATATCTGCAAACTGGTTTCTTGCCCAACCCAACATTCAAGTATCAGGTATCATCAATTATCATGTTTGTAACACCGTTTTTCAATCTGTAGTTTCTTCTACTAAATGATCAAAGTACCAATAAAAGGCACAAGATTCAACCCGTATTAAGTACTTGTTGTGAACTTGGACTTGTTATTGTCTTCTGCACTTGTCAAGACTATTTCAGGTTTGAATAATGTTTATATAATATTTTCAGTACTCTATGTTGGCTTGTAAATAGACTAGTATGCCAACTTAGCTACTTTATAGATTATCCACAGAGGATTTGATGAATTTGTCAAAACTGATTTTTTAAAGTTATTTTCTAATAATTTCTTAACTTACAATGTGTACCTGTACATGGCAAGCAAGCATGCATGTGTAAACTATAAAAAAAATGCCTCTAAAAAAACTTCAATGGTTTAATGTAAAACTTGCCTGGATGTAAAATAGTTTACTTTGTTATGCAGGGTGTATAAGATTCCTTACCTTAAAGGCTTAAAGCAATTCATTAAATACCAGTAATATTTCCTGAAATTCAAGCATAAATAGCACCTAATTACTACTGAACAATTACAAATGATAACCATAGTACCCCACCCTCCAAGTTTGCTTCGACCCCGTTTATTTTACTAGCGTTTGACGCGAACTGGAACACGAGTTAGATAGAATGTGGGCTGAAATATGCATTGAAAGTTGAAACCTCAATTGTTGTTGCAGCCCACGTCCGTTTAATTAAATGACGGATTTTACTCGCATAACCTAACAAACCAAACCATGTTGAGCGCTAGCAACATAAATGTTAAATGGGGTCTTCACTCCAGTCTAGCACATTAGACAACACTGCTACATTTTGTTTTTTCCATTGATATTTTTTGTAGTGTCACCTTTTTCCTTAAAAAATGCACATTTTTCTTGCAATAACGAGTGAAAACGAGACTAGCACAGGATGTAGTTGACTGTGATGTTATAAATTATCAGCCCGCGTTTCTGATCAATGCTGGGATTTATTTTTGTATAGATTTACTTGTGATGGTGAGACAGCTCATCAACTACTTCTAAGACTTCTACGCGATGTAATTATGATTATGGCGCAATTGTTTAAATTCTAGTAGACATTTCTTTTTTATTAAAGCTGTATGTCCAACTGTTTTGTGCAAACACTTTTCGGTGTTGTGTAGCAGACAGCGTAATTATATCACTAAAAATTACAATTTTGCGCAGTTTTTATATCGCGACTACTGTAATCAATACGTATAATATACTGACACTGTACTGTACATAGAATGTCATAATTGATTGTTAAAGAGACTTGTGTTTTGTTAATTTTTTCTCTACAAAGTAGGGAGGGACAACATAAATGTTATCCAAATTGAAGCGATGGATGTTTTTGAAATACTATATAATATATATATAAATGGTTTTGAAATATACTTTTTGTTAATACTGAGTATTTAGTATCTACATTAATGAAGTTCATAAAATATGAATCACTTAGATAGTATTAGTATACCGCAGGGTAAAAAGAAATGTGTTTGCATCACAAACTCTTCTTCTTCTCTTGTGCCCACATTGACATATCTATGTCATCATGACATTGTGGCTTGACAACCAGTAAAGATAGGACTCCTGTTCCCTCCTGTCCATACCCCTTGGCATTTCCTCATAGTGTCCTTTCAATGTAGCGCATCTAAACAGATGTTGTCTGTCCTGTGTTCCATTACCACAGAGCTTACATATGCTGCTTTCAGTCACACCTATTCTATGTAGGTGCTTTGATAGCAAGTCATGGCCGGTATCTAGTCTGAACTGTGCTAATGTAGTTCTTCTCCTATAATGGTTTGTCTTATCATTCCTTCTTTTCCTTGTATTAACCAGCTCACTCCACACTTTATTCTTGCCTTTCTCCTTCCATGCTTTCTTTACTTCAGAGTTGCTGACTGATTTGAAACTACTAACATGAATGTGGTGAAACGTTTTCGTTTTGTTGGCATTACTAGTCTTTTATGATTTTGACTCTAAAATTATGCAAACTGTTGCGCAGTTTTTTCTGAGAGTCTTGGCAGAGAGACCCCAGAAAAATAATTAGTTATGTCATAAAATATGTAAATAAATAGGTATACCTACTTGTGAAATTCACATTCAACAGTATATATATATAGGCTATGCTATGACTATGAATGAGTTAACAGTTGTCTTTAAAAGTTATTTGCAAAAGAAGTACTGCTATGAATAGATTTAATTTTGGGAATACATTTTATAATAATTCTTATTTATAATACAGTATAATGTAATAGCCTATTTAAGTTTCCTCTAACCATTCTAAATTATACGAGCCTTGAATTATACGTATACTACTACAATCCAGTAGACGATTTACCTTGTTTTGTATCCACATATTTTGTATGAAGTTATTAAATGCATGTGTTCGTGTAAACTTAACTGCACTCTAATATCACGTTTATTTACAAACAAAAATGGGATCTCCCAAGCCAATAAGAATATGAAAAATTTGACCTTGTTCATACTTCGAAGAGGATAAAATGCCTACTTCAGCTCCAAACCAGCTGAATTAACTTATTAAGTTGTTTGAAGCTAACTAGTTATTCACGATAACTGTTGTCAGCATTGTCGCGTGTTTTTACTGCCGTAACTTTGTAACAATGGTCTGATTTCACCAACCAATGTGTTCATATATTGTTTGATTAATAATTCAAAACAAAATCCTAAGTTTGAAGTCGGGAAGACCTACTGAATATGCAAATTTAATTATATCTTTGAGTATTTTAGATAAATATTCAATATCAATTACTGCTAGATGTGAAGTACCGGTATTAGCTTTTTATTTGAAGCACAATTCAGACTTGGCAGTTCTAAACGCCAATTTATTTGGGGTTTGTTCTTTTGACAACTTCCAGCAACAATTTTATTAAGCGAGCGAAGCGAGCGTTTCCATTTGACTCTGCCGGAAAAATTTGTCACTCGTTTTTGTTTTTTTTTGTTTTTTGTTTTTTTTGTTTTTTGTTTTTTTGTTTTTTTTTTTTGTTTGTATGTCTCGCCATAACGTTCGAACGGAGGCTCGGATCGAGTTGAAATTTTGACCATCCGCAAGCTTCGTTCTCGATTGAATGCCATTAGTTTTGTGGCAAAATCGTTCAAAAAGTTAAATGTTACATTAAAGTTAATCGAAAGTTTTTTTTCAAACTAACCGGCGACAAAATCTGAGATAGCCAAATCATTTAGAATGTCCGTCCGGTCACGAATATGTTAATTTTAGTTTGATCCGATAAGTAGTGTAGATGGAAATCACATTATAACAAAAGTAACGTTGCCATGGCAACGAAAAGACGCGCGAAGTTTCTAATGCACTGCCACCTAGAAGTAATCAAAATACTTTCGAGGAAGCAGTCTATTATTTGTCACCAAAGAGTTTAAATATTTTTCCCAATGAGTCAAGGTCCTCTAGATGGCGGTGGATTTTTTCCACAAAGTAAAGATTTTACATACGGGTTTACCCAAATACCTTGGCAATAATAAATAATATCGGAAACATGGCCCTGTGGACAGCGAACGTCGCAAATTTAAAAATTTTAAAAATGTGCATTGTGGGTCTAGCTATAGCACGTGCTCGCTTATCAACGCGTCCAACTGAGCGTTTCCTAGTATAATTACCATCCATACCGTATATGTTTCAATACAATATAAGTTGATTTACTTTGGTCTAATATGAAATGACCATGTTTATATTTTATGTGTTTGAAAGGAATACCAAAAGGCTGGATCGATTGACAAAGAGATAGAGTGCCAACAGCTTACTTTAAATGGAGTAGATGCGCCGCAAATGATAACATAAACACAAATAAACTACACTAGGAAAACGCTTAAGTCCCGCCGCGTTGTTGGATGAGCGTAATTGGTGCACTAAGTTGCCATGTGTTACGCGGATTTTTACTGTTGTTCTGTGAAAAAATCATTAATTAGTCGAAGATTTTTTTTAAATAAATGAAATTAAATAAAAAATTAACTTTATTTTTTTAATTAATCGTAATTTTTAAAAAAGAAAAAAATCGCAAAAATGAAATTTTCATAAGAAATAGTTTTTTGATTACGCTCAAATTTCACACGAATATCTTAATTCATAAAATAAAGGTTCTGTGAAAAAATCATTACAATCGGATAAAGCATGTAGGAGTTATAAGTCGAAGAAATGTTTTAAAATTCGAAAAAAATCGTAAAATTGCGTTTTTTATGAGAAAAAATTTCCCGATTGCGCTCAAAAACGTGGCAGTTCTAAGTTCAGAGATTTCGAAGGCCTCCAAAAAATTTCATCACAATCGGAGTATCGGTTTAGCCGGAATCGTGTTAACAGACACACAAAAATACAAAAAGAAAGAAAGAAAAAAAACATTCCGGATTTTTTCTCCAGTGTAGTGAAATGGAATCTTCGCTTCGCTCGCTACGCTCATCCAATAATCAAAACGTGGACCGAAAACGTTTTGATTATGTAGTTTATTTGTGTTTATCTTTCGCGGCACGCCTACTCCACTTAAGGTAAGCTGTTGGCACCCTATCTCTTCATGTCATTCACATGTTTATATTTTAGTTTAGCATGTATGTTTTCTGAAAGTTGTGTTTTACTTTAGTAATGGTACCATTTTGTACTGCTGCATCTGTCTTTATCTTTTAAAGGCACAAACTTTCCACTTTCCAGGCCTTATATTATGCACTAGTTTGGTTTGTTAAACATATTTTGGACAATTGAATTTCTGTAGCAAATTTGCATGTATTTTTTGCTGAAAACAATCTGTTTTTTTAAAACAACTCTGTGAATTTGCAACATTCTGTATTGTTATAAAAGGTTATTCAATCATACACTCAAATTAACATACATACTATCCTCTGGAGTACTCTTTCATTGCGCAAGTTGTTATATCTAGACATAGATACAATTAATAACGTATGTTATGATCATATTATTTTTTTTTAAATAGGTAGGCGGAGGCCTATATTATCATACATCATAAATGTCTGTTCTTTACTACATGTTAGCTAGACATTTTTGTAGTCAATGAATGCTCGACAAACATTTACTCCTATGGTGAACCCTCTTACCCTTATTTAAACTCATAAGAGCAGACTTTCATCACCCCTCCAATCTGTGCTTACGTTGTAATTATTTATAGCCCAGGGCAGTTTACATCTGGGTAATAAATTTTATCAAATTAAATTGTTACCCATTGGGCCATTATTAATGATAGGTCTGGGTCAAATTTATATTTATGACTACACTTTTGTGTACAATCCTTATTGTTCTAATTCTTTTGTCTTGATTGTTATGACACAGCTGTGTTCATTATTCCCATGTTCAGTGGCTTTTCTTGACGATCGGTTGGGAAGTTGTTGTTTAGTACCCCCTACCTAATGAATGTGTTGTCGATTGTTTACGAGTCAAAAGTCAACGAACAATTTGAAAAAAGGAAGTCCCGTCGAGTTGTAAATAAAGACTATTATATTGTTAAATGTGTACTAACCTGCTTGTTCAAATTATGTATATGTTTGTAATGTATTTTAGGCTGCGTGCAAATTGCAGCCAACCTTCGAATAAAGGTGAATAAATAAATATAGTTCTCGGAAGATTGTGCGACTTTTTTCTTGTTGTTTTGGTATTATTCCTAGTGCTGGGAAACTTTCTTATTATATTACTTACTTTGCCTTAAACCATCCTATCCTTGGTCTCGGGTAACTATATCAAAACAATTAAAAATACACATTCATCACAATTTAAAATCATACAAATCTTTAAATACACTAACTAATAATATATGTATGATTTTAAAATACAATGAGAAAAAATTAATAACAAAAAGTGTGATCAAATCAAATCCAAACAAATGACCTAAAGGTAAAGAATTTTTTTGGTAGTTGGGCATGGGGGGAGAGGGTAGTTGGGCAAGGGATGGGAGGAAGTCTGTAAGGGGCTTGTGATGTCTAAGGTTGGAAAGGATCCGACAAAATTAACAGCAGGGGAAACAATTTTTAATTTTCATTTGTTTAGTTTTTTTGGGGGGAATAATAAAAATGTGGGGGGTGGAGTTCCAATGAGTGTGACTTGGGGAGGGTGGGGGGGGGGGGGGCAATGGAGGCTTATGTCAATTTCCGATGAAATTTGACAAAATTACCATTTTGGGAAATAAAATATTGAACTTGGGCGTAATTTTCTTAGAAGTCTAAAAATTTCACGAAATACTATTGGGGTGGGGGTCCGGGTGGAGGGAAGTCGAAATAAAAGCGATGGCGCTTAACTGTCAATGTGGGATAATCCAATAACATTTTCAAAAAAGGGGAAATAAATTTTTTTTTTTTTCCCCCCCCCCCCCCCATAATTTTGATTTTAAATAGTATATCATGGCAAAACAAGTGTTTAATTAATGTTAGGCTAAGTGGTTAAAAAAGATTAACTTGGTAGCAACAATGTAACTCACCTTTTTCTGGAGTTACTCTTTAATTGGACTGTCATGTAGGAATAGGATTATAGCTGTTAATAGTGTTTTGATACATAGTCCTGAATCATTAGACTTAAGTTTAACCATGTGTTGTTTTAACTAATAGTATTATTTTTAAGCTCACTAGTTTTACGATGTTGACTTAATGTTAATTAGCATATGGCCAAAACTGGAATATTATGTGGCCATAGGCGTACATAATTTGTGAAAAGCAAACTTTTGTGTTAAACAATTAAAATCTTTTACACCTTGCTAATTTGATTATATTTATTGGATGAGCAAAGCAGACTTCAATTTGACTTTGTGTTTTTTTGTTTGTTTTTTACTTACATTACCCCAAGAAAAATAGTTCGGGTGTTTTGTTTTTGTCACGTTTTTTTGTCTGTTTGTTCGCTCTCTACCGGGCAAACGGCATATGCGATCTTGATAAAAATTGGAGGGGACCTTCGAAATCTATGAACTTAGAGCTGTATTGTTTTTGGGTACAATCGAAGAAATATTTCTCATAAATATCGTACTTTTACGATTTTTTTTTATTTTTAGTGCAATATTTTCGTGATATTTGGCAAACGGCTACTCCGATATTGATGAAACTTTATAGGAACGTTTAAAATCAATGAAATCATATATTAAAACAAAACCACTCAACTGAACAATAAACGGTTAAAAATTATCCAACACAAACTCACCCGTTGCGTTATATTTCTGCCATATATTTTTTCAAATGTCTCTAAAATCATAACAATTATTTAAATTAAATCATATATGTTCAAATGTCTCTAAAATCATAACATATATTAAATCATATATGTTCAAATGTCTCTAAAATCATAACATATTCATATAGGCCTATGTTATGATTTTAGAGACATTTGAAAAATATTTCTTATAGAAATCGTACTTTTACGATTTTTTCTCTGGTTTTTAATACAATATTTTCGTGATATTTGGGCCGATTTTGACCAAACGGGTGGGGCTACAACGTTCATATTTTACATTGACATGAAGATTATGGTGATGTAGTGCCTCTTGAAAGAAAAAGTTGAAAAAGTTGGTCAAAATTCATAGAAATAAAGGTTTTAATATAAGCCTTTTACAGGTGTATAATGAACAAGTAATATCAAGTAACTATAGAAAAAGTAAGGAGATTCAACATAAAATCGTAATCATTGGACAGAAATATTCCAAAAAAAAGCTCATCCATCAACGCGACTGGAAAAAGCGTTCGCGAAGCGGCCTAGTAAATAGTTAATTTTCATAATCAATAAAGTTTTCTCTGTGCAAAACAATAATTGTTTCTCTTTATTTTAACTCCCAAAGCTTAAAAGCTAAGTTTCTTGAAGGTAGTGTGCTTAAAGTGGCCAAAGGTGGTGCAGTCAAAGAAATTAGAGAGAAAATTAACTCGGATGTTGTTTTGTTGTCAGTTTGCTCTTTATTTATTTGGTCTTTACTGGACAACCCACTATTCCGATCTCGATTAATTTTCAGAAAACCTTTGAACTTTGATAGGCATAAGTTACCTAATGTGTTATTAATTTGAGTTCAATTGAAGCTAAATATTTCTCATGAAAATCATACTTCTACAATTCATTTTGTTTGTACAATTTTGTGTCAGTTTGTTAGCTCTGTACAAAATTTTCAGGGGACTTTTGAAACCTTTGAACTTAAGACATGCATTGAATTAAGGTATAATCATACTTTTAAGAAACTATAAATAAAATAAATAAATAAATTTTATTTAGAGTCTACCCACTCAGTTATATAACTTTAATTTCAGTGGGGGACTTTAAATCAAAGCGACCAAGCCAACCCTGCAGGCCCCGACGCAATCGACGAGTGAGCGATAACCAACCAAAGATCGATATTTTTAATAGGAAATATAGCAATCAGTGGTATGGACAGTGCGAACACCCGCGAATCAACGCCAGAATCAACAAGGCCGATTCAGAACAACTCTGAAATTTATTATGTGCTTCGTTGCTAGGACGGCTCCAAAGTCACCGTTTACAAACTCCTAAGACAAGAACTGATGGACTTAAGTCCAAATCAGAAGTTAAAAAACTTCTGACTTTAGCGGGAATCGAACCCTGGACCTTCTGCATTGGAAGCAGATACGCTATGCATGGACATGGATTTGCAGGGAAAGAGGGTGCTAGTTGTAGGCCTAGGTATTAACATTGAAAATTGTTTGATCATTGATGTGTTTGTATGTTTTTATTTAATACAATCCAGAAATTAAAAAAGTCCGCCCCGACCGGGACTCGAACCACGGATCTCCCGCATTCCAGACAGGCGTCTTAACCCCTAGACCACCAGGACGGGTACATTTTAATTTCTGAATTGTAGTTGCATTATACATCTGAATGGATGGATGGTCGGGGCGGACTTTTTTAATTTCTGGATTGTATTAAATAAAAACAATTACACCTACGGCATACCTGCCAAGTTTTGAATTCCCAAATTCGTAAAAGTCCCCAAACAGACTTTTAAGGGGCAAACGAGGTGGCGCGGGCAACCGGGGGGTCTGGGGGGCGAGCCCCCCGGATTTTTTTTTACAATCTTGGTGCAATTTCGTGCGTTTTAGTGAGTTTTGGGGACACTTTAATCATTCTTTTTTTTCTCGGCATGTTCGATGGCGGGCGGGCGGGCCGTGAGGGGGTTGCACATACCAAGAAAGGCAAGAAACGTGAAATTCACACGGCGCGCCAGTTTTCAATCTAAAATAACGAGTTTTGTAAAAAAAAAAAAAAAAGTTTTTTTTTTTAAATTTTTGAAAATTGAAAAATTCGTAAAATTGACAGGGCATTCGTAAAATCGTAAATGACTACCGTTTTTCGTAAATTTACGAATAATTCGTTAAAACTTGGCAGGTATGCCTACGGGAGTGTTTCCCGATTAACCAAATTGAGAAAAAAAGTGTTTGTAGGCGTATGTATTGTGGATATTGGAAGAATATTGTATATATGAATATGTAAATTGGCTGTTGTGCGTTGTGCCACAAAATAAATCTAGCTGTATCCAGGAGGAAGTAGGACCTATGTAGGCCTAATGATTTTTAAAAAAATAACGATATATATCGCACTGTTAAAACCAGGTCATAATGATTTTCATAGCTCAATTTGAAAGGTTAATGTGTTTTCGTAACCTTCAGGTTTCAACACAATCGTCCTGTTTGTAAACGCTCAAACGTCGTCGTCTTGTACCCAGCCATCATCCTCGGAGAGGAACCTCCGTTTAGCCGCAGTGTTCATGTAAGGTCTGAGCGCCCACTCTGTGTCTGCCGAGTCTGCGTTCTCCATCGTGCCGAGCTTGATCTCGTATAGCTTGAGCTGGAACCTAGGACCTACCTCGGTCAGTTCGATGTTCTTACCGTTCACCTTCTTGTACGTGTGGTGGCGGAACGAGACGTAGTCGTCGTGATTAGCAAAGGTGATCACGCGACGGCTGTCTTCCTATAAGAGAGAGAAAGAGATAATCACTAATGTACCGAACCTAAATGCAAAACATGGAAATATGCAGTATTCAAGCCTTATGCACATTCATCATGAATGTGATCTTGAGAGACTAGTAGCTAGCAATTTTTACTTAATTTTTTGATTGTACAAACAAGCAATGTTATTATGATTAATGTTCCCTACAGAATATTGTACCTTTGGAACAGGATAGAGGTGTTTCAGAATGTTTGTGAGTCTCTCTCCAAGTTTGGTCTTTAGGTTGTGGAAGATAAGATGAGGATACTGCTCCGACATGGTACCGATCTTGGGAACATCATGTCTCATTACTACGTCCATCATCGTGAAGTAAGCCGTGGGGCCATACGGCAAATGGCTGATAACGAGGCTGTCAGGTACCCCGCGGTGCTCATGGACGACAATAAAATCTGTAACATCGTTGGCTCTGCACGCATGAATCAACTGTTTCATCTCATAGTTACCACGATTCATACGCTGAGAGTTGGGAAATATGAGCCGAAGTTCCTTAGCGAACATCTTGAGTCGAGCAGAAGGGTCTCGAGACGTTGTGATCATAATCTTTGGATCTTCGACACCGGCCCAACGGTATTCGTCGTCTTCGTGGGTTCCTCCAGCTCCTCCCATCTCGGTACCAATTGTAACGGACAACTCGGGTCCTTTGTCGTCCCATTTAGCTTTCTTTTGCAACTCTAATGCCTCTTTTCTAAGATCATAGTGGATTGGAGCATTTTCATCAAGGCTCCTCTTCAATCTGTCCTTCTTGTCTTGAATTATTCGTTTCTTGTCTTCGATCGATTTTCGATACAAATACTCACGTCTCATTCGGGCTTGTCGGCGCAACATGATATAATATCGACAAAAAATTAAGGCCTTTAAATACTAAATACGAAGCGAATATTTTTAGGTTATGTGGCCGTCAAAAAGACAACCATGCCGTGAAAGCAACCAATCACAAACAACATTTCTCGATAAGTCGAAACTGTTGAGAGTCGTTGAAAAGCGACTTTCGAGTTTCGACTCTTGAAATGTTTAAAATCCGCCGGATTTGCTTTAAAAATGGTGACAGTTCGATGACTTGAATTCTTCTAGCCCTAGTAAAAATCTGTGATTTTGGATAAACTATTCCGCTATTAGCTGTAGATCATTCCGAGGTGCGTAAAACAGGTTCGTATGCACTTATTGGTAGTCAGTATTAAGTAGATACATTTATATTTGTTTTAATATTTGGACACGAATTTTTAAAAAACCGTTGGGGTTTGGATGTCCATATCAGACATCGTAGCCGGTATGGCCTAGGTCTAGGCCTAGCCTAGCCCTACCCGTTTCGAGTTAAAATTCATCTAAAGGATCAACCTTGGCTTTGGAGTAAGAATTCTATTATATTACAGAGAGTGGCTAGACATATCTAGAGTAAATAGCTATTATAGGGTCCCTAGCCTAGCTACCTATAGTGGTCCCAACAAAAGAATGCAGGTGGCTCGAAATTGTTTTCCCAACATAACAACTTTGTCAATTCTATTCACGCTAGGCCCTAGCTCAGCGTGGATCTTTCACACAGAGGAACTCTTGTGATCTAGCACAGATAATTTTTGCTTGCGTTGGTAAAAGATAAATTTCTCTTTCATACACAAAGGCGACATTCCATTTACCGCGCATTCATTCTTACCCCACCACTTCCAAGCATCTGCATTCTTTCGTTGGAGCAAGTATATTTTACAGTTGTACCTACAAAGGTAGGGGCCTGGACTGGAGGTCTGGATGTGTTACCATCCCTAGTAGGCCTAGGTAGGCCGGCACTTCTTCGGCTAGGGGGGTCCAACTTTTATACACCTTGTTAATACTGCTATATTGCCTTGTTACTAGGCCTACTTATGTTAAAGGTGTACCTTCGTTAGGTTAGCCAAACTTTCCGCTGGCTACAGTGCGCCGCGCTAGTTCTAGGATATAATCGATAAGAGCGCACCCGAAATCCTTTCCGTTACAGTGTATATAAAAGTTGGACCCCCCTAGCCGAAGAAGTACCGGTAGGCCTACCCTATACTGTAGGCCTAGGCTAGCCCTAGGCTATTAATAATTTCTGGAACAATAGGCTAGGCCTAGGGCCTACGTCTAGGTTGGTATACTTTGGCCAAGGCTTACCGGTAGGCCTAGGTACTGGTAGTCTTAGGCCTAATTTAATAGTGTCTTTGAGACATGATTCCATTCCATTGAAATCTACTGAGACGTTGTAAGGCTCTGTAGCCTAATGGATATAACGTTTATTTCAGAATACCTATTCTTTAAGGCTGCACTGCAAGTATGTTCGACTCCAAAGACAAGGAGAACGCACCTTCTGATGCCAGTTTGCAGAAACCTTCAAAGAGTCCCTTCGCATCTGTCGTTGCGGAGAGTCCATTGCGTCGGCCCCTCCACGACTGGAACCACTCGGAAGTGTCTCCGATTTCCAGACCCGAAGTTAGCGCTATCTCCTTGCGGGGCGTCGGCTCGTCTAGGTATTCCGCAAAGAATAGCGGCCTCAAAGGTGTGCCGCGGGGGGAATGCGACTCTCCGTTACGATGCGTTACCAGAGTGTCACCCAACCTGTCGATGCTTCCAAAGTACTCGACTCCGCCATCTCGACTCAAGGACTTTGTTGCTTCGAATCCGTTTGAAAAGGCTTTGAAAGAGTCGTTGCATCTGCCCATGTTCAGCCCATCGTTGTTCCAAAAACCTCCTACCCCAAAACAGGTAGGTAGGCCTAGGCTATACCTGGGATGTACGGTGTACCAGTAGTACGGATCCTGATAGCTCTACACAGTTTACTTGGACTATTTTGTAGGCCTATAGCCTAGCATAGCAGCCTGCAAACATTTTCTTAAATGGCTTAATGACAAATTTACTAGCCATTAACTTAAAAGTGAGGCTATAGGTAGCTGCATGAGTTAATGTTAATAATTTACAATTAATGACAGGCCTAGGCAGTAGGCCCTACAATGAAGATATATAGGCCTAGGCTTATTAAGAATGCATTAGCCTGAATCTCTCATGTGGAAGGGCCTGTTCAATACAATAAGCCTTTAAGTAGGCCTACTATAATATTGACTCAGCTTCACACACACACACACCTCACTAGGTAGTACCAGTCACTTAAATAATGATTTTTCTTAAAACCATTTGCCCACAATTACAGGATGCCTCTGTGTTTTTCTCGTGGTCAATAGAAGAGATATCTGCTTTAAATCCGGCACCGATTGAAGAGGATCTCGTAACTTCCCAACACTATGAGGTGGAATTCAGTCCAGGAACTGAGCTAAAAGCCCAGCAGATGATTGACAGGTAAGGTGCCTCCTACATTACTAAAGTAGGCCTACCATACAGGCCAAATGAGATGTGTCCTAGTAAAGCACATTGAATTTTGTATAAAAAAATAAACTTGATTTTTTCATGATAATACCTGGAATCAATTGGGCCAGGCCTACTTAACCATAATTTTTGTGTTTTGCATTAGGTTACCTACATCTAGCCTAATTTAGTAGGAAGATAGGCTTTGAAACCAGAAAAATCATGATTATCGTATTGTCCTGAATATAGGCTAAGCCAACTCTTTTTTCATTATTTTAAGTCTCAAAAGTCCCTTAACAGCTTATATAGGCCTAAGCCTATGCATGCTTATGCATAGGCCTTTGTTTTTTTTATATTTCAAGAAGAAAAGTTATATGGGTCATTCTCAAATAAATGACCTTGTGCTGTCCCACCTTAATATTATTTTTTTTTAGATCAAGATATTGATTTGCATAAATTTTGGTTGTACATTTTCAGAATACTTATAGTTTTTATTAGCTCCATGAATTTTTGCACTTCTATCTTGTAAGGCCGATCTTTAATTCACTATTACGTAATGCAAAATGTGCTAAAACCTATGTCCCTATCCACAAAACCAGAAGTGTTTCAGTAAGCTGTTTGGATTTTTCACTTAATAGGCCTACTATTTTAATCCCTTTGTTGAAAATGAAAGCAGAAATAATAATTAAGTAATCGATGTTTAAGACATTTTTATATAATAACATTTTCCAAGAAATATCAAGTAAGGAGTGTTCGTCCCCACTGTGGTAATAATATTGATGTCATGACCGTTACCGTGCAAAAAATAAATAAAAATAAAGTGTAGAAGGCAGTGGATCAATGAAGAAGAACAAGAACAAGAGTCCATGATATGACACCATTGAAGTTTGTTTGATTTTTCAATGATATCTGTTAAAATTGAGAAGGGAACAAATAAACGGCGAGTATTTTAATTATTGGTCATGAATGTTACCAAGTTAAGATCATTAATTTTTAATTTTATCTTTGATTAAACACTATAATTACATTACAATCAAGTTCCAAATCCTAGAAAACACAACCCTACTTTCATGCACATGGCATTTGTACTGATATTTATTTATGAATATAAAAATGTCATGACCGTTACTTGTCAGGTATGTTACTTTCAAAAGTAACATTACCAAGGCATCGTGGATTACTGCATTAATTTCCTGCAACTGTAGATGTGTTTTGAAGGGAGAGTAAATAAAATAAAGTGTAGAAGGCAGTGGATCAATGAAGAAGAACAAGAACAAGAGTCCATGATATGACACCATTGAAGTTTGTTTGATTTTTTCAATGATATCTGTTTAAAATTGAGAAGGGAACAAATAAACGGCGAGTATTTTAATTATTGGTCATGAATGTTACCAAGTTAAGATCATTAATTTTTAATTTTATCTTTGATTAAACACTATAATTACATTACAATCAAGTTCCAAATCCTAGAAAACACAACCCTACTTCCATGCACATGGCATTTGTACTGATATTTATTTATGAATATAAAAATGTCATGACCGTTACTTGTCAGGTATGTTACTTTCAAAAAGTAACATTACCAAGGGCATCGTGGATTACTGCATTAATTTCCTGCAACTGTAGATGTGTTTTGAAGGGAGAGGTTGTAATTCATTGCCATACTCAAAAGTAACAAAACACTTGTTTTTATTGATTTTCGGTGATCACATTGTCAAGAATGTTACTTTTTGTCAAGACCGTTACCCGTAGTGTCTCTTTACTTTAAACTCAACACAAACTTGTTGGATTAGATGGATTTTATTTTAAGGTTGACTGATTTGTACACTAACAAGCAACATGATCTTAGAAAAAAATTATTACTGTTAGAAAAGTAACTTTTTTGTCAAGACTTACTTTTTGTCAACACCGTTACCCGAGCTAATTATTAAATTAAGTCTTATTTAAAGTTTAAAATAACTGAATCACATTTTTAATCTTATTTATAATATTAATACTTCATTGCTAACAGTGATCTTGATAAATTTGATTTGCCATTTGTCCATTATTAGTAAGTTAATTACCAGGTTTTGAAATTTGAGTAACATTCTTGACATTTTGGTATTATAAAAAGTGATTAGGAAGCCCATCAAAGTGGATATGTTAAGGTTTGCAATGAAATTCCTTCGTATCTTTTTGAAGAAGAAACTTTTTGTTTATTGATTAATACACATTAGCTCACCCTCAATCCCATATGAAAAAACTAAAATTGTGATATCAATATTTAATATATTTTTTTCCAATAGGAAAAAAAGTGCAAAGTTATTCACTTTGCCCAAGGGTAAGGGCAAAGTAATAACACTATAGGGCAAAGTGAATAATGGAAAAAAAGTGGATCACCATGGATTTAACACCATTATAATTATTTTAAGTATAATTCTTATAAATTTGCTTTGGTTCACACAAAACAAAAAATATATCTTGGACTTACAAAATGTTTTTGAACAAATTTTGTGAAATTTTTGTGATTAGTCATGAATGAATTAATATATTCTCTAAGTCTGCGAGCTATATACGGACTTTTGGACCTATGACATTGCTATATATTATATAGATCTAAAAAAGACCATAACCAACATTGTAAAACGAATAAAAATTAATTGCAGGCTATAATTGACCACTGTTAAAGGGGGAGAAATGTTATGTATTTGAATATGTGGTCCACCAGGCCGTGGATGTACTTTGTTTGAGGTATCCAGCTGGCGGTGGATATAACCGTTTTCTGAATGAACCTTGGGCGTGGCACTGTCTGTCGCTCGCCGCCTGCGAATAAACATGTTACTGGACACTGGCATTAATCACTGATTATTCCGAACCTACCAATATAGGCCCTAAGTCCTAGGCCTAAGAGTTCCAGGAGGTACTGAACACAACTGTTTGTTTGTATGCAAAGTTTTCCTTGGGTATCCTAACAAAATTGTTACCTAGTATTTGGATTTTCTGTTTGCACGTCAAAGTAGGCCTATTTGATTTGCTAGCTAATAAGAGAGGCCTACTTAACTTGTCAATTTTTTAATGATACAATTGTTCATTTAAAACAATACCTAATAATCTTGTACAGGTAGAGGCCTATATACTTAATCTTAGCCTAAAAAATATGATTTAGGTCTACAATAAATAGGTCTATAGGCCAACTGGCTAACCGCTAAATCATTACAGTATTTCTTTTTAGGGTAGGGCCTAGAGGTATAAAAATAAAATCACATCCTGGTCACCATAATATGGTAGGTAGGTTTGCTACTCTGTTTAACAGAGTTCAGAGAGAACCAATTTAATTTGATGTGCGAACGTTCGGAACTCGAACTTCAAATGAGTTTGGCGTCGATTGAAAAAAGTTTTTTTTTACTAATTTGTAGTGGTGTGCGTTCACCTATTATTTGATATATATATATCAAAAAATGGTTCTCAGTTTACACTGTATTCATTTAAAAACAAAAAAATTGGATGGTGGAGAGGCCGGTCCAGAAGGGTAGGCCTACATACTTTCTTGGTGGAGGTGCCCGTCCAGACATCACTATATTTTTAGTTTTACCCATTATAACCATTTTATATCCCTTTAAGTTTGGTTCGGTTGAAAATTTTTGTGAAGTTCGATTTTCAAAACTATGAAAGTTTGAGTTGGAAGTAAAAATAGAGGGTTTGCACAACCTTAGCTTTAACATGACTTTCTTAATCAATTTTTTTTCAAAAGGGTCTCATCTGTATAAATTATTTTATTACCTATTTGAGCCAAAATGTAATGGTTATTGACTTTTGAGTGTTTCTTAAACTCACTAGTTGCCTCCATGTTGAGCAAATTTTCTATAATGAAACCCAAATCGTAAATTTACTCGCTCGAAAGACGCTGGTCCGAAAAGTATATACCGTATTATATATCACTATGAGGACGTGGGTTCAAATCCTGCATAAGACATGGGTCTTTTAATCGTCCTCCACAGTCATCTATCACCACTGATTGACATTGTCTTGAATAGCAATATTGCATCAATAAAAGAGGCACTACTCAACAAAAATCATCATCAGGGGTGGAAAATTACGGGTCACCCGCTTGCCCGTGCGAGTAAAAATTTCATCCTGGCCCCTAAATCATCAAGAAGTAAAAAAAGAAAAAGAATCCATTTAAAAAACAAAAAATACAAGCACCTTGCAGCATATATTGGTGAAGTGTTTTCAATTTCATTTATCAATACAACATTGGCTAGCTACTTCCACAAGTTTAAAATTCTTTTAAAAAAAAATCGCCTTCGCCCCAGACGCCGGCTATACCGCGATACTATTGGCCCCTACTTATTTTTCCTGGCCCCTAACCTTTTGGTGGATTTGTCCACCCCTGATCATTATCATCAAGTTTCCTATGTTGTTTTCTGCAGCTACTTCTCGCTTCACCACAACATTGTGAGTCCGTGGCGTTCTGACTCGGACAAGAAGCGAGCGTCTGCTTTGCCTGGGCTTGAAGACAGACATTCTGACGAAGATGGGGGTGAGACGTCAGTCAGATCCGGTAAGACTGCAACCAACCACTCTCTAGAACTAAACCTACCTTATTGGTATGGTACTCACGCTGAGTGATACAAGACCACAAGTCGGTCGAAACGTATTGCAGCGACTTGTCTTGAGTGTTTGCGACCTAGAAAGGTAAGCTGTCGTCCTTCTGTAACTTTCACCCTTTGAAACATGTTTATTCGTGATGAGATTGTAGGCTTTCACGGCCCGTACATGAGTTCTTGTTGATCTTTGGGCTGTTGTGTCACTCATCATCGACACGACGACGAATGATCATCCGAAACTCATGCTTATCCGTGTTCCCAGTTTAAGTATCCTAGCCATAAGCCTCATCTATGCTGTCTTTGCCAAATAGTGACCAGTGACAAATTGTTTGACAGCTAACACTAGTCATTGTTGAATCTCTTTTGTAAAATGTTTTTATCTGAAACTTTAACCCATCCAGTTATAAAAATATTTTTGGAGTGGTTTTGATCTTTGCACCGATAGTCATAATTGTTTTTTATCCGTAGTTCTATTTATACATAGCCATGTTTATGTCCCTTATGACAAGTTTCAATATTCAGGTGCCTAGTGCACCACAATGAATGTAATTATGATTGTAATTATGAAACGCTCAATAAATTAAATTAAATTGAATTGAATTGAATTGAGCGTAGCAAGCGAAGCGAAGAAAAAAATCCGGAATGTTTTGTTTTTTTCTTCTTTCTTTTTTTTTGTATTTTTGTGTTTGTTAACACGATTCCGGCTAAACCGATACTTCAATTCAGATGTTATTTTCTGGAGGTCTTCGAAATCTCTGAACTTAGAACTGCCACTTTTTTGAACGCAATCGAAAAATTATTTCTTATAAAAATCGCAATTTTACTATTTTTTTTAACTTAAAAAAAAATCGTCGACTTATAACACCTACATGCTCTATCCTATTGTAATGATTTTTACACAGAACCTTTATTTCATGAATTTATATATTCTTGTGAAATTTGAGCGTAATCAAAAAATTATTTCTCATGAAAATCACAGTTTTACGATTTTTTTTCAATTTTTTAACTTTCTTCGGCTTATAACACTTACATGCTTTATCCGATTGTAATGACATTTTTACAGAACCTTAATTTTATAAATTGATATATATATTCGTGAGAAATTTGAGAGGAATCGAAAAATTATTTCTTATGATACGTAATTGCAATTTTACGATTTTTTTTTATTTTTAAAATTTCTTCAACTCATAACACTTACATGCTGTATTCGATTGTAAAAATACAGAACCTTAATTTTATGAATTAATATATTTGTGTGAAATTTGAGCGTAATCGAATAATTATTTCTTATGAAAATCACAATTTTACGCTTTTTTCGTGTTTAAACAATTACGGTCATCCAACAACGCGCCTGAAAAAGCGTTTGCGAAGCTTCTTAGTCAATGTCATAGAAGGTGTAATTATTTATTTATTTTTTTGATAATAGTCCTACAAACTCGGGTTCGATTAGGTCGGGTTAAATTATTGTTGTTGACCATTACCATTAATATTATACTTCACACTTAATTTTTCACTTCATTAGCCTACATTTTTTCATAATATTAATCTGTAACCAATTTTACTTATTGTTAAATGTAATTTGTATAAATGTAAACTTATTTTAATTTTAATTATTCTGTGTCTTCAAGGCAACCTTAATGTAAAGGCAGGGCTTTGTTTAAAAAAAGTTGTACTACTAGGGCTTGAAACTGCCATTTACCTGCAAAACTCTTCAAGCTTAACATTGGGCCTAGGTAGGCCTACATAGGCCTACTTCATTTTCTTTTGTCAACTCTCACCATCTTGCTATGCCTTCTTCAATTTCCTCATTTCACTCTTGGTATTTTCAATTTTGTAATACAGGCTAGTGCCTAAGTAACTAATAATACTAATAAATAATATCTTAATTATTAAACAATTTCAATAGAGCTGACTTGCTTTAATTACACTGGTTGGATGAGTTGGGCCAGCTTTTCATATAAGAAAGTAGTGTTATTTTAAAATTGTTTGATCACCTGTAAAGTACCAGTCTCTTAAATCTAAAACTTGGTAAAAGTAATTAAGATCCAGTAGGCAGTGACTTCTTAAAATGTATAAAATGATTCTAGTAGGCAGTGACTTCTTAAAATGTATAAAAGGTTTCAAGTAGGCAGTGATTGAGTAGTTTGTTTACATTTATAACCAAGTTTCAGAAGGCTGTATTTTTCACTTATGGTAAAATAATTATATTATTTAAAGTTTTAATAATGTTCTGATAATGATTATTAAAGGTAAATACAGCAAATTTAAATTATTAAAAAATAAGTAAATATTAAAAAGTGTTTTATGTGATGTGTAAAAAAGATACAAAAATCTAGAACTTTGAAACAATGAATTTGACCAGGAACAGAATGGCCATCTTGGATGCTACTTGAATCGAGTTAGGTCAAGGAGTTTTTGCTCTAGTAAAGAAAGCAGAAGTGATTCATTTTAAAAACTAATTTCAATTATAAGTTTATGTGTCTGCAACTTGGCACCTATAAATATACTTTTAAGAAGATTTCAAGAGAAGAGAAGTAAGAAGATTAGAAGTATAAGGACTCACAAGAGAAGACTACAGATGGGTGAAAAATCATACTCAAACACAACAGCCAAAGAAGGTCGTATGATATAAACTTTTAATGTCCAATGTGGTCGTTATCAAGCAGATCAATTTCACTAAATAATTGCTGTAGTATTATTACTTGGTTTAAAAATAAATGTCTAATTATGTGTTAATTTGTATGCCAAGTGTGTTGCTCATTGACTGTGTAGGCTAGCCGAGGTGGATGAGTTTTAATATATGGTAGCCTTGTACAGGGTAGCACGGTGTAACGTTACAATTTGGCAGCCCAACGTTAGTGGTCTTACTGAAGATAATGTCACGCAGAGATTAGGGGTCTCAATTACACACTTGGCTACAAATAAACCTAGGCTTTGGAATAATGGCTAGTCAAAGTGAAGGTGTTGCTATTGATGAAATAGAGCTAGGGTTGCAAATTGTTTCTCAAGATTTAGGGAGGACAGAATTGGGACAAATGGATAGTGGTTTAGATAGGCACTTGGCAACCGATATGACTAGCACTTCGACGGAGGGATGTTTGGAGTTAAGTCCAGAAATAAGTTTTTTAATGAATTTATTGGAGACTAAACTAAGTTTTTTGGTGAATTTCTTGGGTACTATGGTAGGTAGCTTGAAAAATAAAATGGGTACCATGAAAAATGACATGTGTTACATTAAAAATGAAGTGGGTAAGATTATGGACGAGAAACTAGAGGTTGTTAAACATGAAATCGATAAGGTAAATCAACGAATGGATGTCATCCAAAATGGATTAGAAGAAAAATATGACAGACTTTTCTACACCTTAGAAAAACAATTCATAGATGTGAAGCTAAAAGTAACTGAAGATGTGGAGGACATTGAAGCCAAAGTAGGGGGTGCTATGGAATTGATAAGGGATATCCATGTCATGATTGATGATAATGGCAAGAAATTAGAGGAAGTACAAAAAGAAGTCTCAAAAGTAGAAGAAAAGCGAGAATTAGATGATAAAAACTTTCAAGAAACTTGCAATGGTCTGGAAAATACTATTCTAACCAATACAAAGAAGTTGGAAAATTCTATTCTAACCAATACAAAAAAGATTCAAGATTTGGAACCTCAAGGGATACCAGGCGTTACGGGAACTACCGTTTCTGCAAATGATAGCGGTGTAGGAGTCCAACTACTCAGAGAGGGCATAATATTCATGGGAGATGGAGGTATTCATCCCATTGAATTTCTGAACTTGTTAGAAAGCCGATTCAAGAACTATTCGGTAAATAACAACAGGAGGTTGGCGTTCACTCTACAATGCTTGAAGGGTCAATGCATACCATGGATGCTGGGAAATGAGTTTGATTCCTTTGAAGATTTTAAAGAAAAATTCATTAATCATTTTTGGGGAGACAACGCTCAAGATGTTCTCATGAAACACATATATAGTGCATCCTACAAAGGTGGTAAACAGGGATTACCATCAGTATACTTCAAACGTTTGTTTCGTCATAGTGGATATCTCAGTTGCCCAATACCACAAGAAACGATGGTCAAACAACTGCTCAAACATTTTCCTACGGAAATTCGTATCCATTTCATTCATATAGACAACGATGCCACTAAAATCGTAAATCTTTTGGAAAGATTAGAGAGTGACAGACTGATTTGGTTACCTAGTCAAAATAGGAACTATGAACACAACTACTTCCACAACTTTGCGACGAATTTCAACAATGATAGATACCAAACTAACTTTAATTCAAGACCTCTAGATGACTGGCGATCTCCAGGGAACAAACAAGCACCTCTGACTACTAACAACTTAACAGCACCTTCATTGCTGCGAGAAAGATAGGTGGGGTGGTGGATTCCAGCGTTTTTCCTTTACGTACTTACTTGTTCTTGATTCGTCAGGTTGAAAAGTTTTCAGTTTGAAGGGGTGGTTGACTGATTTGGTGGTTAACTATGGTTGGTGTACATTTCTTGGTACATTTTTTTTCTTGGCTGGTCAGTTGGAAAGTTTTTTCATTTTGAAGGAGTCATTCATTGCGGATTATAAATAAATTCCTAAGGCACCTAAAATGGGGTTTAAAATCTCTTTCTATACAGTTGACAGTTTGAAGGGGTTGTCAATCTTGTCTTCAATTTGCTGGTTTGACTATTTTTTGATGGTATGATATTTCTTCTGTGGGATGATAGATTTGGAATAGTTTATTGTGGAGTGGAAAATGAATAAATAGACATTTTCATAAAGATTCTTGGAAATTGGTGTTGCTGAAGTTGATAAATACTAGTACATTTTAATAAGGTTGTTCATAATTTCCAATTTGAAAGATTTTAAGTTGATGATATTATTTAATTGGTGTTTTTGTTTTTTTTAATGGAGTAAATAATTTAATATAGTGTTTCAATGGTTGCAGGAGTTAATATCAAAAATAAATAATTTCCATTACTTCAAATAATTTATTTTTGGAAGGGGTATTGTAAACAGCCTTTCAATTGTTGAGTAATTGATATTGTTAGTGTTTGTCAATGGAGGTAGTTGGAACATTCAATGAGTTCTAAATTTTGGGTTGCTTGAATTTTATGATATTGTATATTAAAGTCGTGGGTAGCGGTAAAAGAACAAAGTGTGATCTAGTTTGTTTAGATTTTTGTGGAATAAGCTGATGTTCAGATTTGTCATTGTCCAGAGGATTATTGTATTGTTATCAGATTTTGAAGCAGGATTAAGAATTTAAAAAAAAAAAAATCCTTTAATTTGTCTGGTGCTTTCAAGCATTATAAATGTTGAAAAATTTCAAGAAATTGTTCAAAATTTGAAGGGGTATTGTAAAGTACCAGTCTCTTAAATCTAAAACTTGGTAAAAGTAATTAAGATCCAGTAGGCAGTGACTTCTTAAAATGTATAAAATGATTCTAGTAGGCAGTGACTTCTTAAAATGTATAAAAGGTTTCAAGTAGGCAGTGATTGAGTAGTTTGTTTACATTTATAACCAAGTTTCAGAAGGCTGTATTTTTCACTTATGGTAAAATAATTATATTATTTAAAGTTTTAATAATGTTCTGATACTGATGTGTAAAAAAGATACAAAAATCTAGAACTTTGAAACAATGAATTTGACCAGGAACAGAATGGCCATCTTGGATGCTACTTGAATCGAGTTAGGTCAAGGAGTTTTTGCTCTAGTAAAGAAAGCAGAAGTGATTCATTTTAAAAACTAATTTCAATTATAAGTTTATGTGTCTGCAACTTGGCACCTATAAATATACTTTTAAGAAGATTTCAAGAGAAGAGAAGTAAGAAGATTAGAAGTATAAGGACTCACAAGAGAAGACTACAGATGGGTGAAAAATCATACTCAAACACAACAGCCAAAGAAGGTCGTATGATATAAACTTTTAATGTCCAATGTGGTCGTTATCAAGCAGATCAATTTCACTAAATAATTGCTGTAGTATTATTACTTGGTTTAAAAATAAATGTCTAATTATGTGTTAATTTGTATGCCAAGTGTGTTGCTCATTGACTGTGTAGGCTAGCCGAGGTGGATGAGTTTTAATATATGGTAGCCTTGTACAGGGTAGCACGGTGTAACGTTACACACCTAATCTTGTGAATTTCACATAGGCACATTCTGGAACAATTTTTTTAACCATTAAAGTTTTTTGAAATAACACTCATTTCTATAATCAATAATCATGTTATTTTTTTTATATAGTTTCAATTTTTATAATGTTCCTTCATGTTTTTTAGCGACCTTCAAATCAGCCACAAGCTACATTCTAAGTCTAATGCATTCATTTGTTGTCAACAGTTGGTTGCCAGACTGCGCTCTCTCTGCCTCCCACCCTGCCGGCGGAGCTTGAGGACGCTCTCCGGCCTTACTTTATGGACAAGGAGGTAAACCACCGACATGTTAATCTAATACTATACCTCGGTCTATTACTACCGTATTGTACGGTAACGGTACAGTATGTGATTACAGGCTGCCATTGAGTAATTCCATATCTAATTTGTTTAAGGGCTTCAACTTTATTAATAACTTTTAATATTGTTATGGGTCAATAAGCTCTTTCAAATAGAATTAGGGGTGTGCGAGTATTCGAAATGATGAGGTTTTTAGTTTCTTTTAATACTCGACATCGAGTCGAGTTTGGTTTCAGGCTCAAAGATTTTGAGTTGAGTTTTACAAGTATGAAAACCTATGAAAACTGAAAAGTACTATCATCACAGTAGGGCTAGGCCTGCCAACATGTAAAGGTCTAGGTGACAACCTAGACCACCTAGGCTTGGCCTTACGTGTGTTCTGTCTTCTGTGATGGCAAAAAGTAGGCCTTGGAAATTCAAATTTGATTTCTAATAGGCCTACAGTGGGTTACAGTTATATTCAATTTTTAAATTCAATGTTAGTCAACAAACAAACAAGATTTAAAAAAAAATTGCATTGGCCTCGGAAGTGATTGGATAATGAAATGAAATGATTGCTATGCGCAGAGCCTAGTCACGGTGGAGAGCGAAGACGATGAAGAATCTGCCCTGGACGTCTCGACCTGTTCGTTGCGACGGAGGCTCTTCCAAGACGCGCCGCCCAGACACCGCATGGAGTTCAGTCCTGCAGGATCCAGTAGTCCCATTAAGGCTGGTTCTGTACTACCCTCGCACACGGTTGTAAGTAGGCCTGGTCTCGTTGACACGTTGATTCAGATACCTTTGAAAATTGGAATATTAAGTTCGCAGTGGATGTTCGTACGGTCAGCCGTACGACTAGTGCAAAATTATTCGTACGGTCAGCCGTACGATACCACCTAGGCCAAAAGCTTCAAATATCACAGTGCATTGTGGCAGAGTGGCAGCGCGTCCGAATTCTATGCGAAAGGTCAGCGGTTCAAATTTTCGTTTGGTCGTTTTTTTTTACCATTCTATTTGGGTCCATGTTTTTTCTACAAATGATTTCACTTCATTCGGCCCCGTCGCAAACACAATTCTAGATGATAAAAGCGTTTAAAAAGTGCTAGGCCTAGGCCTATTTTAAGGAAAAACCTTATCTCTTCACCTTGACGTGTAGGTAGGCAGCCTAAAATGGACTTTCGTTTAAAATAGCAAGGTTAAAGGTCTTGGAAGATTTTTTTGTTTCCAAAACAGCAAAAAGGACGTCATTTAGGCCTAGGCCTACCAAAAAGGACTCTCGTTTAAAATAGCGATGTTAAAGGTCTTGATGTTTTTTTGTTGTTACTACTAGGAAAACGCTAAAGTCCCGCCGCGTTGATGGATGAGCTTTTTAAAGTTTTTAGTTTGCGTGGGATATCTTTACTTTTGCAAGTGTTTTGTTTTGCTGCCTACGCATTGTAGGTGATTGTTGTCAAGTTTCTATTGTTTCTTGTTGTTGTTGTGTTGTGTATTATTTACCGTAAAAAACTTATATTAAAAGCTTTATTTCTATGGATTCTGGCTAACTTTTTAACTTTTTCTTTCAGAAAGCAATACATCACCATTACCTTAATGTCTTAATGTTAATGTCCTTAATGTCTTAATGTCATTCTTAACGTTGTAGCCCCACCCGTTTGGTCAGAATCGGCCCAAATGTCACGAAAATATCGCACTAAAAATCGAAAAAAATCGTAAAAGTACGATATTAATGAGAAATATTTCTTCGATTGTACCCAAAAACGTAGCAAGTCTAAGTTCAGAGATTTCAAAGGTCCTGTCAAATTTTCATCAAGATCGCATATGCCGTTTGCCCGGTAGAGAGCGAACAAACGGACAGAAAAACAAACAAAAAACAAACAAAAAAACACCCGAGCTAAATTTTTTGGGGGTCGGTGAAATTGAAGTCTTCGCTTCGCTCATCCAAAAACAGCAAAAAAGGACAACGGAAGGACGACACTTTTATTACGGCGCGCCTTTATCCAATCAGATCATTGACCGTACGAATAATTTTACACTACTCGTACGGCTGACCGTACGAATATCCACAGCCACACTCCATACATACCTACTGTAGGAATGGGATATGAATTGGTGGCCTAGGCTCTTTGTTTACGTAGCCTAGCGCCATGGCCTAGGGGCGTACTACCGAGTCTAAAAATATACGGTAAGCCTACGTCATATTTATGCGTTGAATTATATTGGACCTATCTGATCATTATTATGCGAATGCACTCAACCAACATTTGTTTTATTAGGCCTAGGATTGGCCTGGCCATGGCTTATATATAGGCACGTTTTTTTGGTCTCGCATTTCATCTTCCGTAGGCCAAGGCAAACTACCGATTCTAAAAATATCAAACATACTTTTGTTTTTCTTGCCAAACAGTGTAAATCATGTTTTTTTGTGTAATTTGTTTTTTTAACCCATTGAACCACCAGTTGATTTTGCTTATTTTGCCCGTACGGATCCAGTTAAATCCGTATTATGGAGGATGGCACCCGGCCGCACCCTGCCTAAGGGCCGAAATCGCATGAATGCACAAAATTGAAGGCCTAGGCCTATTGTTTTTAGTTCATATGCTTTGCTTTTCTAGTTTATATTCCCGCCAGCCCTAGGCCTAACCCTACTTGTGTCATCGTCTTATTTTATCTTGGTTAGAAGTACTCTAGTCTTCATCCACATCATTATTATTAAGGTTGCCCATCGATGTAAAATGCCAACATCGACATCGAATCAAAAAAATCGATGTCAAATCGCGATGTCGAAATTTTTCCGACATCGACATCGAAACCAAAAAAATCGACATCGAAATTCCAAAATTCGCCTTTGTAACTGAAATATTGGTCCAGCGTTTTTTCAGTACGAAATAATACGTGTGAGAAGTTCAATAAAAAACGGAGCAGTAGGTATGTATCATGTTTCCCGAGAACGCCAACAGTCAACACTAGTCCGTGATGCAAGCCGGCCGGCGAGTTCTTTACCAACCCCCCCCCCCCCCCCCCTCCCAGCGCCCTGCCACACTTCGCCCGCTCCTACGCAATAGCTGATGCCTGATGGCACAACTCGGCTGTCAGGCTGCATGGAGTGAGTGAGGCAAATACCACGCGACAATCTCTCTCTCCCTTGCTGCAGACAAGTTTTATCAGCACCTCTCACAAGTGCTTGCAGGCAACAGCTGATAATAATGTGTAGCCTATTAGTACAATTCAACAATATTGTTTCGTGTTATTTACGGACGGACGGAAATTCGGAGGCACTCAAGGTCGACAAGATAACGAGTGAAGTAGGCCTACATGTAAGCATTGATTAAAGAAGGCTTAGGAACGAAATCTTTTCAGTTTATTTTACATATACCTGTTTTTCTTACGAAAATAATAAAAAATTTATTTGCCAAATACAAAAATAACACGTTTTGTTTTAATAATGCAAGGCTTAATATTTCAATTAGGCTAACAAAATTTATTTTATTTTGTCAATATTTTTTATGGTGAAATGTAAATGACTCACCATGTACGCGTACTCAAGAGGCTTGAATGATACCCCCTCCCACTGCTGCTATTGGTTCGTTTCGGCTCGGCTCAAGATTCCGTGGAGAAACAGGAGATCGTCCACGCGTTCGCCTGTCAATCGCGAGCGGTCCTTTGACACAATGCCACCAGCTGTTTTAAAAAGCCTCTCACACGGTACACTCGTTGCCGTACAACACAGATAGCGTCGCGCTACCTTGCGCACTGTAGGGAATTGCCGTGCATTGGCTTCCCACCATGTGATAGGATTACACTCTATATCAACTGACGCGCCGTCGAACTCTCTGTAGGCTTGCAGTTCCTTGGCTGCAACCCTGTCCACCGGCACGATGTCTTCTGTGTTGTTTTCTTCGTCGTCACTGTCTTCAAGGAGTGTTTTTTTTCGTTTGGCTTTGGGTTCATCTTCGCCTTCTTGATCTTCTTCAAGTGGATTACTCTCATTTTCGAGCACGTTAATCACTTCATTTTCGATCGCCTCCCAAACCGAGTCTCGAGCGTCTGCTTCGTCTACGAACTTGAGTTCTTTGAATCTCGGATCCAAAGCAGACGCCCTCAACAGTATTGGTCCCATGGCGGCTAGACGGACTTTAAGATCTCTGTTGACCGCACTTTTGACTTCTTTCAACATGGCACTGTCCATTGCCTTGCTGTTGGACTTTTTAATCATTTTTGTTATGATTGGGTAGGCAACTGACCCAGTGCAGTATTGCTCCCCACCTAGGAGGTTTGTGGCATCCTTAAAGGGGGAAAGGAAGTTTGTCAACTCTTCGATTTTTTTCAGTTCCATCGCAGTGATTCGCATATGGTCCCATTTGGGGTCTTCTAACAGCACAGTGTTGATGGCAGCCCTATTTGTTGCCAGTGACATTAGCATGTCGTAGGTCGAGTTCCACCTCGTCACCACATCTTGAATCAATTTGTTCGTGGGCAAGTTGACAGCTTCTTGAGCCTGTCGTAGGGCTTCCGTGGCAAGAGAGCTTGTGGTGGAAATGTCCCACAACTTTGCGACACTTTGGTATCAGCGCATCCATACCATTTCCTTTCACGTCCAGGCCTTTCTTGATGCTAAGTTGAAGTGCATGTGCTGTGCAACGAATATGGGGGGCACGCATTTCGTCGACAATTGCCTTGACGACATTTGCAGCATTGTCTGTCACATAGGCTGCAACCTTCCCCTCAATCCCCCATCTTACCACCAAGTCAGTGAGCAATGCAGCTATATTCTTAGCAGTGTGGGATTCGTTGCACTGCTTGCTCTCTAGTATCACGATTCCAACTTCCCGTCATCATTGATGAAGTGGCAAGTTACACCCAAATAGCCGTCGTTGGCTATTGATGTCCAGAAGTCCAGAGTCAGACACACATGATCAATCGACGCCAATCTCGTCTTTAAGTCGGCTCGACTAGAAGCAGCGAGCGCCGTTATTTTGCGCGTGACTGTACTGCGCCCAGGCACGACATACTCTGGTACAGCACGACGCATGAATCGACGAAACCCACGTCCTTCAACAAGGCTTATCGGACGCATATCTTGGGCGATAAATGTCACCAAGTCTTCAGTTAGTTCCTTCGCTCTTTTGCTGTCAGGCGGAAGAAGCTTTGGGGCACTAGCCGATTTAAAATATGAGTCGAGATTGGATCGTTGGGAAGCAGTGGAAGCAGTCTTCTTAAAACACCGAGATGCATGTTGACTTAGATTGGAAGTGTTTCCGGAATACGCTATTTTCGCATCACAAATCCTACAAAACACGAACTTATTGTCAATAATCTTACCATTTTTATTTGCTTCGAAGCCGAAATTCTTCCACACGTCGCTTCTTTTATTTCCACTATCGACGAGTTTACGTCGTGGCGTTTCACTGGCCATTGTGAATGTAGGTCCGTCCGTAATCACCACAATAATTATAAAGAACGATATTGATATTGTACAGTTTTTCAAAAGTGTTAAGTGCAGGCGCGGTCACAACACACGTAATTATTTCGGCAAAAGGGGCCTATAGTTTTTTAAGTATTGGTGGATAAAGCCGAATTAAGAATAATGTTTATCAATATCTAATATCTATTTACTTTCTATCTATCTACACAGTTCTAAATTAATCCCAAATTCACGCGAAGTTCTAGCGTCGTAGGCCTACGCGTACATTGTCACACACGTGTTCGGCACCATGCCTCTAGTCCAATAAGTTAAAAATAAAACGAACAATAAATAACTCTTCTGTAGCGAAAAGTCTTTCTCAAAAATCACCACACAAAAAACGAAAAATATCCAACATTAAAATAAGAATTTGTTAAAAGATAACTGCAGATTGCAATGGATAAAACACAGGAATGAAGAACACACGTTAACTCAATCTCCGACTGTAACACAAGTGAAACAACGTCGATGACCGGATGTACCACCCTCGCAGTCGCACACGCATTGCAGCCAACCCTTCAGTGCACATCCCTTGACCAACCTCAATCTTGGCGGCAAGGTCGTTGAACCCGAGTGCTGGCAGCGAGAGCTCGATGCAGGGAGGGGGCGTAGCCGGCCGGCCGGCCGGCCGGTGCAGGCGAGGCGACATCAGATACGTCAAGTGTGCGCGCGCTGTCATTGAAAACTCGCGAAGAAAAACTTGTAAAAAATAGGCGGAACAAAATTAGGAGATCGTTTTTTTTTGGATTTTTTTTGCGCTTTATATTATTTTTAATATTTAAACTTGAAATTGGCGATTTTGGAATTTGGCAAAAAGTACAATATATCTATATCATAAAAATCGATTCGATGTTTTAAATAAAAAATCGATGTCGAAAATTTGCTTCGACATCGATTAATAATCGATTAATCGATGTCGATGGGCATCCTTAATTATTATCGCTTGAATCAACAACACTTCCTGAATCTCGCAATATATCACGCTCATTGGAAATTCAGCACAATCGCCTTCAGATTCGCCATCTCGTAACATTCAGGAGCTTTACGTCAGTTTTACGAAGTAAACAACAGCTGAGAAGCCTATTTCTGTTACGGCGCACCGCCTTGACAATTTGTAGGCCTTCATATTATTTGTAGTCGTCTGTGAAATGGCCATGTTCGAGAATTTATCGGAGAAAAAACTCAACCACGTCGGTAAAAGAGTAAGCCTCCATATAGTTCTGCTATCTGTGTGAGATTGACTGAACTACGCAGGTTTGGGGCCAATTCAAAGACGAACGGAACGGACACGGAACTGTTCCGTATGTCCGTTTTTGGGCCATACTCGTGGGATACGGAACGGTTCCGTAAGTCGGCTCCAATGGGTTAACTTCAAAATGGCTTTTTGCTTACATCATCATCATTATCTGTTGCAACTCTGCGTTAGGTCGGCATTGAAGACAGGCCTCTCCATCTTCTTCTGTCCTGCCACTACTCCTCTCCTCTTCTTCTACCACATTCCAGTCTCCTCCTCGCTGTTCTACATCTTTTCTCTCGCTATTCTGCCATTGTTGTTGTGGTCTACCCCTTGGTCTCCTACCTGGAATTTCCAATTCCATCATCCTTCTCGGTAATCTCGATCTTTCCATCCTTTTGACATGTCCAAACCACTTGACTCTTGTTTAACATCACAAACAAAAATTTGAGCTGGACCACTGAAATTTTTCAGTAAAATGATTATTTTGTAGAAATATGGCATTCGTTCTAATGACTTTTTACTGGACAAAAAATTTGATATCTCCTTCTTTTCAAATGCATACATTCCCCCATCTGGGCCCATTGTAGAATTTGGTTCAGGGTATTCCTCTGCCGATCATACGAGGCGAGAATGATGCAAGGTTCATCTCGCAAACATCAGCTACTCTACTAGTACTCTCTGTCGGAGACCCTCCCCACGACGACAACAACGTAAGAAACCCTCCGTAGGCTCCCCTTGCCTGTGCCTGGATCTGTCTAACACGGGTCTCTCTTCCCCACATCCCCTAGGCTAGAGTTGTGTGTAATGGCCTCTTAACGATTGGTGTGCCAAATAAACAAATATGCCTTCATTTTTGGCTTACTAGGCCATCTTGCAATTTTTATGGTGGCCTGTGCTAGTTGATCATATATAGGGTAAATTAGTTCGAAAAAATCTTAATGCACAATTTCTAATGGTGAATATTTAAATTGATGTTTCGTTCCTTCTCTAGCGTCAGGGCGGCCCGGTGACTACCCGCAGCTACGGCACACCTCTTCCCGGCTGCTCGCACCATTCGTCTCCTGGACTCAGCCCCATGGGCGCTAGTCCCGCTGACACTCCCAAGAGAGGCAGTCCCACCTTCAATCTCGTCGGCGTTAGTCCTGCGGACACTCCCAAAAAGGGTAGTCCTACCTTCAGTGCCATGGGAGGTAGTCCCATCTTGAATGCAATGGGGGGTAGTTCCACCCTCAACCCCGCGAGATGTAGCTCTAGCCTCTCCGGTCCGGGGCCGATGCGTCGGCTGTCTCGAGCCAGGTCCAAGGCCCGGCTAGACTTCAGCGATGACTGTATGTCCGTCGACGTGTCTTTCGCTTCACAGGGTAAGTTTACCACTTACCATATTTGTCCTTGTCCTTCATGCCAGGATTTGCTCCATTTGTTTAAGGCCCGGTGTGTCAATGTCCAGTTAATGTGGCAAGTAAATTTAACTGCCAGGTAACTTGTTATTGCTATGGCAACCACCAATGAGAGCTTTGTAATTATTTTATAAGTAGGGTAACTGGCGGATAAATCTTTACTGGGCATTGATATTCTGAACCTACGTTAACAATTTCTTAGGCTACATGTGATGTTGATCAAACATATTTTTTAATGTTAACCCCACTGTTCTTTTACGTTGTGTCTGCTTTTCCAAGCCTCGGCAGTGTTGAACGGGACCTGTCCTGTCCCCAAACATACAGCACAAGGATGACGTTTGTTGCCTTATACAGTAATACTCCAAACGTTTGTAGGTGCTTCGCACAAGTTGCTTAAAAAAAAAAAAAAAAAAAAAATGGAAAGGCTTCAAGAGTTCAAGCCCCATAAGTACCTACCAATCTACGGACGGACGAACCACAGTTCTTATTAATTAGTACATTCAATTATGTCAAAAACAAAACCATTTACATGATTTCTAGAGGCCTGTACAAATTTATTTTTGAAAATTGAATTTTCTTAACCCATTGGAGTACTTCGACGAGGCTCACTCGTCCATTTTTCGGGGGAACTTTTAAAAGAGGTGCAAAATATATACAAAAATTAAAAAAGGTCTCAAAATTTGGAAAAAAAATTTCCTTTCAAAATTTTTTGTATAAATCTTGAGAATCGTATGGCTAGTATGAATTCTATTTATGATCCAAAATCCAAAAAGGTGGAAAAGAACAAAACAGAAATTTTGAAATCAGTTATTTAAAAAAAAGGCTTACGAGCTCAATTTTTTTACTACAAAAATGTTACAAGTATGAAAAATATCAGAAAAAACATCTTTTCAGCCAAGCATAGAAAATTTTCAAAATAAATTATCAGAAAAAATACAATATCATATTTACCCTAAGAACCTGAATTTCTTAAATAATTTAAATGGTACTCCAATGGGTTAATCAAGTCAATAATGGGTAGACCTACATAGGCTTATTTATTCATATTTTATGTTCTAGTCTTGTGCTTTACATAATATGTTCATATTTTAATGTCACTCAACTTCAACCATGTTTTCTAACAGACATGTCCGTAGAACTGACAACGGACAGTCCAGTAAAAGGCATCCAGCGTGAGGCAACTAGCCTCCCGAATAGTCCTGTAGTCGCCACTAGTTCGTCAAGTGGCCCAGTCTCGAATCCCTTCGCCTTCGCTCAAGACTCTTCGATGTCCGACGAGGTGGCACATTTCTACAGCGAGGACGTTCAAAGTCCACGGACCAATCAGGACACCGGGTTCAGTTTCTCCGCCAGTTCCATCTTCAGTTCTACCAACGTCCACGTGGAGGAACCCGGTCGCACGGAGATTGGTAGGGCGGAGAGTATTCGGCTACTCAAGGGCCGCAGTCGTAGTCTGTTCGACGAGAAACGCGACGAGAGCGTTTGGGAACCATCTTCGAAACACATCGTGTCTTCTACACCCGCGAAGGTTTCGCCGTGATATTTCTTCCTACTTGCTGTGTCTTTCCTAGTTTACTGTTCTTCCTTCCCGATAGAGAGCGCAAGTAAAAACAACAAAATGTTTTCGATTTTATCTGATTTCAACTGTCATCTTATAGCAAACCTTTTATTCAAGTTGCTGGGAATCATAGTCAAAGATGTACCAACTCACGGTAACAGAATGGGAAATAAACAGTAACGGGTAATGAAACGTTTGAAACGTACCTGTGCATCATGAGAGTTTTATGTTCAAGTTCTTAAATGTGAAAATATGATGAGAAACATTTGCAAATCTAAGGCTAACATCAGACAAGCGTTCTCTATTTTCAATAATGTTTTAACAAAAGAACAATGGTGACCAATATTTTTACTGTGGGTAAACCTACTGTATTTATGTAAATATAATATAGGCCTCGGTTATATATAAAAACATAAAGTTACAAAGGTCGGGTGTGGCCAATAATATTTATATCTTAATTCTTAACCATTTTAGTGGTCAGAATAGGGGTGCGGCCTTTACTCGATGGAGTCCTGTAATCGTAAAATATTTTGATACTCTGCCAATTCCACTATTGTGTTCGTAGGATGTAAAGTTATGAGCGCACATATACGCGTTATATCGATTATGAATGATGCAATGCAATACATGCTATTATTGTTGCCGTTACTGCAAAACCTATATTAAGTTTAGGAGTGACAATAATAATTGGGGGCCTCGGTACAAAAACAAGTTGAGTCCATTGTAACTGAAAGTGCACATAGGTGCATCATATGTATATTCTGAAGAATGCCAAAGGGCTGGATCAAGAGAGTGGTGAAAGAGATAGGGTACCAACAGCTTACCTGAAGTGGAAAAGTAGGTAGGCAGCGTTAGAGGACGTAAAACATGAAGACAATCACAGAAACTATTTTGATTACGTTTCTAGGCCGCGGAAATGCGCTGTGCTACGTATTGTTCTTCTGGGTTCGGTATTAGAACCAAGTTATTATTTAATATTTACTACAATTCAGAAATTAAAAAAGTCCGCCCCAACCGGGATTTGAACCACGGGTCTCCCGCATTCCAGGCAGGCGTCTTAATTTTTAATTTCTGAATTGTAGTAAATAATAACAATTACACCTACAGGAGTGTTTCCCGACTAACCAAATCGAGAAATAGAACCAAGTTGTTGAGTGGATCTAAAGCAAATGAAATACCTAGCATTACACAAGATAACATTATTTTTTAGAGTTGAGAGAGTGACTCTACCCATCACAAACCAGTCTCTGGGCCATATCAATCCAAGCAGTATCTACTCAAGGGAAATATGGGCAAATATCACCGAAGTTAAGCAACATCGGGCGTGGTCGGTACTTAAGTGACCACTTGGGAACACCACGTGCTGTTGGCAAAGGGGGTGAAGCAGATAGCCAAAGTGTGCCCCCGATTGAAAACAATCTTGCATTGTCACACTCACCCTTAGCCGCTCTGAGGAGAACAATGTTCATAAAATGTTTGTTGGATTTAAAAAAAAAAAAAAAAGTACATTTTACCACTTTTTGTAAGTTGTGAGAGCGACAACTTTGTGATACCTAGGCCTAGGCAGATCTCTCCTAACTCCTTAGTGACTTTTTATTGTAATTGGTTTTGCAGTATTGGCAACATTATTTTAACTTTTATATAGTATTAGTATTGCGCTACTGCCACACTTTGTGATAATAAATAATTTTGTACTGCCTTGTGCTGTGCAATGTTACAGTACATACTTGTTATCTGTGGGTTAGTGTTCTGAAAGGACACAAGTCATGTGCTTTGCAATTTAGCTGTATGTATGTATACATACACTACTTATATAATAACTGTTCAATGGCCATACTATACTTACTCAAGAGTTGCTCAGATCACAAAATAACCATCTGTCTTACGAGATCTTTTACTCTTAAGGGCCCCTTACACGGGAAGTTGAAAAAGTAAAAAGTAAAAAGGTGAAAAAAACGAGTAGCTTTTCGAAGCCTTCACACGGACAAAGAGAAAAAGTTTGTGCCTGGCGTCCATCTCTCGGCCTTTGTGCGAAACTGATGCGGCAAGTAAGGGGGTTACTAACCATGACAATTGTTTTCCTTCAATCTTTATCTTCACACAGTACTGGCGCGTGTTTGTTTACAAGACCTAGGCCTAGTGAGCCTAGGCCTAGGTTAGGTACAAACCTGATGCTAGAAACGGCAACGTCACTGCCAGCCTTTCTTCAGGCCCGCGATCGGGTTCCGCATTGCCTCTCTATTTTGGGGGCAAAAATAAATTTTGCTAGTTTGGTAGACGCTATGAAACACAATTTTTGCGCATATTTTTCAAGTTGACAGAATAACATTCAGATGGGCAATCGGGCAGGAATTTCCACCGCCACTTATATATCAAGCTGTGGCAAAGGTGTTACGTTTTTTCTGCATCTTGATTTCTTACCAAAGTTGAACTCAATGACAAAGTTGTCGACCAATCACGGTCAACTCTTCAATGGGCCCTTCTTCTTTTCACTTTTCACTTGTCGAGCAGAGCCCGACAAGTTGGGAAACTTTTCACTTTTTACTTTTCAACTTCCCAGTGTGACGGCAACTCAAAAAGTTCCATAAGCTGCACGCTATCTCTACTACAAAAAAGCTACTTTTTCTCCTCACTTTTTCTTTTTACTTTTCCAACTTCCTCGTGTAAAGGGCCCTTAAATCTTTTTCTTTTGAATCAAGTAACAAAAAAAAAACAGTAGCAGAATGATCATGATTTTTTGCTCAATATTTTTAGGAGGAAGTTGGATTAAGTTTGATCTACCCTAATAACGAATTATGTGCAAGTTTAAAATTAAAATGGCTTCCTCATTTACTGGAAGCATTGAAAATAATTTGTCAACGTAAATGTCAACATAATTTGTCTGTTTTAATTTTAATTTCTGGTAAAAGTAGATTGGAGTAGATCATAGGGCCCCTCTAGCTGCTCCATCTGAAGTTCATGGCTCTGCTAATCGTAAAAGGTGATTCAAGAAAGTCCAACTCGCAAACAACAGCTAATAAGAAGGGTAGTATATTACTCCCCGAATCTAGAGGTGAGCTCTGGCGGTTGTCTTCGGGGAACTTTCCCCTTCCCTTTGGCTACTTCCCCGATGACGACAATGACAACATGGACGATGACACAGACGAAGACGACCACAACGTGTGGGTATCACTAACTCTTGCCCTCCCCCATACCCTCCCTTTCCCTCTGTCCTTTGCCTGAGCCCAGCATGATTTCGCCACAGACCACAGGCCCTCTTCCGATCCGACCCCGGCCACTTACTCCCATGCCCTCCCCTTGCTTGGGCTGGTTCTGACCAGCACAGGCCTGTCCACCCCGCGTCACCCTGTACGTTCCACCCTTTGGAAAAAATATATATAGTAGTTATTAACGAACTAATAGACTACAATATCGTAGGAGGCGCAATATGACCTAACGATTGATGCGCCCTTAAATCTAATAAACTTCAAACTGCAGATGCTGACTTCACAGGCGGGCTAGTTCTAGCCAATCAGCGGACCCTAATTTAAAATACTGATCACTCATTGCCGCATTGGCCCACCGATGTTGCCAGCATCTGCATTCTTTTGATGGAGTGGCTATATTAGTGTTTATCTTAAATAAGTAGTGTCGTCTACCTTACTCGAGATATTTTAAATCTAATACGTATGTGATCTGCGGTCTGATTCTGTAAAATCGTTATGGAAGATAACGATCGTTATCCGGCACTTTAGCGACAATTTTGAGTGTCGACTGATTCTGTAAAAATGATAGCGATCGCTATGATAACGAGAATGAAAAAGGAGTCGCTATGCTATGCTATCAAGATACGATAAATGGCGGCCGTAGCAACTATTTTACAGAATCAGGTCGATAACGATAATTTATAACGATTGATATTTCATATCAACCGTGATCGCTATCGCTATCATAGCGACTATTTTACAGAATCGCACTGCTGAGTGACAATTCGAGTTAAGTCCTATACTAATTGCCATCGAGCGGACCTTATGTATTATTATTATTATTATTTTATTATTATTATTACTATTATACAGATAGTTTTAGAGAAATTATTATTAGAGGCATGAAAATTTAGCGTTTTAGGTATTTGATGCTAAATCAGTGAGTATAAATTCTTAAAAACGCTACAAAATGCTAAATTTACTGAAAATAAGGTTTACCAATACCAATTGAGAATTGGTTTAGCATTGTATTCTAACGTTTAAAGTGACTACATTGAATTGAAATGTTCCTATAAAGCATAATTTGAATTCATTCCCCATTAAAAATACAAGAAACTCCTCAAATTTGGGGTTTTGGTGAAAGAAGAAAATTATAATACTACAAAATGCTAAATTTGGAAAAATTAATGCTAAATATTCAGGTTATAAATGCTATTTTTTCATAGCTCTACTTATTATTGATTTAGCGGATACCAAATCTGTTTTTTGTATTGTTTTGTAATGTCGACCCCTTGCATAGCAATGTTCAGGAAGTACCTACTCTATATATTATATATAGTTGTATAGTATATTACCGGTACTGGTAAACTAAATATATACTACTGGAGACTGGTGGCAATATAATAATATGTAGTAGGCTTGTATGAAAGTAACTAGCAAGCTTCGCAAACGCTTTTTCAGGCGCGTTGCTGGATGAGCATAATTTTTTAAAAACGAAAATAGCGTAAAATAGAGATTTTCATGAGAAATAATTTTTCGATAACGCTCAAATTTCACACGAATATATTAATTCATAAAATGTAAGGTTCTGTGAAAAAATCATTACAATCAGATAAAGCATGTAGGTGTTATAAGCCAAAGAAATTTAAAAAATCGAAAACAATCGTAAAATTGCGATTTTCGTGAGGAATATTTTTTCGATTACGCTCAAATTTCACACGAATATATCAATTCATAAAATAAAAGGTCGTGTGAAAAAATCATTACAATCAGACAAGGCATGTAGGTGTTATAAGTCGAAGAAATTTTTAAAAAATCGTAAAATTGCGATTTTCATGAGAAATAATTTTTCAGTTGCGCTCAAAAACGTGGCAGTTCTAAGTTCAGAGTTTTCGAAGGCCTCCACACAATTTTATCGCAATCGGAGTATCGGTTTAGCCGGAATCGTGTTAAAAGACAAACAAAAATACGAAAAAAAAAGAAAGAAAAAAAACATTTTTTTTTTTCTCCAGTGTAGTGAAATGGAATCTTTGCTATACGCTCATCCAATAATACAGTATTACTAGTACATCACTTGTCAATACCCAGAAATTTTTGTGCATCAGTGGTACATTTTCTTATTGTTATGGCAGGAATCCCAACAAACTCGGCTTTACAGATTGCCGAGAATCGTTTTTCGAAGGTTTTATACTTGATAAAGATTTATATATTGGTGTGAGATAGGATCTTACAGCTTACCTTCGAATAGTAATGGTCCCTGCCAAATTTCTTGATAAATAGATGTAAAAAAATTAAATACAATGCACAGAAAAACACTAGACGTTTTGACACGAGATTCAGCAGAACAGCAACGTATCTGATTGGCATTGTACATAGCCTGTAGGTATTTGATGTCACAAAGGTGTTAAGTAAATACTAGGAAGCTTCGCAAACGCTTTTTCAGGCGCGTTATTGGATGAGCGTAATTGGTCCATTGAGCTGCCATGTGTTATGCAGATTTTCTGTTCTGTGAAAAAATCATTGCTAAGCCAAAGAAATTTTTTTTAAATGGATAAATTGTAATTTAAAAAATGAAAAAATGATAATTTAAAAAAATGAAAAAATGGTAAAATTGCGATTTTCATGAGAAATAATTGTTCGATTGCGCTCAAATTTCACAAGAATATATTAATTCATAAAATTAAGGTTCTATGAAAAAATCATTACAATCGGTGAATCGGATAAAGCATATAGGTGTTGTAAGTCGAAGAATTGTTTAAAAAAGAAAAAATGGTAAAATTGCGATTTTCATGAGAAATAATTTTTTTTGCGCTCAAATTTCACACGAATATCCTAATTTTACAAAATTAAGGTTCTGTGAAAAAATCATTACAATCAAAAAAAGCATGTAGGTGTTATACTTATAAGTCCCAGAAATTTTTGAAAAATAAAAAATCGTAAAATTGCGATTTTCATGAGAAATAATTTTTCAATTGCGCTCAAAACTAAGTTCGGAGATTTCGAAGGCCTCCAGAAAATTTCATCAGTATTGGTTTAGCCGGAATTGTGTTAACTAACACAAAAAAAAAAAAAAAACATACAGGATTTTTTTCTTCAGTGTAGTAGAATGGAATCTTTGCTATGCTCATCCAATAAGGAACTGACTTGCACACTTTAATGTCTTTATTAAAATACTGTGGTGATAAGATTTTTTGTAAGGAATAGAATTAGTGAGTGGTAACTGCCAACAGGTATTAAACGTAATACTTTAGATTTATTTGGTTTAAGGGTGCCGGGTGCGTCAACTGTTAGATCATAATGCGTAACTCTAGCCTAGGGGGTGTGGGGAGGACAGATCCAGTCTTGGGTAGGGGGAGGAAAGGGGGGTTTCTCATCTCGAGAGGAGGAATGACCTTCCACTGCTCGCCTCTAGTTTCGGAGTAAAATACTCGCCTTGCCCTACTTACTAGCTGATGTTCGTGTGATGGACCTGTTCTCTTCCCTCGCATCGTATGAATGGCAGAGGAATACCCTGTGCCCAGAAGGATAAGAATAAATTGCTTAGTAGGGTACTTACGCAAACCTGATCCGATCACTTGAGATCTCGACCTGGCCGTACGCAAACTTGATCGAAGCAACCTACCCTCTTAGGAATACCTCATCACAGATCAGATCACCAACCCGGATCAGTAATCCTGTGGGAGAGGCAGAGTCAACACAGATCCTGACGATAATTTAGTGGGAATTTGCGAACTTTGTTCCATGAACAATAGTGAACTGGTCTGTCCGTCCGAAAAGTAACCTGTGATCTGAAGAATCAGTCACGTGACATACAAACCTGTTGTAATCTGGCTACCAATCTGGATCAAGTGTGCAATGAGCACCCCTAATGGTTTTAGAACTTTAAATAGGCTAATAAAAAAGTAATAAAATGATACCGTACCGCATGCACCAGGCAAGTAATCTGTACCTGTTGATATTCCTAGTAATATGTACCTATTGTGATCACCATCAGTTACTGGGTGTTTGCCAATCAATGAATAGTAATCATAATGAAAACAGCAAAATTAGATATATCACAATTTTAACTTGTGAAATTACTGCATGAACTTACCATGTAGTTGTGTACAGGTGTGTAGGTCTGTACGTTTATGAATTACCTTCTTTTTTTGTATATCAGATAATGTTGTTAACTCTTGTATTGTAAGAAATGAATTTGGTTTTGTTTATAGTCGAGTATATTGAAAAATAAATGGTATTTAATAATTATTTACTAATGTAGTATTTTAATGTTCCTTTTTCCATCTTGATTTTCTGTATTCAATTTATAAAAATTGTGTTTAGGTGAAAGCATGTAAAACATGAAATTATTGGTAATACTAATGTTATGTTAGGCCAAAATTGTTCAAATATGGCTAACATATTTTTTATTGTTTTCATACCATTTAAGGAGCCAAATAAATTGATAGTTGAATTTTTCTAAATGTTTTGACATTGAATCATATCCCACATGTTCATCCCTAGAATGCTGTGTATTATGTTGGGATGAGTGAAAGTGTTTTGAGAGTTTTATAGAATTGCTGTATTAATTTGTAGCCCGATTCGTTGGAGCTCTAGTACGTAGAGCCGGACGTTCTTAGTTCAAACCCCAGTCGGGTCAAACTTTTACAATTGTTATCGTTCAGTAACAATGTCCTCAAAGCGGGCTTATGCTTAATACTCTGTAATAATAATTTTGTTTGTGTAGGTCTACAATGAACCATTATTAGCCATTACTAGGCCGCTTCGTTAACGCTTTTTCCAGTCGCGTTGATGGATACACTTTTACGGTTAATTATTTTTGTCCAATGATTACTGTTTTGTGTCTTCATTGTTGTCATTGTCGTCATTAACAAGACGAGAGCAAGAGTGAACCATGTCTGCCTTCAACACTGCAAGGCGACTGACTTCGAGTATGAAAGAGAAACCGAAACAAACCTAGTGCCAGCCGCGAAAAGGTGTAGGGCGGCGAGGTCATATTGACCAATCGTTGCCCTAAAAGTACGATTTTAATGAAAAATATTTCTTTGGTTGTCCCCAAATCTTAACATTCCTAAGTTCAGTGATTTATAACGTTCCCATAAAGTTTCATCAAGATTGAAGTAGCCATTTACTTCTCATGAAAATCGCAATATTATGATTTTTTATTTTTCTTCGACTTATATAACATCTACATGTTGTATCTGATTGTAATGATTTTTTTTGCAGAACCTTAATTTTATGAATTAATATATTAAAATCGAAAAATTATTTCTCATGATAATCGCAATTTTACGATTTTTTTTATTTTAAAAATTTCTTCGACTTTTAACACCTACATGCTTTATTCGATTGTAATGATTTTTTCACATAACCTTAATTTTATGAGCTAATAATTATATTCGTGTGAAATTTGAGCGTAATCAAAAAATGATTTCTTGTGAAAATCGCAATTTTTACACTTTTTTAGTTTTTTTTTTAATTACGCTCATCCAACAACGCGCCTGAAAAAGCGTTTGCGAAGCTTCCTAGTGACTTAACAGTCAACAATGATGTTCGTGATCCACCAGTTGTCTTGTGGTAGTTACTTTACTTTGGGAGTACCTGTCCTACATTGAATTTATTTATTTTTATTTGTTACAATGCATATTACAACAGAGTACAAATATACTCCACTTCAAGGGGTAGAAAGCATCTGATAGGAATTGCCAATAGAATGGCAGTACTTGCAGTCTCTCTGTAGGAGCAAAGAACAGAATAGTTGGATGAGCGTAGCGAGCGAAGCGAAGATTCCATTTCACTACACTGGAGGAAAAAAAATCCAGAATGTTTTTTTTTCTTTCTTTTTGTATTTTTGTTGTCTGTTAACACGATTCCGGTTAAACCGATACTCCAGTTGCAATGAAATTTTCTGAAGGCCTTCGAAATCTCTGCACTTAGAACTGCCACTTTTTTAGCGCAATCGAAAAATAATTTCTCATTAAAATCGCAATATTAAGATTTTTTTCGATTTTCTTTTTTTTTCTGTTAGTATTTTTGTGTGTTTAATAACACGATTCTGGCTAAACCAATACTCCAATTTCGATGAAATTTTCTGGTGGCCTTCAAAATCTCTGGACTTAAAACTGACAACGTTTTTGAGCGCAATCAAAAAATTATTTCTCATAAAAATCGCAATTTTACGATTTTTTTCGATTTTTAAAAAAATTCTTCGACTGATAACACCTACATGCTTGATTCGATTGTAATAATTTTTTCACAGAACCATAATTTTATGAATTAATAATATATTTGTGTGAAATTTGAGCGCAATCAAAAAATGTTTTCTTGTAAAAATCGCAATTTTACGATTTTTTTCTAGTTTTATAACATTTCTTCGACTTCTACAAGCTTTATCCGATTGTAATGATTTTTTTACAGAACCTTGATTTTATGAATTAATATATTGGTTTGAAATACGTTTTTTTTTCGTTTAAAACAAATTACGCTTATCCAATAACGCTCCTGAAAATGCGTTTGCAAAGCTTCCTAGTAGAGAGCAACTGATGAGATATTTCAAGTTTTGGGATGCTGTTCCAACTGGCATGAGCAAGGAAGGCCGCAATCTACTGAAGAAAACAGAAAATGCATTATACGGTTGTTTTTGTTGGCGCCATGAAGGTGCTGTGCTAACATGTGCTGCATGGTGGAAACGAGTTTCTAGCAGCACTTCCGTGACGTCACAGCCAAGATGGCAGCGCCCACAAATCTCTACTAAAACTACCTTATAGCCTACAGTTAGAAAAATGTGGGCATATGAAATAAAGAACACTACTAGTTGATAGCAGTGTCGGAGCCCAGCCACCGATACCAAAGGGGGGTGGGTGGTCCCGCAGGGACCCACCCATCCATTACTTTTTAATGAAACATAATATTTTATATACTTTATATGACTATTTTAATTGTTAAAATCACACCTACTGAATTGTTATGGCTACAGCTCTTACTTGACTGATGTAAAAGTTTGTCATGAATCATGATTTAATAAAAGTGCAGACAACATGCATGATGGATATATTCATCCAGTAGTTCTCAACTTAACTAATAACAGATAGCAATTCAATAATTCTGATAAATGAATAGACACGTTCGTAATATAGCCTACTATAGCTTATTTGATTGAATAGTTTAGATTGGAGAATTTAAATATTAAACAAACAGCTGGTGGCATGGAGGAAGTATTAGTAGTTTTAGGGCGCTTTAACAGCAAAGATTATTCGCGTCAAAAACATTTTCGAGTTTTCTGTTTTAAGTTTTAAGTTATCGACTTATGAAGCATGACTGTCGACGTCGTGAATGCAATAATAAATGCAATAAGAAGAACATTCTTGGACCTAAATGAATTGATTGAAGTATTTCCAGTACAATTTCTAGATAAAAAAGCATTGATTTCAACGAGATTAAGTCAGCAAGTTTGTCCCTAAAAGAATAAAATCGTATATTTTCTCTTCAAATGTTGTTGACAAAGTGTTTCTCCAAAACGCACAGATTTGTACCAAATTACCTTGAATATACATTTTACCTGGGCAAGCCCACGGAGCCCCTAGTTTTCATTATTGTGCGTTTAAGTAGTTTTCCTAATTCCCAAATAATGGCTCTGCCAAATAACGGAGAAAACGAAAAAAATAACAAAATTGATTTCCAAAACTCACAAATTATCTAACGGTTCAGGATAAACATTTTTCAAATGGGAAGGCCCCCGGATTCTTCCTGTAGTACTAAATTCTTCATTGATTACTTTCACTAATGTGTATTTTTTCCCAAATTCTAGCTATACACCGCTACGAGGAGGCGAAGAGGAATAACACACCGTTGGCTTTATGAAATCAACAATTTGAACATAAGCGCAATATGTTCAGCGATTTGGCTGATTTTTAGTACACACAAGCACACATACGCACAGAGTGACAGAATAAGCGTCGTTTATCTTGAATAGTAGGCCTAATCCTCATTCGCTTCGCTCACTCGTCTAATGAATCATATAAATTGCCGGTAAAACGCACCAAATCAATTCTAGGATCACCAAAATTTAAAAAATTCCCTGCGGGGCTAATCTGGGGAAGACAGAAAAGAATTACAAACAAACCGTTGGCTTTATATGAGTTCGACAAAGAAAACATAATATTTTCAGCCATTTCATTAAAATTTCATTACATAAAAATGAGGCTGTCAACATCTATACAATCACATTAATTGTTGGTAAAACGCACCAAATCCATTCTAGGATCATCAAAATTGAAAAAATTCCCAGCAGGGCTAAACTGGGGAAGACAAAAAAGAATGACAAACCGTTGCTTTTATGAGTTTAACAAAAACATTTTTTCAGCTACGGTATTTATTAAAATTCATTACATAAAAATGAGGCTATCAACATCTATGAAATAAGATTAATTGCTGGTAAACGCACCAAATCCATTCTAGGCTCCCCAAAAATTAAAAAAAAATTCCCTCGGGGCTAAACTGGGGGCACCCCCCCAGCCCCCTTGTTGCCCAGAAAGTAGGGGTGGGTATATTTTAAAATATTTAGGCACCGATCACTTTAGTAGTTCCCCCACGCCATGGTTAATTTTTCTTATCCTTGTCCATCATTACTGATCTTCTCTGATTTTAAAATAACTCATAAATTATAGTGTTAATTTCGTAGATAAGTAAATTTCAAAATGCGGTACTAGCTTACTTTGCTGTCAAAAGTTTTAAAATATTGCTTTTGTCATTAGCCTCATGAAAAACTATAAAGTTTGTTATGCTAATTTATATTTTTTGGGGAAATGTTTTTGTCTTGTCTGTTGTGGTTTTTTAATTGTTAATTTGTTTGATAAAGACTTCTGTAAAAAAGTTGAATTTACCTTTTAAATGCAAATATTATGTAAATAAACAATGAAAAGTCCAATGATTTGTGTTTGTTACTAAGTGTAATACCAAGTTCCCAAGTTTTAAACCAAGCAAAGCATCCATCCTCTTGAGAACTTATTGAAGACGTCTCAAGATCTCTTTGAGATCCACACCTTCTAAATCAATTTTTTAATAGGTTTTCACACTTTAAATGCATTGTCACCTTTGTATAAAGTAAACTTTTTTGTCGGAACTAGTGAAACGAAAAATCGCGGATTAATTTGCATTTAAAATTCGCGCGTACTATATCCACCGCCCTATTGTATTAAGCTCCAACTCTGAAAGTGGATCAAAACATTGCGATAAGGCGGTGCAAATGAAGTTTCATGGCTGACATTCTACGGAGAAAGGACCGTGTCTATTACCATTCCCGCTGTTTGTTATCGTGTTCTAGTGTTCAAAAGGAGACTACGCTATAATTGTGTCGATTAATATGTAAGTATTAATTCAGTCGATGCCGTGTTATCAATTTCGTACAAGTCTGTTGGTTACAACAAGACCTATTTCTTTGTCTTTAGCCTTGAAAAATAATGCATGCCCTACATTTAGGCCTTGCCGAGGCAGGGCTTTGTTGAGGCTGACGTAACAATTTATTTACAAGGTCTAGGCTTGGCAAGCCACGCTTTAAACCCTTCTACAGTTTTAGGGAGCTTGATGCCCGTTTGGTTACCATTGATTAATTACTACTTTGTAATAACAAGCTGTCGTAAAGTACACGATACAATGTTTTGGCGCGTAGCCTTGTATCCAAGATGGCTGCCTGCGTAAATGTAAAGAGTAAGTTGTTGTTGTTGTGCTCTATAATGTAACAAAAATAATCCTGAAGCTAGCACTGGACTGGATGACAACTAGGGCCTAGCCAGCCAGCTAAAGCAAGGCCTGATGCAGACAATAAAATTAGGGCAATTCTATCGACACATTTCGTGCTCATTAATATTTTGTGTCCAACCATGAACCCACATGAACTCACACAAAAAGCATGTTACCTGGTAGGCCTACTAGGGATGTCAAAAAAACTGATTTCCCAAACGTTTACACCCCACCAAAAAAGCGGTAAACGTTTACGTCTACAGGGGCTATATCTGTGTTTACTTTTAGTTTTTGATAGACATTTATTCTACGAAAATTACTTGTTTTCTGCATAATAATTGACCCCCACTAGCGGCAAAGCGGCACAAGCAAAGCATGAACCAAAAAACAATAGCCCTAGGTCTACATTTTTGTGCATACACACGATTTCGGCCCGTATGCAGGGTTCAGTGGGGGTGGCACCGCGCTGCACCAGCGTAATATGGTTTTATCTGCTTCCGTAAGGGCAAAATATACTCATTGCTCAATGGGTCAAAGCTAAAGCCTTTCAAAAATTTATTGTTTGTGATTTTTATAAGAAAATCACTACCCGGTATTTAAATATATTTACGCCTAGGCTACCTACCAGTAGGCCTACAGTTTCAATTATTAAACTTGTGCACCATCTCCAAATACTTGAAAAACAATGATCATGGCCTTGGTAAACAATTATTAAAATTTCCGGTAATGTAAAATGTACATTGTAGACACATAGGCCTATCGAGATTCATATAAGAAAATCCAAACCTCAGGAGTCAAGAATTTCATTTTTGTAGTGATTTCATCGGGTCCTAAAAGTTCAAACTGGCTCCTCCACATCATAACGTTTTTTAAGGCAGATATTTGTTCAATCGTACTTGTTCATTAACGGGACCCCCTCCAAAAAATGAAAAAATCAGTAAAAACATTTCATTAGATAATCATAACTACTACATCTACTCCATCTGAGTTTCAGGAGGTCAGGAAAACACAATTTCGAACAAAGCCTCGAAAACATCCTTTCCGGCTACAAACTTTGCGCCAGGAGTGACATGGCCTATGCCAACATACTCCACCTACAAAACCTTTAACATTGCTATTTTAAATATAAAGGACTGTCAATGGAAAAGTACTTTTGTTTCAAATAGCGACGTTTAAGGTTTTGAAGGTTCATTTGGTGTCCGTGAACGTCAATGTCAGCTGCACGGCGACGACTGCTCTCATGTAGGCCTACGCGTTCCAATAGACTGTAGGCCTACTCGCCTGAGTCACGTTTCACACTTGTGAGTCAAGTTCACTGTCAGAGTCATATTCAACTCCTCACAAATTGTAATTATTTATTGTAAACAGAAATAAGTAAAAAAACGACGATGGGGGACCAACTAACAAAAAATTGAGGGGGTTAATGAACAAGTTACCGTTCAATCTATTATAGATTAGATAAAGGCTTAGGCCTGCCTTATTGAGTGTTTTTTGGAAGCAACTGTACAGCCGGGAGGGAAGGAACTGGCCTTGGCGGCTGCGCTTTATTTCATACGCTTGTCGACTATCGTGTGTCATGTAGCAGCCTCAGGTACGAGTGATGTAGGGCCTAGGCTAAGTAGTAGGCCTATGCAAGGAAGGGTAGACGGCGGTCTATATCGTCACGAGCTCTGCAAAATAGACCATGTAGAGAATAACGGTCTGTAGAATTAACAATTTGTGCGTATAACTATAAAGCGTGCCCTTGTACTGACACATCTTGGAAAAATGGAACCGGTTTGAAAACTGGTTTCCGGGTATCCGATGTCATCACTACTTCGGTTCAGTGTGAATTATTTTCTTACGTTGATAAGGCCTGCCCTCTCAAAATTATTGTCGGTTAGAATTAAACACTGGTGGGCCTCGGAATATCTTTGATTAGTTTTAACAAATTTTTATTTTTTCAGATCCTTGTGAAGTAAGCCCATACATCCTGGCTGTTTCATTGGTATCAACGATTCTTGTCATGTCACTTGGGAAGATCTGACATTTAAAGAAGAAGAGCTATTCCCTTCATTTCTGTCCAAATTTCCAAATTGAAGAGGTTTCACCTGGAGACTGGAACAGCTTATGTTGTCTGGACAGTTGTCAGGATGTCCCCGTCATCCTTGGGATGTGAGGGGTCTACATTAGGACGTGGCCTCTAGTCTACAGGATTCTCATGCGCAACTCGAACACTGACCTTGGGCGTGAGTATTTTAACTCGTAGTAACTGCCATAGATAAATTTACCAGTGAATCAAACAGGTGGGCCTGTTTTCATGACGTAGCAATATTAGCATGCAACAAACATGAACAGTACTGCAACGAAGTAAGGTAATGACATTATAATTAATGTTAAGTGGTCAGTTCAAAGGCAACAGTTTTTTGTTGCAGTACTGTTCCATCCATTTAGATGTATAATGAAACTACAATTAAGAGGTTAAAATGTACCCGTCCTGATGGTCTAGTGGTTAAGACGCCTGTCTGGAATGCGGAGATCCGTGGTTCGATTCCGGTTGGGCGGACTTTTTTAATTTCTGAATTGTAGTAACTAATAACAATTACACCTACGGGAGTGTTCCTGATTAACCAAATCGAGAAACTAATAAAATGAAACCATTGTGCCTCCAGTGTTTCACCTGGCTCGATCAACGGCTAGCACGAGACCCGAGTGTAGACCAACCACCATGCGCATGCACAACATCGGTGACCCCAACAAGAAATCGTCTCTCATTCCGAAAGCTCTGTACGACCGTTTGCACGCCGTCGCGCCGATCTCGGAACCCGAAGAGAAACCGCTCTCGGCGTTCGACATCCTCTGGGCGGACACTGAACGGGACAAGGAGAACAACCAGCGAAAGTACAAGAGTGCGAGCGTTCCGAGCAAGCCGATCGGCAAGGGCGCGAGTCCGGCAAGGCCGAGAGCGGCCAGCAGTATGCCGGTGCCGTCGAAGAAAAGGAGCCATTCGCCCGCGTGAGTTAACATTTTAACGTTAAGTTTAAAACACTTTTTTGTTGTTTATTTACAATGAACCAGAAATATAATAGTGCATTTTATAATGACACAACCCAAAAATAGTTTTTTTTAGGCATGATTACAAAATAATGTTAGAAGACCCTATTGTTTAATCATATACCCTGCACAATTAAATAGGCATGTACGCATGTACCTACCTTCTAATAAATACAGTTTTTAATGTGTTGCCTATTTGTCCATGATACGTGAGAAGGGCTAGAACATAATTAATGGTGGATTACCAATGTCACTTTTGGCGGTGGCCCATCCATAGTTGTTGGCCGTTCTTTAAAATATACTAAATATTTGATAAAGAAAATAACCATCTGTTGCGACATCGGGTCACTATTGAAGATACAGTGTTCTCCCCAGGAAAAAAAAACATGGTTATTCTAAAAACATTGCCGGGTACTGTGTTCACATGGCAGGGACAAATGTAGGGGTCCTTGCCCCCCGAATTTTTCTGAGAACATAGATTCGTTTTGGTAAGTTTTAGAGGTGTTTGAACTTTGAAGCCCTCTTAAAGCAACTTACTTTAGTTGGTTTTGTGGTAAGAGCATTTTTAATTTGATGGAAATTATAGCTTAGGCCTATGCCTAGGCCTACATTATTTCTCGGAAGTATGTAGCCTAGTTAGTAGACCTACAACTTAAAAATGTCTTGTAACAGACCCTTATAAACGTGATGATGTTATTTCTTCTAAGTGGTTATTATCTAGGATTTGTAGTATAGGTTTACAATTACTTGGCCCTACAACTTGAAACATTGTTGTAGGCCTATTTTTGACTTTATTTTTATTAATTTGAAATTATTTGTCCTAACAAAAAATAAAAATGATAAAAATACAAAATTATGTATAGGTAGGCTACACTGTAAAATTCTCCCAACCCGGCATCACCACCAAAAACAGAAACTAATTTTTTAAAGTGTTTTTGAAAAAACTTATCTTGCAAGTTTTTTTATTGTGTTTGGGCAAATTTCATTTTGTTACAATAGTAATGTAGCCTAATACACACGCCCAAAAAGAAAAAAAAAAGATTTTTTTTTTTTTGGGATGGGGGGAGTCAATTGCCGGGTTTGGGGGGTCGATAATAAAACTATGATCAGGCCACTTTTTTGGCTGGGACCAAACCCCAGCTAACGGAGGACAATATGCCAAAGATGACATTTTGTTGATGACTTCATTTGGTTTCATTGCCTAAAAAACAAATTTAAAGTGAATTTGTGTCAATAATAGAGGTGAAATAGTAAGTCAATGAGCCTGTATTTTCTTAGATACCCTACCGAGATGAAAAACACACCTATATTATTCTGCAAGGTGGTTGGTTTACTCTAGTCTTAATGCCACCATTCTTGGCAATTTTTTTATTTTTTAAACTTAAATTCTTGATTTGGGCTAGGGGCAGCATTTTTACTCAAAGTGGGTGACCGGTTATTTCCCACCCTTGTGATAATGACATTTCTGTCTACAGAGTCGACCCCCCGTGCAAGAAATCCTTGAGCTATGACCACCCAATCCTCAATGTTCATCCGGCAAAGAGTTTGCTCGCTCTACCCATCTCTCAAGAGAGCCCATCATCATCATCACCATCATCTAACGGATCCCAAAGATCTCCGCAACTATCTAACGGATCACAAAGATCTCCGCAAGTATCTAACGGATCGCAGCAAAAATCTCCAATAGTGTTATCCAATGGATCGCAGAAATCTCCGGGAGTATTATCTAATGGATCGCAGACATTATCCAACGGATCGCAGAAATCTCCACTCTCATCCAACGGGTCGCAGTCCAACGGCTTAACACCAACCAATGGAACTCGAAAAACACCAGCGCTCGACGCAACGATATTATCGTTGAGTTCCCGACTGAATTTACCGAAAGTGATTGGCTCCCGGGGAATTGGTAGAGCCCTACAGCAACAAAGGTAGATAGGCTAGTATTACTAAATAAATTATATATAATATTTTTCTTACTTTCAATACCCAGGCCTTTGTGCCACTCCTATGTGTGCTTTATGAGTAGGGCTGTGTATTTAAAAAGGAACTTTAATAGAACAGGTAAATATTATTGAATAGTTTAACAAACTTTTCACTGAATTTAGCTTAAATTCATAAAGCTAATTTAGTAATTTCTACCTAAAGGCAATGAAAAAGTTCATCAAACTATTATATGGTATGACTGGTTGTCGTGAGCAAGGTACTCGTTTTTATTTTGACAAAAAAAAGGTACCAATTACCTGGAAAGCTGTGCTATGTGATTAGAAAAGAGGTTGCAGTTGTGGAAAGAATAGGTTTGTAGTGGACATTATTCACCTGATGTTAACTGTAGGCCTCGATAATTCATTGTTACCTTACCTGTAATTGTTTAACGCATGGCCTTCCTTCTGGATATAACCGCAGACGATGGTCTAGTAAAAATAGCTAGCTACTTGCAAAATTTAAACATGAAAACTAGGGGTGGACCGATACCATAATTTGCCGATACCGATACCGTTTATTTGTATACCGATACCACTTTATGCAGTAGGCCCCATTTGACTAGGCCTACTTTCTAAAAAGTAAAAACTACAACAAACAAACAATAAAGAATAAAAAAATTAACACAAATTAAAATGTTATCACTTTCCTGTTTTATTTTTATTTAGAACTAGGCATAGGCCTACACTTTGCCTACATGCGTATAGGGACTACACCACCCACACAACTTACAAAAAGTAAAACAAAGGAATAAGGAACTAGGCCTAGCCCTAATGAAGATCAATAGCATGATGCATTATTTAATTAAATTATTTGATTTTAGTCCTAGATGTAGGGTCTAGGCCTAGTCCCAGGGCCTTAGTCCTAGGCAAACTTAAGTTTTAATCTAGGCCTAGGCCTACCCTAGGTCCACAACTTCACAATATAATTAAATAAATCTCTATGAAGGCAAGCCTAGAATTTGTGTAGGCTATTTTACGTAATGCACAGGGCTAGGGCCTAGGCCCTACCTGTAAATCCAGAAGAAGCAGAAGTTGAAGGCTGAGGGCTTAGAGAACGCCTTGGCGTTTGTAGTAGGCCTATCCCAAGTGAATCTAGAGGCAAACAATCGTCTTCCCTTTCATTCTCGTTATCCGAGTCTGGTATAGCCGTACGCGATTTTTTTCTAGGCGTAGCTGGGCCAACCTCGTCAGATGGGCAAGGCGTGGGCCCTATGCTTTTGCATATTGCTAGTGGTGAAGCTCTTGGCGTTGTTACCGCCTCGCGAGACGTATTGCTTGCACAACATACAAAGAGCACGTTGCGGGTTGCTTGCATTTTCTTTTAAGTACTTCCAAACTTCGCTCCGCTTTTTTACCGACATTTTAAACTCTTTAATTTCTCGTTACGAATTCATCAAAAGTAAAACAAACAACAGTCACAAACACGTCATCCGTCATACGATGCGATGATGCGAGCGCGGAAACAGCGACTTTGATAGATCGAACTCGAAGTCGAAGGTGCAAGTCGATAGAATAGCAACGCACTCTATCGGAGACTCGGCGCACCGCGCTCGCGGCAAGTAGCTCAATCTAACGGTAGACTTCAACCATACGTACGTAAATTGACGAGTTGGTATCGGATTCTGGTATCGGTAAAATGTTCCGATACCGATTCTACCGATACCATAGGTATCGGCCGATTCTCAATATCGGCATCGGTATCGGTCCACCCCTAATAAAAACACATAAGCAATCCAGAAGTAGGGCCATGCTGAAAGTAAATTATTGTGAGTGCATGCGGTCATCATTAGCCAGGTCCCTAAACACCCTTCAACTGCACTGCCCATCGACAGACGGGTTGAAATGAACTGTGCAGCACAGCCAGTTAGAGAGAGCCTCCCTCTATAACGCTGGGTTCACATGTTAAAGTAGGAAGTGAGCCGTCGGCCAATCCCTTTTGATGTTGTAGAAAATGAAAATGATTCCTATATTCTACACCGGAAGTTCAGTGTAAGCGTAGTACAAAGCCTAAAATGATGTGAATATCTACAAAAAGTAAAGAATGGAGCTACCTGTTGCCATTCTCCTGAGTCTGTTATTGTTCTGTGCACTTGTGTTCAGTTGAAAACGTCTGAATACAAAATAATTGTTGTTTTAGAATCCTTGCTGCACGTGTCGATCAACCGCCATTAACACTGGTCCAGGGGCAACGTCGTATGCCAGCTGAACCCAGCATAAACTGCTGTGCTTGTGGGCAACAATCTTTCCTTTTTTTTGTTAAATAGCAGCATCAACATCGAAATTGAAATAATATTTTTTTTCCGTTTCGTTCCCGCTAGATTGGAGTGCCTTGCCTTGATTGGCGAGGCGGGTGGGGAGAGGGGAGTGGTCGTCTGTTGCTAGTTAACAGATACACGGCCGCTTTAGCGCTCAACGGCGGGTGTTCAAGCTTACGCGAGCGAATTGTTTATGCAATTGTTGAAGAGTATGCTTATCTCAAATTGCGATGTAACAATGGTAATTTATTAAAATTTAAAATTATCGCGTTGAAATAAGTTTTTGACGTTTTAAGCGGGAATTGTAAAAATGCAAAATCAATAATTTTATTTTTATATAGGGTACATAGGTAATAATTAACGAAAATCATCGATTTCCACCCAAAAAAAATTGATGTCGAAATAAACTCTCGACATTGATAAAACATCCATTAATTGATGTCGATGCCCAGCCTTAGTAAAATGTGGAGGCTACTCACCCTTTTGTTGTGTGCACCATTCATTTTCAGCAGTGTTGGGTTTGGGTAGAACTATTTCCATTTTAAGGAACTAAGCTAAGGAATACCATGGTTCTTATTTTCCAACCAGGAACCCTGTTAAGTAAAATACTAATATATTAATAATTTTCAAGGATGTAACGATACAGCGCTCCCCGTTGTACACTATTACCTACTTCTCGATAAGCTACCATATATTAAATCTCATCCACCTCGGCTAGCCTACACAGTCAATGAGCAACACACTTGGCATACAAATTAACACATAATTAGACATTTATTTTTAAACCAAGTAATAATACTACAGCAATTATTTAGTGAAATTGATCTGCTTGATAACGACCACATTGGACATTAAAAGTTTATATCATACGAGCTTGATACACCTTCTTTGGCTGTTCTGTTGTGTTTGAGTATGATTTTTCACCCATCTGTAGTCTTCTCTTGTGAGTCCTTATACTTCTAACTTCTTACTTCTCTTCTCTTGAAATCTTCTTAAAAGTATATTATAGGTGCCAAGTTGCAGACACATAAACTTATAATTGAAATTAGTTTTAAAAAGAATCACTTCTGCTTTCTTTACTAGAGCAAACTCCTTGACCTAACTCGATTCAAGTAGCATCAAAGATGGCCATTCTGTTCCTGGTCAAATTCATTGTTCAAAGTTCTAGATTTTGTATCTTTTTTACACATCACATAAAACACTTTTTAATATTTACTTATTTTTTATAAATTTAAATTTGCTGTATTTACCTTTAATAATCATTATCAGAACATTATTAAAACTTTAAATAATATAATTATTTTACCATAAGTGAAAAATACAGCTTCTGAAACTTGGTTATAAATGTAAACAAACTACTCAATCACTGCCTACTTGAAACCTTTTATACATTTTAAGAAGTCACTGCCTACTAGAATCATTTTATACATTTTAAGAAGTCACTGCCTACTGGATCTTAATTACTTTTACCAAGTTTTAGATTTAAGAGACTGGTACTTTACAATACCCCTTCAAATTTTGAACAATTTCTTGAAATTTTTCAACATTTATAATGCTTGAAAGCACCAGACAAATTAAAGGATTTTTTTTTATTCTTAATCCTGCTTCAAAATCTGATAACAATACAATAATCCTCTGGACAATGACAAATCTGAACATCAGCTTATTCCAAAAATCTAAACAAACTAGATCACACTTTGTTCTTTTACCGCTACCCATGACTTTAATACACAATATCATAAAATTCAAGCAACCCAAAATTTAGAACTCATGAATGTTCCAACTACTCCATTGACAATCACTAACAAAATTAATACTCAACAATTTGAAAGGCTGTTTACAATACCCCTTCCAAAAATAAATTATTTGAAGTAATGGAAATTATTTATTTTTGATATTAACTCCTGCAACCATTGAAACACTATATTAAATTATTTACTCCATTAAAAAACAAAAACACCAATTAAATAATATCATCAACTTAAAATCTTTCAAATTGGAAATTATGAAAACCTTATTAAAATGTACTAGTATTATCAACTTCAGGAAACACCAATTTCCAAGAATCTTTATGAAAATGTCTATTTATTCATTTTCCACTCCACAATAAACTATTCCAAATCTATCATCCCACAGAAGAAATATCATACCATCAAAAAATAGTCAAACCAGCAAGTTGAAGACAAGATTGACAACCCTTCAAACCGTCAACTTTATAGAAAAGATTTTAAACCTTATTTTAGGTTAGGAATTTACTAATGACCCTCAACAAATGACTTCTTCAAAATGAAAAACCTTTCAAACTGACCAACCAAGAACAAAAAATGTACCAAGAAATGTTACATCAACCATAGTTAATCATCAAATCAGTCAACCACCCCTTCAAATTGGAAACTTTTCAACCTGACGAATCAAGAACAAGTAAGTACGTAAAGGAAAAACGCTGGAATCCACCACCCCACCTATCTTTCTCGCAGCAATGAAGGTGCTGTTAAGTTGTTAGTAGTCAGAGGTGCTTGTTTGTTCCCTGGAGATCGCCAGTCATCTAGAGGTCTTGAATTAAAGTTAGTTTGGTATCTATCATTGTTGAAATTCGTCGCAAAGTTGTGGAAGTAGTTGTGTTCATAGTTCCTATTTTGACTAGGTAACCAAATCAGTCTGTCACTCTCTAATCTTTCCAAAAGATTTACGATTTTAGTGGCATCGTTGTCTATATGAATGAAATGGATACGAATTTCCGTAGGAAAATGTTTGAGCAGTTGTTTGACCATCGTTTCTTGTGGTATTGGGCAACTGAGATATCCACTATGACGCAACAACCGTTTGAAGTATACTGATGGTAATCCCTGTTTACCACCTTCGTAGGATGCACTATATATGTGTTTCATGAGAACATCTTGAGCGTTGTCTCCCCAAAAATGATTAATGAATTTTTCTTTAAAATCTTCAAAGGAATCAAACTCATTTCCCAGCATCCATGGTATGCATTGACCCTTCAAGCATTGTAGAGTGAACGCCAACCTCCTGTTGTTATTTACCGAATAGTTCTTGAATCGGCTTTCTAACAAGTTTAGAAATTCAATGGGATGAATACCTCCATCTCCCATGAATATTATGCCCTCTCTAAGTAGTTGGTCTCCTACACGCCTATCGTTTGCATTAACGGTAGTTCCCGTAACGCCTGTTACCCCTTGAGTTTCCAACTCTTGACTCTTTTTTGTATTGGTTAGAATAGACTTTTCCAACTGCTTGTATTGGTTAGAATAGTGTGTTCCATCTTCTTTGGTATTGGTTAGAATAGTATTTTCCAGACCATTGCAAGCTTCTTGAAAGGTTTTTATCATCTAATTCTCGCTTTTCTTCTACTTTTGAGACTTCTTTTGTACTTCTTCTAATTTCTTGCCATTATCATCAATCATGACATGGATATCCCTTATCAATTCCATAGCACCCCCTACTTGGCTTCAATGTCCTCCACATCTTCAGTTACTTTTAGCTTCACATCTATGAATTGTTTTTCTAAGGTGTAGAAAAGTCTGTCATATTTTTCTTCTAATCCATTTGGATGACATCCATTCGTTGATTTACCTTATCGATTTCATGTTTAACAACCTCTAGTTTTCTCGTCCATAATCTTACCCACTTCATTTTAATGCTACACATGTCATTTTTTATGCTACCCATTTCATTTTCATGCTATTTTCCATGGTACTCATTTCATTTTTCATGCTATTTTCCATGTACTCATTTATTCAACAACGTACTCATTAAAAAACTCATTTCTGGACTCATCACCAAACTTCCTTCCGTCGAAGTGCTAGTCATATCGGTTGCCAAGTGCCTATCTAAACACTATCCATCTGTCCCAATTCTGTCCTCCCTAAATCTTGAGAAACAATTTGCAACCCTAGCTCTATTTCATCAATAGCAACACCTTCACTTTGACTAGCCATTATCCAAAGCCTAGGTTTATTTGTAGCCAAGTGTGTAATTGAGACCCCTAATCTCTGCGTGACATTATCTTCAGTAAGACCACTAACGTTGGGCTGCCAAATTGTAACGATACAGCGCTCCCCGTTGTACACTATTACCTACTTCTCGATAGGCTACCATATATTAAATCTCATCCACCTCGGCTAGCCTACACAGTCAATGAGCAACACACTTGGCATACAAATTAACACATAATTACTAATTAGACATTTATTTTTAAACCAAGTAATAATACTACATCAATTATTTAGTGAAATTGATCTGCTTGATAACGACCACATTGGACATTAAAAGTTTATATCATACGACCTTCTTTGGCTGTTGTGTTTGAGTATGATTTTTCACCCATCTGTAGTCTTCTCTTGTGAGTCCTTATACTTCTAATCTTCTTACTTCTCTTCTCTTGAAATCTTCTTAAAAGTATATTTATAGGTGCCAAGTTGCAGACACATAAACTTATAATTGAAATTAGTTTTAAAAAAGAATCACTTCTGCTTTCTTTTACTAGAGCAAAACTCCTTGACCTAACTCGATTCAAGTAGCAATCAAGATGGCCATTCTGTTTCCTGGTCAAATTCATGTTTCAAGTTCTAGATTTTTGATCTTTTTTACACATCACATAAAACACTTTTTAATATTTACTTATTTTTATAAAATTTAAATTTGCTGTATTTACCTTAATAATCATTATCAGAACATTATTAAAACTTTAAATAATATAATTATTTTACCATAAGCAATGACGTACATAAGCTTTGCGTAGCAAAGCGCTAGACGCTCAGTCTCCTATCCTTCCAACCGAGCGCTAGCGTAACAATTTGAAGCCTCTCTAGTAGGGAAAAACCACTTCACTGCAACATAGATACTTCATCTAGTTGAATGAACTAAGATGCAGTGGATTATTTGAACGTCGCGGGGATAAACAAATACGTAAACAAATGGCGGACATTTTAAATTTTGCTTCTATGTGTGAAACGAGAAAAATTGTCATTACTTTTATAAAACAAACCAGAAACCGTCCCGGGCCTAGGCCCAGATAAAGAAAATTATTTATAATACAACAGTGTAAGCCTTTAGTTCCATTAGGCTATAGAACTACATTCAATTAATGCTAACATTACACGTTTGACAAGCCCTAGGCCTCTCCTAGGCAACCCTAGACCTGCACGACCTTGTTCAGACACATATTCCGCACAAATACTAGTTTTGATTACTAAAAGCCTAATGCAGATACACATAGTATGATAGTCCACCAACTTGAATTGCTTTGTTCGGAAATCGGAGTAACTGAGAGATTTGCGGAAGAAAGACTGTTTTTCTTCAATAATAACGAGAATTCGCCATCTTGCGGTTTTGATTTTACACCGCTTGTTAACTCAAAGGCTGTTAAATTTAAGGTACGATACATTTAGACGGCGGTGGTTTTTCCCTACTAGAGACAGGTTCAAATTGTTATGCTCCCCACGGCCTAACTGTGTGTCTAGCGCTTAGCTTATATTACGTCATTGACCATAAGTGAAAAATACAGCCTTCTGAAACTTGTTATAAATGTAAAAAAAACTACTCAATCACTGCCTACTTGAAACCTTTTATACATTTTAAGAAGTCACTGCCTACTAGAATCATTTTATACATTTTAAGAAGTCACTGCCTACTGGATCTTAATTACTTTTACCAGTTTTAGATTAAGAGACTGGTACTTTACAAGGATTCTCAGGATTTTTAAAATATTACCAAGGATATACCTACTCGTAAAAAGAACTTGGTGGCAACTGGCAACTCTGCCCTACTTCCGTCTTTTTTTCTTCCCGGGCGAGCAAATATGTATTTGCCAACTATCAACACATGACTGTGTTTTATTCCATCTTAATTAATAAACTAGGCTAGGTTTGAAAAAATACTGTAAGGAACCCTTTACTTCCGGATAATTTCCAAGTTCTATCAACTCGCAAAGCAATTCGCAACAAGCGAATTTGTGTAGTAAAAGTTACTATTCTCTCCAAGAATTTTTTCAATCTTAAGACCAAAGGAGGTGTGTTGTTGACCTAGTAACTCATCATGATACTGATTGGGGATTGGATCGTTGTATCGAGAACTGGGATATTGTTAGATGTATGATAAGTCCTAATGGAAGTTGAACCTAGCCTTACACCTGGTTTTAGAAGCATTTTATTGTTTTAAATATTTAGTTTTGTATACATTGCTTATGTAATTGTTGTGTAATTTTGCTTTAATGTGAAATATTGTTACTACATAGGCTATATTATTAGACGAGTGAGCGCAGCAAACGTAGTCTACAACGCTACTCGATCGGTCCTTGGTCGTGATTAATTCTGTATGTTAAATGTTAAATGTCTGTCTGTCCAGTCCCATACGGCCGAACGGCCAAATAGACTTAGCTGAAATTTTAAACAGACATCCGTGACCAGGTAACTGAGAACTGCTAACAAAATGAGTACAATCTGTTGCGATTTAAACCTGCAAGAAATAAAAAACTGAAAAATTCGTTGAAAGGCATAGGAATTATTTTAACGACAATGGTTTCATTTTGAAATAATATTTTTTGTTTGTTATTTACCTGGCTGTGAAATGCCGTGTCCAAGGTTAATCGAATGTAGGACGTCAAGGTACCCCCAAATTCCGCTCGTAGATTGAGTAAACCTTGCAATATTTTCACGTATTTCGTACTGGCATAGTATTGCCACAGATGATGGACTACACTGCGTTATATGCATTTCAAAACATGTTAAATAATTTTAAAAATACAATTCAGAAATTACAAAATTTTTCCGACCATTGAACCCACGTCTCCCACATTTCGGCTATAAGGGCGCTTTAGCCAACTCGACTAGGGAAACGCCAAAGTCGTTGTTAGACGGGGAAAGAGAGTCATGTGTTGAGTACGCGGGAACATTTGCATTTAAGTTTGATTATAATATTCGTATAAATAATAGGGTATTTGAGTTTAGGTCATAGTTTAGGCCATAATGCTCCACTGTAGCCTATGATAGGCTAGGGAGGCCTAAGGTAGGGGGAAGAAAAGGAATGTTACCGGGTACTCAACACATGGCTCACTCACTCGTCTAACAACGACTTTGGCGTTTCCCTAGTTTATTGACAATGCCCATACAGTGTGCCATGTACCTGTCTAGTTGGTTAATAAAATCTGAATCTGAATCTGAATTCTAATGTCACACAATGTGTCTCTTAGTCAGGGGTCGCACAGCCAACCGAAGCAGCTCCAGCCGAAGCCGATCCCCCGGCCATGCATCAGCCGTTCCGAGCAGCCGTTTCTTAACTCTGACCTGAAGATGCGACGGGTGAGTGAGATTATTATCAGGGTGTCTACAAGGCTGGAAAACCTGCCCTAGTCAGGGAAATAAATCAATCTGTTAAAGTCTGGAAAATTGGAAATATTTCTGGGATTTTCTTAATTTTCCTCGTCTTCCTCGTCGATCTTGTAAACGCACCAAATCAAACCTAAAAGCGAAGATTTTACGGGAGCAAGTCCCTGACCAAACATAATGTTGAAGTGCAAACTCGGCACTCTTTTCTTCTTAACCTCGCAATTAATTTAAGACGTAGAAAAATAATCTGGAAAACCTCGAAAAGTTCAGTGAATTTAGGAACCTAAAATAGGTAGTCATCCTGACTCCTGAGTATATAATCCTTCTCATTGCATTCGCATGGATTCAACAACAGGATTTAGGGTACCTATTGCTAACAATTCAGATTTATTAGCATCCAATATATGGTTACACTTTTTTACCAGTTTCTTTACCAGTACTAAAATCTATGGCTGGGGTATGACAAAAAATATATATAGTGTCCAGATTATTTCCTGATACATTTGCATATTATTTGCTTATCCACTTCATTTTGTAAGGGAAATTGAAACATTAGGCCTATTTCCAAAAAAACAATTTTGTTGGAAAAATTTCCAACTTATTTCATCTTAATTTTATCACATTACGATACTTTATTTTGTGGGACAGGTGTTTCAAATGTTTCCATTTCCAATTTACCTCCGTACGCATAAATTCTTGGCCGCCCGCAGTACTTGGTAAGCGGCTCTACCATGTCTGAACTGTGTGTTTTGTCTCGTCTCGTCTCAGGCCCTGAACATCCGGCCAAGTCTTGTGAAACGACGAACGGTAAACGACAGAGTGAAGAGCTCGAAGCTGATTCACGACGTGGTCCTAACGAGCGGCCCACGAGTCCCCTCGCCGACACCTCGGATGGCTTCCACCCCCAGCCCCCATCGGGAGGCCGACTTCTCAGAGTGCGGCGAAGTAAGAGCGTAATTCCTCCCACATTTCAAACTTGGTTTTAAAATAGCTTCAAGCCTGATTTAGACGGTTCAATGTTAACTTTTATCCTTCGATTTTAAGGGTTGAATTCAAGACCCATTGAACGGCTATTTACGCGGTTCATGTATTAAAAAACTGAAAGGTAGTCACAGCTGTTCAAACATGCCCTAGCCACTCGTCCATTGTGCAAAGACAAAGACATTGTGGGAGACAACATGGCCGCTCCATTAAAAACGTTATGAGAACGGACTGCGATCAACTACCTTGTGAGTTCGATGAACCTCCGCTAGAGCGGAGATCAAGTAGAGTGTAGACCTTGACTCTACAGTAACTCCCATGGCTGGAGCAGTGACGGCATGATAGCAACAAATTCTGATAAGTGATAAGTAACAATGTAATGAATTCTGATTGGCTTTTTTCTTCATCTTTTAACCAGAAATAGGACTCGCTTAGAAATGAAATGAGTTGCATTCAATGTCTCAAACATTGAAGTCAATTGGGGTTTCCTTGAACTGTCTAATGGGCAAAATTACTTGAATTCACCCTTTGAATTAAAGGGATTGAAGGAAACATTGAACAATGTAAGTGAGGCCTAATGAGTAATGTAGAGATACGTTTTTTAGCATTATAGGTTTCGGATGCTACAAAATACTAATTTTACTAATAAGTAATGACAATGTTTTTTGATAACTATTGACAACTAGTTTAGCAATAATGTAGGCCTATGTATTCTAGCGTTTTATGTGACTAGGGCCTACATTGAATAGACGATTTTCAAAATCACCAGCGCCCTCTATATCGCACGCGCAAAGCATTATGGGAGAAAGGGCATTTACACGCTAAATGCCATATGCTCGGGTGTGTGGAGAACTGCGTTTCCAACAATGGCAGTGCAGTCAGCCACAATCCCAATCATATGGCATTTAGCATGTAAATGCACCTTTCTCCCATAATGCTTTGCAACGGAGCGCGCATGCGCAGTTAATTATGAAAATGGTCTATTGAAATGTTCCTATTCATCATTTACCATTAGAAGTGCAAGAAACACCCTACATTTAGGGTTTTGATGGAAAGGAAAAAATAGATGCTACAAAATGCTAAACTTGACAAAATTAATGCTACATATTCTAAATTTAAATGCTAAAAAACGTATCTCTAGTAATAGGGTAGGTAGATACAAGATCCTGGTGATTTTTAAATTGTGAAGCATACAAAACTATTAGTATTTTCAAATTTAAAAAATATTTATTTGAAATTTAAGAACACTATTTATAATTCTTGCAACCCTAGTCAATACATACCAATATTCCAATGTAACTGTGCATTACGATGTGTTTATTCTGCAGGTTCTGTCCGAACATATGTTGTCACCCGACTCCACGACCGACCCCCTGGAGGTGACCGGGGGTCCGATTGCTGCTCGTGAGGAGACGGTGCCCTTCCTGACCTCGCAAGAGCCCGAGGAGAGAAGGGAGCCGCACATGATCGGGTGAGTTCCGATTCCACTTTCTAGAAGTGTATTCCATTGAGTACAGTAAGAACTCCATTATCCGATCTCCGATTATCCGATGTACCATATTAACCGAGCTCCATAAAAATAAAAATATATATATTTTTATATTTATTTATTTATTTTTATATATTATTGAAAGTAAATACTACTACGTAAATAAAACATAAAAATAAATTCAGACGCCGCGCCGCGCTTTTTTAAATGTACTCGCATACATTTGTAGGCCTATCGGGAGTATTGCCCATGCCTACGAGTGAGTGCAAGAGAAGATAGATCGGCAATATATCTCGACTTTCGAGCAGTGTGCGTCGCGCGCATCGCCGGTAACTAGCCTTCCCGACTGCGGCCGATATCGGCCCGGGTGCACTCCATGCGATGCAACGTCGCTTCTGCTGTCCATCTGCAGCGCCAGACACCAGTGCTTTTACGGGGGTGAGCACTGACCGCACGGCGCACGCACATGAAGACCTGACTTGACTCTAGAGCAGTCCGCCTGCGCGTGCGCGTACGATCCGACTCACAGTCACAGCTGATCAAAGATGGTCGTTGTGGAACTAGGTCGATGCGATCATGTTTCAACCGATTCACGAAATTCGTAATCAAGGCGCATTGAATTGTTATTCCTGGGCTTATCTTATTTCTTTCCCAGACTTATCTTGCGACGAGAGCTTCAGCGCGGGTGATAGTGATGAGAAAGAGAGCTAGGCCTAGGCCCTAGGCCTATGTTTGCATTCTAGGCCTTGGCCTACTGCGTCGAGTAGGCCTAGACAGGCGTTTTTATTACGGCATTTAGGCCTAATTGTGTACGTGTGTTTGTGAGCTTGATTTACAGCTATTAAATCATTTGGTATACCCTGTATGAAGTGTTTCGTGTGTATTTTATGTTCCTTTATCCATTGCATGTGTCATATATCATTTTACCATATCAGGCTATGCTATGAGAGCAAATAAACAAAAAAACGCGTCATCCGAGTTTTTCGGTAATCCGAGGTGCCCCCGGTCTCATCCAACTCGGATAATAGAGTTCTTACTGTATTACCCTAGTGACGTGCTCTGCGAGTGTAAGAACGTCACGGGGACATGTCACTGCAAACTGACAACATGAAACTCTTTGTCTGTTGTCAGTTTCTATAGTTACTAGTGAGGTTCAACAATACAGTAAAACTCCTATAGATCGTTCCCGCATCGTCCGTTTTCCCGCCATGATTGCTATATTTGAAAAGTCATTTCAAAAGTCCCATTTACACAATGTTAAAAATTCCCGCATCCACCGTTCCTCAATCGACCGTTTTCCTCACTGTATCGTTCAAAATGTTGTGTTTCTCAATGTTAAATTTACCCTTATGTATCGTTTTCGCCTTTTATGAACACCGACCAACGAAAAAAGCACTATTTCCTGCCAGACAATACGTCATTGACAGCGAGCGCGGTCTTTTGTAAGCTGTAGTGTCAGGTTCACTTCCCCACCCTGCCCGCCGGCAGCTGCCTACAAGACCGGTTTCCCCTGGGAGTGTCTTATAGTTGCCATTACCATAGACTTTGCTTAATCCGAGTTCGGAATACCGGGGGTTTACTTACCTACTATTAGAATAATAATAAAAAAAAAAAAATGTGAGTCTTCCCTATTCGGACAAAAGCAACTTTAATAGCAATTTATTTTACACGACGAGCAATTTTTTTATCAACTTTTTTTCATTAAAGAGGCAACTTTTCCTACTTTTTTTATAGTATCTAGGCAGTGGACACCCAGCTTTGAACTCATTGTCTGTCTGTTTCTCTAGAGTTACTAACCCCGTGTCTGTCTGTTAGGTTCAAAAACCCTGATGTTCTGTGCTGGATGAACTCTGTGATCCAGTGTGTGATCAGCCTCACGGCGCTCATGGGAGACATTCAAGAACGAATGGTTGAAGGCGGCGAGACGATTAAGTATTCCATTGTTCTCCGAGGATTAATGAAGATAATTAATGTACGCCAACAAGGGCTTGTCTCGCGAGTGACCGAGACACTCAGGTATACTATCTTACATTTAAGTACGCTATATAAGTACATCATAGATTGTGCTGCCCTAGTAGGAAAACTTCTAGTTCAACAACTTGTAGCATATCAGGTTATTAGTTGTTGAAACTGTTTTGAAATACAATCTGACCCAGATCGAAATATTTTGCAGTTGAACCAAGAACTGAACCTTAAAAATACTCGCTTACAGCAGTGACCGATCGATCCACCGAGTCCATAATTGATGTTTAATTTAGAATAGGGAATATTCCACTTCCGCCAAATACTGTACGAATAGATTTTTAGAAGAAGTATTTCGTCCCGATTACAAATATGTACTTTGTTTTTCCGTGAAATAATAATCCAGTGATTTATAGCCGTTTTAAAAGCAGCAGTTTTTTAAAGCGGCAAAAACGACTGTGACGTCAGAACTGTGTTGATCCAACGCCGTCTGGATAAACATACATTTAGACCAAAGATGTTGGAATAGTATTATAGTAGGATCGAGATATACATCAAGACGGCGGTGTTTTAAACAAAGCAGCGCCTAGCGTAGCCTACAGTAATGTAAACAGATGGCGGACATTTTACATTTAACGCCTAGCCAGAAAACGAGAAAAGTTGACATTGCAATCAAAAACAAAACTGAAACAGTCCTAGGTCTAGCCTAGACGTAGAAAATTATTTATAATACAAAAGTCTAGGCCAATCGTTCCTGTAGGATATAGGCATTGGTATGTGAATACTAAAATTTCTCACTTGACAAGCCCTAGGCTTAACTTGCCGACCCTAACCTGCACTTTCGTGTTCTGACACACACCCCGCTCAAAAAACTTACTTTGATGACTAATTAAAGCCTATTGTAGATAAAGAATACCATGATAGTCCTAGGCTATGCAAAACATTCAATACCAAATGCTCGTTATTCTTTATCACAATGATCTCGCGAAATCTCCTGTCACATACAAAAAAAGAAAAACAAAAGACGGTGAAAATGTACATCCTTGTGGAGTTGTTTGTGTTGAGCGGATGGGCGAGCACCGCCGTCTGTATGTAAATATGTACAAATATACGTACATTTAGTTTCCAATTGGCCTTGACTCAGCACACACCACGTTTACCACAGGCTCTAGTCCGGCTTACACTGGGCCGGTTTCATCTAGTCCGAGGTGTATATCAACAAAACTAAGCCGGCCTACTCTAGCTCAATTTCAAGCCGAACTAGCCACAGCCTGCTAGACCTACTAGAACGTCGGTTTTCAACCACTAAATTTACCAAAACAAAATTATTAAATGAAACCAATTATTAAACTGTAGCTATATTATATTGCCTTATGACTTATTTGCATGGAACGCATCTATTCTCGCCCGATTTGTTCTAGAGCGGCACCTGGATACTCATAATCCTCATCAAGTTGCAGTGAAGTGTTTATCAGTCTGGACTAGTTTGTTTGAAGCGGTCTAGACTCGTTGGCAAACGAGTCTAGATCGGTTCCCATCTGGGCCGGCTCCATGCGTTTATCAAGCCATGTAGGCCGGCCTAGAGCTAGGCCGGCCCAGTGTAAGCCGGACTAGAGCCTGTGGTAAACGTAGTGACAGTTATGACGTAGTACCGTCCAAAGATGGCGCACGCTCGTTTTTGGCGCGCAAACTGGGGGTCCAATTTACTTCTCGTTTAAATTACACAAAAAACATTTTTTTTAAATAAAAAAAAGTGCAGTGACTATTAAGACATGAATAAGAATTAAAATAAAATATAAAATATTAACTGGAATATTCCCTATTGCATCAAGTCAACGACGTATCAGGCTATGATTTCTTGAATGTTCTGAGCTAAAAATAAAAAACAATTGTGCTCCTTCTGAAGGGGTTTTCAAGAAAAATTCATTAAAATTAATGTTCCTTGCATGATTAAGCGAGTGAAGCGAGCGTTTCCACTTGACTCTGCCGGAAAAAATAGTCACTGGTTTTGTTTTGTATTTTGTATTTTTTTTTTGTATGTCTCGCCATAAGGTTTGAACGGAGGCTCGGATCGAGTTGAAATTTTGATTATCCGCAAGTTTCGTTCCCGATTGAATGCCATTAGTTTTGTGGCAAAATCGTTCAAAAAGTTAAAAAGTTACATTAAAGTTAATCGAAAGTTTTTTTTTTCAAACTAAACGGCAACAAAATCTGAGGTGGCCAAATCATTTAGAATGTCCGTCCGGTCACGAATATGTTAATTTTATTTTGATCCGATAAGTAGTGTAGATGGAAATTACCGTATCGGACCGAATATAGCGCGATGCTTTTTTTCCGAAAATACTATCTCTAAAACAGCACTCGCGTTATTTCCGCGCTCTTGCATTTGAAATAGCGCCTGAACATAGGCCACTCACAATACAACTCCCGCGCATCGGCTGCTGGGCATCGCCCCGCCCACCCACTCGACGCCAGCCGATCCCGTGAGGCGGGCGGGTGTCGTCATCACGGGCTCCGCGGCAAAAGGCCGCGGGAATATCGCCGCGTATCACGGTGCACTGGTTCCGCGGAAAATGACCACCAAAATAACTGTGCGTACATTTAAAAAGTTTTTTCTTGGGAATCGATCCCGAATCGATTCTAGGTCACAATGATCGATTTGTAATCCCTTAATCAGACTGGTGAACTGTGGTTGGCCCTACCATGTTAAAAAACATAGGACTAGGCCCTAACATTGTTCAAAATGTTTAGTTGTAAGAATGAAACTTTAGTCTATTCATTCATTGCATTGTAAATAAAAAATGTTTCTTGTACATTTAAATTTTCTTTAATTTTTCTTTTTTCTTGAAATGATTCTGAAAAATTGGGGGTTGTGTTATATTCGAGATCGTGCTATATTCGGTCCAATACGGTACATTATAACAAAAGTAACGTTACCATGGCAACGAAAAGTCGCACGAGAATTCTGGCCACTAAGCACTGCCACCTAGAAGTAATCAAAATACTATCGAGGAAGCAGTGTATTATTTGTTACCAAAGAGTTTAAATAGTTTTCCCAAGGAAATGATGTCAAGGTCCTCTAGATGGCGGTGGATTTTATCCACAAAGTAAAACCCAAATACCTTGGCAATAATAAATAATATTGGAAACATGGCGCTGTGGACAGCGAACGTCGCAAATTTTGAAATTTAAAAAATGTGCAATGTTGGTCTAGCTATAGCACGTGCTCGCTTATCAACGCGTCCAACTGAGCGTTTCCTAGTTTAAAAAAAATAATGCTAAAGTACATTGATGCAGTGTTTACTTAGGCTGCATCTCTAGGTCAGCCTCTGATGCACACGATAACCAAGCTGGATGAAGGTAAACGCTTCAACGCATTTAGTAAGATTGCTTCTAGTCTGTTGAAAAATATTGGGCAGCCCTACCCCAGCATTGGTCTTTCCTGCCCACATCCCCTAATCTAGGGTGGAGCATTAACTGAATTGCGATTCTGCAGGAAGTTCCACAAGACATTAGGTATTCTGAGGCCCGAGTTTGCTACTAACACACAGCAAGACTGTCCCGAGTTCCTAACCCAGCTACTGGACCATCTCCGCGACGAGTTCTACCGTCTGTCGCGCAACGCGGAGGAGGGCGCCAAGTTGCGCGAAATATCCGACAACGCCCCCGCCGACCTGGCGGCACAACGTGACAACGTTCCTAACCCCATACGGGACAACACGGAGATCTCGATGATACAACAGAAGACTTGCTGCGAGTGAGTGGAAACTAACGACGTTTAGTACAAGTCATTACATTTAAGCACACAGACAATATTAGCAACAGACAATCTTGAATAGCCACAGCGACAGCGCCCTCTATATAGTGCGTGCGTGCAAAGTATTATGGGAGTAAGGGAGTTTACAATTTTTCATGTTAAATACCATAGGCCTATACTCCAGTGTGTGGTGAACTGCATCTCCCAAACAGTCAGTGCAGTCACCCACCCACCCGAGCGTGGCATTAGGTGTTTTAAACTGAGTTCTCCCATAATGCTTTGCAACGGAGCGTGTATGCGCCGCTTATTTTGCAAATGGTCTATTAATTCATCTTCATGCATGATTTCAAACTGTCTGTATACGTCAACGCATAGGCTAATCAACTTAAGTTTTGTTTCATTTGTGAATTAATGAATGCATGAATTATGGCCTAATGTTTGTTGTAGTTTTTGTTTCTGCTTGAAATTTTTCTACAAAAATTGTTTTACACATTCATTCACATTAAGGACATTCGCGCCTTACACAAACCCATAGTGCCTACACGGGATCTTTGTTCACACTAGTGTCGGTAAACGAACGAACAAGCTTGTGTGTTTTAACCTGTTTGTGTTGAATTATTTTGTTTATTGTTAGAAGGTGGTTGAACAGTTTACTATAGAAACTAAATATAAAAATAATTAAGGATGACATCGGGTAGTAAAATTCGGAACCGGTTCCAGCACTCAAATTACCCGGGTCCCGTTACGTCACGATGAGTGGAAACGCTGTTTCCTAGGCCTACTAGTTGGTACCGACTGACTACGTTTCCGTCTCTGGAAACTTTTGCAATAATCGTTCACAAATAAAGAACGGCTTTGATAACCAGGCAATGATCTTCATTACACCAAAGATTAGTTCACCAATTACACTGTACAGGCAGTGAAACTCGTTGTAGGTGGGCCTAGGCCTACGCGCAGAAAGCAGGGGAAAACAAACACGCATCAAATGTGGGAAAATCTCTCACTACTATATCCCGCGCTGAAGCTCTTGTCAAAAGATAAGCCTGGGAAAGAAAGAACATAAGCCCAGGAATAACAATCCTATGCGTCGTGATAACGAATTTCGTGAATCGGTTGAAAGATGATTGCATCGCGAATTCTTCTTCTACACCCAACCATCTTTGTCAGTCAGCTGTGAGTGTGAGTTGGTTGGATCGTACGCGCATCTCGTACTGCGCAGACGGCAGTGTCCAAGATTTATTGCCGCATCCCCGACTCGCCGAGACGGACGGAAGCACGTGATAGCTTACAACGCGCTCTGTCGTCAACTCCAGTTACTCTTTAGGCAGCGGGCACGCTCCGCGGGAAAGACCGCAACCACGTAGCGCGTAATTTAAACTGGTGAATTAGCCTAAAAACGGCCACGAAATATACCCGGATCTTAAAATCGGCTCCGGGTAATTTCTGGAACCAGATACCCGGGCTACCCGATGTCATCCCTAAAAATAATATATAAAAAAGGAAATCAAGACACTAGCAAACAAATTTTTTTTTTCAGTTATTCAGTAATTCAGTTAAATTTTCCATTTTTATTTTCAACGGGGGTGTAGGAAAGTGCACAAACATTCATTTCAACTGGCGAGCACTGTGCTAATCTCATCTGTCTCATTGCAGCTGTTCCGAGATGGTTGTTGGTGAGATCAGGGAGCCGATCCTGTTGGTCGACGTACCGGACATGCCCAAGTGTTCCCTTCAACACGCCCTCAACGGGTACGTAACTTTCCAATCTCACTCTCAACGTTGTTTCATAATTACTTATTTTTAATTTCCTACAGTTGCCATTAGGGTGCACACGATACTCAATGTTATCGATCGATAATCAATAATGGATATAATTTTGATAATCGATAACTAAAAATAAAATTCATTATCGATTATCGAAATATCAAATAATTGGTCAATAGTGGCACAAACCAAACTCTAAAGATGGTGATTATCTCACGTTGTGCCATGCACGGGCTGATGGTGTCACACTCGAGATTTATGTTTGGCAATGAGCTATCAGCCGAAAACCGAAGCCAAACACATGACATCGAAGATAGCGAGGCAGCAAACGGAACGTGATTGTATTGTTTTAACGTACACTTGCCACATTTGAAGTTCCACTTCCGTATCAATAATATCGATTCGATAATGATGTTAATGACTTTACCATTTTGATAATTGATAATGAAAAAAGTATTGATGTGCATCCCTAGTTGCCATTGAGTTAGCAATAAAATAAAAAATGAGACTAAATAGGGTGTTTTGAAATTATTATTTAAATTTTAATCAAATTTTTTAATTTCTTGATCTGGATTTTTGGGAAAACACCCCCATTGGTGGAATTATTAATATTTCATATTTAATCCCGACTGGAGTTTGAACCCTGGTTGGGATATTCTTTTTTAATTTCTGAATTGTATGAAATAGGCTACTAATTTTTAAATTGTTACTTAAGCTTTTTATAAAATTAAAAATACTATTGGTTAATTTGGTTCATAGGTCTAATGTTTGGCTTGTTTGCATCTGTTTCCACTGCACTTTCTTCCTGGAGCGAATCCTGCTAAATGACACCTTCCCGTTTGATTCCAGATACTTCAAATCTGCCGACATCGAGCGACAGTGCGAACACTGCGGAGCGAAGAGGAGTAAGACGACCACTGCGATAACTCGACTGCCCCGGTACGCTTGCTTTTCTTATCGTGTGTGATGTGACAGACCTACGTTCCATCGTCTCCCCACCACACTTCGATCACTCGACTGTTGATACCTGGTCCCCCTTTTGATTGATTGGCTTTCAAAAAGTGAAAAGTCCTCAAATTTAATGAGGAAAGTTGATGCTCTTGTTTATGCCTTAATGATTTTTTTATTTTTTTTTCTCTTGCTTATTCCTATAGAACAATGTATTTTAAAGGTATTAATATAAGTATGGTTGTTGTAACTTAAAAAAACATGTGGATGGTAGCAATAATTGCTAACGTCAAAAAGTGACGATTTGACTACACCGGCACATGCGCTAATGGCCGTATATCGGATATGGTTTGCTCTAAAAATGAAAGGAGAACTGATTTGTAATCTACATATAAGCACGTATCTATGTGCAAAATTAAAAAAAAAATGTGTCTGCAACCACTTTAATTAAAATTGCAAAATTGGTTGATTTCTGGTGGAATTACCCTATTTTTAATAGGAAACATAGCAATCACTCCAATCAGTGGTGTGGACAGTACGAACACCTTCGAATTGACGCTAGAATCAACAAGGCCGACAACAACAAAACACCTTTGGAATTTATTATGTGCCTCATTGCTAGGATGGCTCCAAAGTCACTGTTTACAAGTTCCTAACCCAAGAACTGATGAACGAAAGTCCAAATCAGAAGTTTAAAAACTTCTGCATATAGCGAGAATCGAACATTCATTAATCATTATCATTCTTATCCATCCTTGTTTCCCACTTCTGACGTTGTAAGCTTTGGGTTTGCAACCAAAGTTCCCCACTTCAACCCATTGTATCTCTTCCACATCTTCCAAGTTCTCTCCTCAAGCCTCCTGCTGTGGTATCCAGATACAGATATCAGATATCTTCCTTAGCCTCCCCCGTCTTCCCCCGCCTTCCTTCTTCAATCCTTCTTTCATACATTCTCTTGGTGATCCTTTCTTCCACCATTCGTTTCATTTGTCCATACCATCTCAACCGTGCCCTTCCCTTTCTGTCATTATTAGCCAAATCAGGGGGCGAAATTAACGCTCGCCCGAGGCTAGTGAAACTTTGCTCGGGCTAGTAAAAGTCTTATTTCACTAGCCCGACGAGCGAGTACTTTTTTCATAGTTCCCAATTGCTGTTCAAAAACCTTAATATTTTGTGTCGATAACCTAACGAGTTTCTAGTAGATATGTGCTACTAAGTATGGAAAATCGTTCTAAGTATGTACAAAAAATAAAAATCTCCAAATTTAGGCTAATCTTTTTCTTACAATGGTTAGAGGTAGTGAAAATGGTGATAACGAAATTCGCGAATTTTTTTAAATGTCCTTTTTAGTGCCTAAAATGTAATATTGTTGACAAATTAAATCATTTAGAGATGGAAAAAACACATTTTGAAATCGCGAAATTCGCGAAATCTCGTGTATAGCGCGAAATAACGAACGAAATTGTATGAAACTGGTCAAAACGCGAATTAACTCGCGAAATTGAACCGTTTAGAGTGCAAAATGTAAGGGATGGTGGAGGTGCCGGTCCAGTTTTGGTGGAGGTGCCGGTCCAGACTGAATATTACGCGTGCGGTAGGCGGTACAGTCATCAAACAGTCAACGCAACGCGCGCGTCACGGGCTTCACGGAAATAGACCGCGGAAATAACGGCGCGTATATGACTCCGCGGAAATAGTCCACCAAAATAACAGTGCATACAAATATTTATTTTTTGTTGGAAATCGACTCTGAATCGATTTTTAGGTCACAATGATCGATTCTAACTTTTTGGAATCGATGTCATCCCTAACTTTAAGGGGCCCCGTTTTTTTTTTTTTTTTTTTTTTTTTTTTGATTTTTTGAATTTTCGAAACGTTTTTGACAATTTTTTCGAAATCGCGAAAAACGCGAAATTTGGGTTTTTAAAAACGAAATTTGCGTTTTTATATCACCATTTTTCATTACCTCTAACAATGGTGAAAAATTGTTTCCGGTCACTCCCTATCTTCACACCCACACGACAAACCCGTCAAATATTGTGACTTAAAACATTTACGTGTGATCGTTTTACATCAATAAAACCTATTTGATTGCGGGCTAGTAAAAATGCTCTTTGGCTAGAGGACTATTGTTGCCACTAGCCCAAAGGGCTGGTGGCCTAAAATGTTAATTTTGACCCTTGAGCTATTGTCGTACACTAGGCCTAATTAAAATTTGGTCAAATAAGTTCTAAACCCAATTTGTACGTTTTTGCTTTTTCAATATTTATAGTTTGAACAAAATTTCCGGGACCCTTTGCGTAACTAGTGTGGCTCTACTAGCGATGATGGGAATGGTGATGGTTGCAGGGTGCTGACTGTGCAGCTCAAGCGGTACATCTGCAGGGAGAGAACGCCAGACTCCGCCTTCCCCTGTATCGAGAAGGCCAACGCTCGGGTGCGGATACCAGAGTGGCTCTCTGTTCGCGACATCGTAACGGACGATGTGCAGCTTCCCTCAGTCAGGTGAGACAGAGATTGGTTGAGCTCAGTTCTTAGTCTTGTCTTTAGAGCCAAGATTACATGGTTCTTTTCTATACCATATATTTACTCCATTGCACTGCGACACGAAATGCAAGCCTTGACCTATGTGCCATGTTTAAAAGTGTTTCTTCTTTTCATATGCTTGCATTGGCTTACTGGGCCATCAATATCAAGCATTTTCAGGTTTTTCACTAGAGACGGGCTTCTTTTTCCTCATAGTTCATGCCTAGTGAAAGGGAGCTTGCACCATCGTGTTCGTGCCTAAAGTCCCTCCTTTGAGTGTACTCTCGGAAGGGGTGAACGGTTCCAGGTTTTTGGTTTCGGTTCTGTTCCGGATAGTAAAGTATATGAGCTTTCGGTTCCGGTTCCGGATTGTTCGTTTTGGAATAAATTTCTGCTAGGCTAGGCCTACGCCTCTAGTTCTTGTTGTAGAACATTATTTGTGTTGTCCAAATCAAAATCATTTGAATAATGAATAGGGACCCTAATTTATGGTAAATAAAACCGCCACAAAGCGGTACAAAAAATATTAAAAAGCGGTGCAAAAAGTCGGTGTTAAAATCAAAACTCGACAAAAAGCGGTAAATAAAAGCGGTGAATAAATTAGTTAATTTGCATGTGACTGTGTGTCATTCATGCATATTGTAATGTTATAATTTATATATAACAAGAATGTAATGGAAGACACTAATCTAGACCTAGGCCTATGCAAAATAGCTAGGGCCTAAGCCTAAAAGAACTGCTTTACTTGGCCTAGGCTACTGTTCCCATTTGAAAAATCGAGACTAGAGCCTGATATCGTGGTAGGTATAGGCCTAGGAAATGAACTAGCTACTACATACCAACGATTGTCATACAAAAATGAAGTGTGCCTAGGCTAGGGGCTTGAGATGTGTAGGTTGGGGTCAAGGCCAAGGTTCTATAACATTATCTCGGTGTTAAATTTCTTCTGTGCATTTTTTGCAGACATTCCTCGACTAGGCCTAGATACAACCGTAGTATCCAAAAGGTCCAATGCTGTGTTGTTTCCTGAAGATGGCCTAGGCCTAGGGCTAGGTAGGCCCTAAACCTGCTCCATACTAGGCCTAGGCCTAGGGTCCAGTGTCATTTGAATTGCTTAGGGCTATGTTTAGGGCACTTATTTTCAAAATTTGACAAATCAACAATTTTCTTATGGTAGACTTAACATTAAACAGCTTTAACTCAGTGCCTCAGACATCGCGAATTTAGGTTAGGTAGGCCCAGACAGCCTGTCAACTCTTTTGTTGTCCTGGAAACACATCTGATGCAAGAAACAAGGTGTAGGTCTATTGAAATCAAACAAATAACATGTCTTTATCTTTATTTACACTTGCGCGGGATTATTTTCGTCATTTTATCGGCAGTTTGCGATCACAGAATACAAGACAGCTGCAATTTAGGCCACAAAGCATCAAAGCATCGACTATCGACCGAAAAATCGATTAGTCGAACTTTTGGCGAAATAATCGATTTCACAGTCAGCCATCTTGAATATGATCGAAACTCGAAATCTAGCGGGATTTTCAAATAATTCTGCACTTTTTGTGATTTGAACACTAAAAATCGGAAAAACATCGCAAAAAGTTGTGAAATCGCGGAAAAATTCGTGAATTTGTAATAAAATGAATAAAATCGCATAAAACTTAAAAAACGCCGAAAATCGCGAAAACTCGCGGACGCCATTTGAATGCCAAGGTCACCAAAGGTCGACATCTGTTGTCAAATTTCATTTACCAACAAAATTGCGAAAATTCGCGAATAAAGTGCTCGCGAAAATCAAGGGTCCCTAATAATAAAGCTTATAGGTAGGCCTAGGGACTAATCTAAGAATTTGAGTTTGTTGCAACTTCCAAGGTAGGGCCTAGTCTAGACTCCTCAAGAGGCCCTTGTAAAAAATGGTAGGTGAGTATTGCTTTGCATATTATGAAAGAGCACTCACTAGGTTTGTTCGTTCGTGGACCTAGTGTTAACACTAAAAAAGTCAGTGTCTACACAGACTACACTTTACACTGGCTTGGGCTAGTGTTATGAGTGCCAGTTTTAACACTGAAGCGAACGAACGGACCAAAATGGCTCATTTCACAAAAGTGTGTACGAACAAACAAACCTACTTCAGTGTTAAAACTGGCATTCATAACACTAGCCTAGAAGCCAGTGTAAAGTGTAGACACTGACTTTTTGAGTGTTAACACTAGGTCTGCGAACGAACAAACCTGTTGTCTCATTCTAAAGTGAGCCAAATATGAAGAAAATGACATTATGTTGAGTTATAGAGGAATAATGACTTAAATCACACTTCTCTCATCTCATTGAGGATTTTAATGTGCTTATCATTTCTTGCACACAATCTGCACACATTATTTAGGACCCTGTGTGAAGAAAATTTATTTTGTCCTTTTGTGGATATATGTTTTGCATAATTATTTGTCATTAATTTTCTAGTTGTGCAAAAAAATTAGCTATGATTTTCTAAATACAGTAAATTTATTCGATTATGGGCCGCCATCAACAAATTACCGCAACCCTATTTTGACCACTTAAATTAAAAAAATAAGTTATAAAATACTGTAAACAAATCGCTAGGCCTATGGATAATCGTTGCACACCATTTAAAAAAATATATCTGTGGCCTATTTTTGGAGAAATGTTAACACAAGTATGGTAGTACGGTAAATGTTTTGGAGAAGTTTAGCTTTTCCCTGGGCCTGAGGTAGAATTGGCCCAGAGCATGGCTCTGCTAATCGTAAAAGGCGATTCAAGAGAAAAAAGTCCATCTTGCAAACATCAGCTAGTAAAGGGGTATTTTACTCCCCAAAACTAGAGGAGAGCTCTGTCTATCGTCGTTGGGAATTCCTCCCCTTCCCCTTGACGACCTCCCCGACAACGACAATGACACCACGAACGAAGACGATGACCACCGCAACATGAGAACCCCCCTTTCCTCCCCCTACCCGTGGCTGGTTCTGACCAGCATGGGCCCCTCCTCCCTATATCCCCTAGTCTAGAGTGGAGTAGCGCATTATGACCTGACGGTTGACGCGCCCTGGTTGTGCGTGAATCAGGTCCGGTCTCGCCTAGTCCGCCCGGCCTCACAACATATGTCTTGTTACAGGGTCTCCAGTACAGCCCCACAGCCCATACCGGTCTTCCACGACGAATCTTCCAACCAGGAGGAGACGGACCTTGAGTTTGAGGTAGTTCCACGCACCTATGTGTACGTGTGTGTTTGTGTACGTGTGTGTGTGCATGTGTGTCCATGTGTGTGTGTGTACGCCTTATCTTGCCTTTTATTTTTTTATTTTATTTATTTATTTATTTTACTTATTTATTTATTTATTTATTTATTTAACGTCTATCCTATTCAGTTATAAAAACTGATTTACAAAGGAGGACAACTAAATAAATCTAATTACATAGATGCAGACACAACAATGAACTACATTTAAGTAAATATTTGAAATAGTAATATTAGGCCTACAACAATGCATTAAATACTCAACAAATTTGATAACAAATAAAAAGGATATTAAATGCAATTTATGAATGAATTGAATATAAAAAAAAGGGTGGGGAGAAAAAAAGTAAGAAAAAAAAGAAAGAAAGAAAGAAAGAAAAAAAAACATTAAAAAAGAAAAACGAAAAGAAAAAAACGATTTATTAGACGATCCCACTCAAACGAATATGAGGTTTGCCAAAAATCAGGAACAGCAAATCAGGGAGTAATCAAACTTTCGCGGAAGAAACCACCGAACGCGAATCTTCATTCTTGTGTTCAAATCTTGATAACAATTTAGTACAAAAGATCTTGACTCTAATTATATAATATCACATTCTATCAGTTCACTGGATCGGCTACGGTCAGTAATTACAACGTATTTCAATTGTTTGTTTTGGTTGCTCTTAGAGTTGGGATTCGATTATAAATTCTTATTCGATGTCAAACCAATAATTTTGACATCACATTGAAAAAAAATAGGCATCAAAATTGTTTTCTACATAAAAAAATGGGGATTTAAAAGATTTTTTTCTTTCTATTTTTTAAAATTAAAAAAGGTAATGTTATATTGCAAAAGGTAAAAAATATGGTTTTTAAATGGTTCCACAATCAATAATACTAATTTTTTTTTAAAGTTAGCAAATCGATGTTGAATTGAAAGTTAATTTGGCTTCGACATCAATGTCGAATCGAATAATCGATATCAAGTCCCAACCCTAGTCTCTCATGTGATACCAAGATTGGAAGGATACGGTTGACACAGGCGAGGGCAAGGAAGATATGGAAGGATACCGTACCATCGTGGGAGACTTGAAGGAAGAGGTACGACTGTGATGATCGATTGATTGGATATTGCTTAACGTCTCTTATCAGGTACGACTGTGAGAGGATAGTAACAATTGGAATAAATTGGTTACAAAGCCCAAACCAGAAGCAGGAAACAGCTGATGACGTTTGATGCTATTCTATTATCCGAATACGAAATGAGGGTGTTCGAGATCAAGTGGGCATAGGAAATTGAATGGTGCAAATTGGAGATGGAAGATAGTGGTTCGGACATCTCAAAAGGATGGAAGGAGCGAGATTTTTCGAGAAAAATTATGGAATGGGTAGATCACGACATGTATGCGAGAATAGAGTAAAAAAGATGTTTTATCAGCAAGATGGAGACTGGAATGTGGTGAAGAGGGACGAAGATGGAGAGGCCTATCTTCAATGCCGGCCCAATGCAGAGTTGGATGTGGCAACATAATAATCATTGAGATTATTGGCCAAATGTGATCCTGTGAATTTTATAGAACCACCACCAATCCAGGTTGGGTTTACATTAATTAATTGGATTTCTATTCTTTTTGTTCCTGTACTTTTATAAACTGTTGCTGTAGGACTAATAGTCTAATAGGGAATGCTCCTTCACCTTTTTCTATCACTCGACTGCATTAACAACTTCATTCTGAATAGTGAATACATTAATCATAATTTTTTTAACATTCTATTTTAGTTTATTTTAGAAGTAAGCTGAAAGTTGCACCAATAATAATGGCGATAAAACTAGTCACTACATCATGATTAGCTATTGAATCGACCAATATAATAAGGTAATGTCAAACAGTGATATTAACTGTGTAATCTAGAAGGTGTTCATTCATTGGTAGGGTTACCATACGTCCGGTTAAAGCCGGACATGTCCTCTTTTTTTATGTCTGTCCGGGCGTCCGGGCGGCTTTTTCAAAATAATGCAAATGTCCGGTTATTTCACCCAATTCCATGCAGAGGCGCATGCGCACCCTTCCGCCCCCTCACTTACCATCCCATTACCATCCACCGACCGTAAATCGCCGAATACGAGCAGCCGATCATGTCCGAGCGTGTCACAACACGCCAGGCTATGCAGCAAGCAGTGTACTGTCACGTGATTTATGGCGTTTTCCATTGGCCGCACTCAGGTCGCACTAGTGCGCCCTAGTGCGCACTGAATTGCCACTTGTCTTTTCATTTGTTCAGTTTTGTAATGTTATTCTAACGGAGGTTGACAACAATGACATCTCTGCACTCGCCGAGTGCATGCCAATGGAAAACGCCATTAGTTACCATTTCCATACGTTTCGTGCCTTGTGTCCACGTCGTACGGCGTACGTAAGGAAGTGTTGTAGGCCTAGGCCACTTGTCTTAGTTTCGTCACAAAAAATAGTGTTCATTTAAAAAATAACCCCTCAATTTAAAAGGCGTCGACACAACTGTCCTTCCTTGACCCTTGTTCAGATCGCTCTAAATGCTATCCTGACGGTAAAAATGTCAAAAAAAAAATTCGCCTCCGGCGGCTGGGGCTCCGCCCCAGACCCCTTGTAGTTCACGAATGTCTGTGAACGAAATGTCCTCTTTTTTGCTGAGGCACTTATGGTAACCCTATTCATTGGGCCAAAGACATGAAATGAAACAGCTTTGTGCAATTGTCAACAATGCTCTAGCTAGAAGTCAAGTCAAGTGCTGTTTGTGCGGGAAATAAAAAATTCAATAGAATTTGAAATACTATTTAGTATTGTCTTTAAATTGGTTGCAAATCACTCCAAAAAACGAATTTAAACCTATGGTGATTCTCCTCCGTCTTCCCCCACCACCCCTCCCTTTCACCCAATCCACACTCATTCACTCACCCCTCACCCCTAGCCAACAGCTAGCCTTGTTTTAGTTTTTAACTCAGTCTCTCTCTCTACACTCACTGAGGAAGGTCACGCGGACCAAAAACGTTTTGATTACCGGTATGTAGTTTATTTGCTTATTTGTGTTTATGTTATCTTTCGCGGCGCTTCTCCATTTAAGGCAAGCTGTTGGCACCCTGTCTCTTTATGTCATTCACATAATCCAGGCTTTTGGCATTCGTTTCAAAGTCAAACACATAATGGTGGTTTTAAGTGGTTTTCTATCCATTTCTGACACTCACGTCAATATTTGGACATTGTTAAGTAGGGGTGTGGAAAGGGAACCCAACAGCTTACCTGGTCGGTGACTGCAGGGATCTCGTAGAAGAAAGACACAAATAAATAAAAATAAACATAATACAAGAAAACGGAGCGGAGCTCTCCGCTCTCGTCGAGTGAGCAAGGCCCTGTTTGGCCGAAACAGTTTCGACGTGTTCTTGTATTATTTTTATTTATTTGTGTATTTCTTCTACAAGATCCCTGCAGTCACTGACCAGGTAAGCTGTTGGGTTCCCTTTCCACACCCCTACTTAACATTTACTAGCCATTTGGGCCTTGGCATCTCCTATCTATCAATATTTGGACATTGTTCCCTATTCTGTCTTGTGTCTACCCTGTCGTGAACGCACGTCTCGTCTGCCCCAGGTGGTGCGGCAAGTGAGCCTGGCAGACGAGTCCGAAGATGAGCAGCTTCGTCGGGCGATGGCCGAGAGCATGCTGTTCGCCCAACGCAGTCTACCGGGCAGTGCTACCAACACACCGGTCAAGGACACAACGGTCAGTGCTGGGCGCTTGGCAGCCCTGGGCATCACACAACCTTCTGTACTTTCCCCTACACTGGAACATGATTATTAATTTATTGTGTTTCTAGTTTTGCATGCAATGTAGGGCAATCTTGTTTTTAATCAATGAATTCAATTATCTCACAACGAAAGGTAGCCTACAACCGTAACCCGATCATCTATGTTGTTTGCAGCCAATGAAAGAGGACGACTCGTGCCCTTCGCGGGACTACCGATTAGTTGCCTTCATCCAACACAGAGGTGACAACCCTAATTCAGGTGAGTCGGAGCTAGTTTCTGGTTATCCGCTTCATAATTCAGTTTTATTCTCCAACTCTCAAGATTTCATTTTAGATACGTGCAATAATTAAACTTTTAAACATGTCCCCCTGGGTGTTGAAATATTTAAACTTGGAGGTTTTCTCAAACGGTATAAATAATATCCGTACTAAAAGCCATAAAATGTTCATCTATATGTACAGATAATTAACTTAATGTCCACATTATCTATATCATTACTGTATATAGTGTATGTATATATATAAGCTTTGTTGTTGTTGTTCAATTACACAGTACAAGTTGCACGAAACCGTTTTCTGTCCTGGTGTAAATGTACTTCCAACAGAAACGTTTTTTTGTCCTGTTGTAAGTTACCATACTGCGACTGATAAGAATTTTACACTGCTATTTAGAGGTGGGTGTAAAGCGACAAAATATTGGCCTTTTAAAGTTTGTATGGCTTGTTGGTGTAGTGAAGCTAAGAAGAAGCTAGAAGTAATGGAAAGCCGGGCCGAACATATCTTTCCAATGTATTGCGAGCGAACGAGCGTCTCACTGACTTTATGCTCGAATGTCTGTTTTGTTTGTTTTTTTCTGTTACTGCTTCGATACAGGTCGCACCGTTTCTCTGATCGACTGAAATTTTGCACACATGTACATACCACCTAGGCGGTTGCTGTATAGTTTGTGGCAAAATCGTTCAAAGTTAAAAGTTACATAAGTTAATGAAAGTTTTTTCAAACTTTAACGGAGACAAACTGAGGTGGCCAATCATTTAGAATGTCCGTCCGATCACGATATGTTATTTTTATTTGATCCGATAGTAGTGTAGTCGGAATTACATTATAACAAGTCCGTTACCATGGCAACGCGCACGTGGTTTCAGGTCACTGCACTGCACCTAGAATAATCAACACTATCGAGGAGCAGTGTTTATTGTAACCAAAGAGTTTACAAGGAAATGATGTAGTCTTCTAGTGGCGGTGGATTTTATCCATTTCCTTTTTCAAATTTCAGCTAAATCGGTCAAGACCTTAAGACTTATTGGTATGTAACATAGGAATGTCTTACTCGGGTCGTGTTGCACGTACCGGTGCTCGCTCAACAACGCGTCCAACTGAGCGTTTTCCTATATGAATCTTCACGGCCTTTCTTAAAAGGGACAATGCCAATTAATCAACCGTTAAGCAAAAACCTTAGCCCAGGGCCGACATAACCTAAAACTAGGATAGGTCTGCTTGAAAGACGTTTAGCAATATTATGCACAACAATGTACTAGAAACCTATTATCTAGACCAAAATATTAAAAAATATAGTTAGGCCCAAAGCCTATTAGCCTATCATCGTGTGGTATATAGGCTCTAGGCCTTCGTTGCCTTGTCAAATGTCAAAACTGGGTGCAAATATGTTTGTTTGTCCTAGTGGGCGTAACGTGTACTTATTACTCCTATTTCCGGTTTTATGACGTACATCCGGACGATTCCAGGAGTAAATATGTGAACCTGGTACAGGACAAACAAACAAAGCTATTTTATTTTTTTAGGTCAGTCTTATGTACAAAATCTAGTCAATTACAATTAGTTTAGATTGGAGAAGGGTTGACTGGTTGGGAAAGCATAGAGAACATAAAGCCCAGCCTGAAGGGCTGGGGACCTTAATCCACGACGCGTTTCGTCCTTCTGGGATAGTTTGCAATAAGTTGCATACCGGTATCCCACCCCATTTGCTGTATTCATTGTAGTTTGTTTATTCATGACTCAATCGGGTGAGTTTTGTGTCCGAATGGTTAATGTACATTGCATGATTTTGCAGGTCACTACATTGCCAGCGTATACAACTTCAGCCTGAGAAGTTGGATAAAGTATAACGACTTGCTAGTGGATCGGGAGACGTTCGAGGCTGCCACGGGCGACCGCGCGCAGAAGAACGGGTACATCTTCTTCTACCTGCACCACCTGCAGTTCAACGACCAGGCGACTGCCGCGGCCGACGAGGCTTGAGTCCGCGCGCGCAACGTCGTACTCACTTGGACGTGAGTGCGAGCGCCGTTAAAAACCAGGTGAAAGTCGCGGAGAAAGACAAAGTGAGGCAATCGTAGGGAAAACGAACAAAAGTACCCTGGGTAATATTTGGCTGGGCTCCAAAAAGCAGACAGCGAATGAAATCGCAAAGATTGTGCTCTTCGACCCGTTCAATGGAAAGTGATCAATGCTGTCTCAATGTTAGTTGTTTTTATTCAATGAACAATTTGCTACTGAATATCATGTAAAATATCTGTTTCGGCAAAAGTAACGTGCAAGCAACAGTTGTGGCCACCACAGTAAACCAAAGCATTGTGTTCAAACCTCCTCTCAACGTAACACTGCCGTTATTAGTTTTGGGTAATTGAAAGATGGATCTCCGAATACTGTCATATGAGAAATGGTTTAACAAACGTTACAATGGCTGTATATACCATATTGACCGTGTTATAAAATGCATGTTGTAATGTTTCGTCTACATTGTGACATAGAATCTTGTGATCGCAACCAGTTATTCATTATGAGTGGACAATAGGCACAAGTTTGTTGTGTTTTAATTGTTTTACGACAACACACCCAAACATTACTTGACGTACGAAATACATCCGAGTGAATCTCATCAGTATTCATCCAATTTATCGTTTATGTAAAGAAGATAATTTTCTATTGCACTAGTCAGTAGTAGTTGTAGGCGAGTTGTAGGCCTTGTGAGCAACATAATATATTCGACTATAATTTTATTATATTGTTCACAAGTTTATCCATAAACCATGAAAGCACAAATTGCAATTATCACAATCTTTATATTCACGAATGTCATTTGTTTGTCTACAACAATGCCTTCAGAATTGTCACTACTATTTAGTGCAATCTTCGATATACGACTCGCGTGCCTATATCCAGCAGTCGTTCCCGCTCGGTACTAGGGATGACAAAACCCGACTTTTTTACGACCCGGGTACTTGTCCACATTACCCGCGAGTTACCCGGGTAGTAACACAATAAAATCGAGTGGGGTGTCAAATAAACTGCGAAGAAACGCGCTCATCAATCATTGTAATAGCCGAGATGTAATGGTGACAAAATAAACAATGACAAGAAATGAAGTGGTATTTCACAATCATGTCGGAGGAAAACTGCTATTTATAGAATGAAGATAAAACTCGCTGTTCCCTGTTCCTTGCATCTGCTGTATGTCTCGTTACACAGTCTAGTCAAGGTCACGATGCGTTGTCGCATGGGGGGGGGTGAGAGCGAGAGTGCACTGGCTGCCGGGTCAGATAAATCTGGCTTGTAAGTAAGATAGTCAAGGTCACGATGCGTTGTCGCATGGGGGGGGGTGAGAGCGAGAGTGCACTGGCTGCCGGGTCAGATAAATCTGGCTTGTAAGTAAGATAGGGAAAGGCCAGTCTCTGCACTACCTCAATGTTCCCTAGTGGCTAATTTAAGTTATCTCCCGGGGTGATTCTGGAAGATCGCGTGAGGGGAAAGGTAGAATGAGGGGGGGGGGAAGGAGGAGGTCATACTTGTAACACACTGCCACAAGACGGCGGCATTTTTAACTAAAGACGTTATAAATCAAAAGAAAAACACCGTCTAGCACAAAAGATGAGAAAGCGCATGTTTTCATTGGACTTCGACCTACAATGTGACACCTCAATTCTAGAAGCGGGTTTTGTGGGTAAACGGGTACTGGAAACATGATTCCGTAGTCGCCCCTACTTAGTACCCAAACCCAATTTACCCAATTAGTCAATTTGAAATCGATGCAGACAGGAATCGATAAATTGATTCAGCCATGTCGTCCCTAACCCGAACCTACAATTATAATATTTATAGAATCTATGGAATATGGGCACGCGTCTACGGTGTAATGTCAGCCAACAATGAAGACAACCTCACGTGAATGTAAAGAATAAATAATTGCATGTTCTTGTTTCTTATTTATATCTTTTTAATGTCGTCTGGTAAGTAGATTGTCCAAGCATAAATGGATAAAAATCCACAGACTATTATATACCTATATTATGTACTTCATATTAAGAACCTTGATTCTTGAAAGGTGTTTCATATTATTTTCTATATTCATTTGTAGTTAATATAAAAGTTTTATTTTTGTAAACCGAGTTATTTATTGTTTTGTCAATTAGAGCTAGCTTAAAAGTTAAAACTGCCAAGCATCACTGTGCACTATTGTGGGCTGAATGTTTCTCTGGATAGACCGAGATAAAGAATAATAATTTTTGCCTGGACTAAAGAGTAGAAAAAAGTTTTGGGCTTATTTCTCGATTTGATTTGTCGGAAACACTCTTGTGGGCGTCTAATCACCTTACAACGTTAGTTCACATAATAAAACTGATAAACTGAACAAAACACGATTAAAAATTAATTCACAGCACTCACCCGCTTCACATGTTTTACCTTCCCTTATTAAGAATACAGTCTAGGCCTTGCGGCTGTCAAACACGTCTTCTGTGTATGTTTGCTTCAAGTACTGATGCAGTATTGATCACAGTCTGGAAGGCACTTGCAACAATCTTGTATTTGAACGAGTGAGCGTAGCGAACGTATGTGATCTCCATTCGACTTAAACGGCCCTTATGGTTTTTCTGCGTGTGTGTGTGTACGTTGAAAATCAGCCGAATCGCTGAACAGATTGCGCTGAAATTTTAAACGGACATCCGGTACGAGTTTATTGAGAACTGCTAACAAAATCAGCAAGATTCATTGCGATTTAAACCTACAAGAAATAATAAACTGAAAAGATATTTTTTGTTTGTTATTCGCCTGGCCGTGAAATGCCGTGCCCATGCAAGGTCTGTCGAATGTTGCACGTCAAGGTACCCCCGAATTCCGCTCGTAGATTGAGTAAACCTTGCAATATTTTCACGTATTTCGTACTGGCTATGTTTACCATAGTAGGCCCTATTGCCACAGATGATGAACTACACTGCGTTATATGCATTTCAAAACATGTTTAATTATTTTTGAAATACAATCTAGAAATTACAAAATCTTTCCCGACCAGGGGATTGAACCCACTTCTTTCACATTTCGGTTACAAGGACGCTTTAGCCAACTAGACTAGGGAAACGCCAAAGTCGTAGTTAGACGAGTGAGCGAGTCAAGTGTGGTGGTACCCGGGAACATTTGCATTTAAGTTTGATAATTCGTATAAATAATGTTTTTTTAAAAGTTTAGTTGGCATACTGGGGACGGGCATCCGTAAGGTTCATAATGCCTACAATCTAGCAAGATTCATTGCGATTTAAAGCCTACAAGAAATAATAACTGAAAGGATATTTTTTGTTTGTTATTCGCTTGGTCGTTAAATTGCCGGGCCTGCAAGGTCTGTCATGTGCGTCAAGGTTTCCCGAATCGCTGTAAGATTGAAAACCTTGCATAGATTTAGTATTCGTATTGGACTATGTTACATGGTAGGTTCCTTTTGGGCCACGATGATGGACCACAGCTGCGATATGCATTCTCAAAACATTTATATTTTTTGAAATACAATCTAAAATTACAAAATCTTTCCCGACCAGGGGATTGAACCCACTTCTTTCACATTTCGGTTACAAGGGCGCCTTAGCCAACTAGACTAGGGAAACGCCAAAGTCGTAGTTAGACGAGTGAGCGAGTCATGTGGTAAGTACCCGGGAACATTTGCATTTAAGTTTGATAATATTCGTATAAATAATAGTTTTTTTAAAGTTAGTTGGATACGGGGACGGGCGCATCAACTGTAAGGTCATAATGCGCCTCTCTAGCGTATGATAGGCTAGGTAGGCCTAAGGTAGGGGGAAGAAAAGTAATGTAATCGGGTACTCACACATGCTCACTATCGTTGAACAACAACGCTTGTGGCGTTTCCCATAGTCATGAAATTTAGAGTCTACCATAGGCTCTACACTTAGTACCTCAATCATTTAGATTCTGGAAATGAGAGTTTGCCACATGTGAATCTTGGCATCCAGAATCAGTTATTTTTTAAAAATAAATCATGAAATTAATTGTAAAATATCGTTCCACCATTGGATTGAAGACACTCGGTTTATTGTGGGGTAATGTCACATTGGCTCCTTGACAATGATGGTTGCAAAGTCGTCAGTTAATCATGAGCGAGTCATTGGTGAGTACCCGGGAAAATGCACTGTAATTTGTCAATTAATAGCGTATCATATGTTTCTTAAAGTAGATTGGTATAGGAGGCCATACTGTAAGGCATAATGCGTCTCTAATCTATGATGCGTAGCTAGTGAGAGAAATATGTTCGTACTCAAACATGTACCATCGTAAAAATTGGACCCAGATAAAATTTGATTTACCGAACTATAGATCACACTTTCTTACTGACTTGGCTGAATGTTTGTAAAATAAAAAATTTATTGTAAAATATGGCACAGTCTGATTTGGGTGGAATGTAATGTTCCACATATTTGCAAGAGTGCTTATCATACGACTTATAACATCACCATCTTTCAATAGAAGGCGTCTCATGTCTTGATTGGTTTAGCTTCGAGCCGTGTCTAATCAGTTCGAGTTGAGCTATCAATTCCTCATGCACTGAAATAATGAAGTATTGTACCATAGAATTCTGTTGAATGAATCATCAACATTTGAATTTTGTAATTGACTACTATTGAAAAATTCCTTAACCAAAAATATTATTCATTTACACTAAAAAAAGTCAAAATCTTGCTATTATGAATCTGAACACTCTCTACTGCTTTGTGTGACGTGTTTGTCACAGTGGCAATGGCAAACAAAGTTTCTGTTGCAATAACAAAGCCACAGTCATTTGTTGCAAACCCAAGTTTGAAATGATCAATCCAATTTTGCAACTGAATGCTTGTGCACATACGAATTTAAGACGAGGTTCATGGTTTAATTAAACAAGCAAAGCTTTGTGCAGGTTGCAGCATCTAATTGTTTAATTTTGGGCATTTCTTGCACTTCCAATGGAAATGATGGGAGGACATTCAAATTAATGCAACAATTTAGCAAACTAATTCTCAATATGCATAGGAAAACCTTTTTTAAATGAAAAATTTGCATTTTCGGAACTACGTGTGCACCAATGTAACATAAAAACCTAAAATGTTCTCTAGGTACCTTCCATAAAAGCTAAAACAAAAACATGAACTCAATGCCCATGTGTTGACTCAACTAGCGCCTACGTTCAAACTTTCAAGTCTGAAATTCTTGTGTGGACGAGCCTCGCAGTGTATTTAATTCGCTTCTCGATCTCCGAACGCTATTGTTCAGTTCTATTCCAAAGAAACATTCGTTCACCATTATGTTGCCAACGTGTCGGCTAAACAGCCAGTATGAAGTGTGCTTAAATGTTGTATTTTGTATGTACTATATATTGTTAAACTTTGTACTTTCTATCAATCTCCCTCGATGTTATATACAGTTGCTGTCTTCTAGAACTTTCCCAGTGTATTTACATTTGTTACAATTGTTTGTTTACGCTAAATGTACTGTATTTACGCGATCATAGGCCGCCTTCAAATGCTGTGCATAATGAGTTACTGAAGTTGATATTTTGAACTAGGAAAACGACAAAGTTGTTGCTAGACAATGGATTTAGCAATGTTTGACCTAGCATTGGATTTAATTATGCATAATGCTTAAAATGTGTTTGATATGGAATTTCACATTACTCGCAATCCAATTAAACATCTTATATTTGATTCATTTAACACCATTACAGAACATAATGTGATGAATTAGTTGGACTATACACTGCTCTTTTAAATAAAGAAAAAAACTATGTAAGTAATGATATTTGAAGACTATTCAGTCACCTTCAACTGGTTTTATGAACATAGTTTTTCTTTATTTAAAAGAGCAGTGTATAGTCCAACTAATTCATCACATTATTAATCTCACCTGGACTGCGATTCTATAACTCTGACGGAGTTGGACCCGGGCGTTTCCAACGGTAATCGTCTCTGTTGTAAGTGATCGACCCAGTTGAGGTCGATATCGTTGCGATATAATCCGTGACAACCGAGTCCGACTCGGTTATATTTGTAAAAAAATGGTGGATGATAAGCCTTGGCCTACACGTAAACACAACCAGATTATTAACTTTCTCAAACGAATAACAATAGTATGCTCAAAGAAAACCTACCTCTAGTAAGGGCCTACCCCTGAGAGTCCCGGCGTTCCCTTTTTTCATAAAATTATACCATTAAATCCAATTTCTCCCCGATTGGAAATAATACACACATCTATGTCTTTTTGAATATTTGACAACTGACTGTGAATCATTTGTTCACATTTGACCGTCCACTGCCATGTAAATCATACCTTTCGACCTCGACGGAGTCGGTCCCGTGACAGAGTTGAACCCGTGAAGTTACTGAATAGGGGCCCTGCTCTAAAAGTTTCATTAATATTAATAATTACAGAACATGTTTTGAAATGCATAAAATACTATTGAAAACACAGTTCGAATGAAGTACGAGGTAAGATTGCAAGGTTTACTCAATCTCCCAGCAGATCCTTGAGCGCGGAGACTCGGTACATCTTGGTCTCTGCCACGCATTCACCTCTCGCATTCATTTCTTGTACGTTTGAACCGTAACAGAGTTTGCCGGAAATGTTAACAGCACCCACAAACTTGTTCTCGAATCTTGGTTTAAATTTTCAGCGCAATCAGTTGAGTGGTTTGACTGTTCTTTGACGACCACGCAAAAAAACGGATTGAGTGCCATCTGAGTTTCGTTGTACGACTCTGTCGCTTTGCTCTTTCGTCTAAATAAGCCTGCAGCCTATCTTCGCATAAATACATATGCTAGATCTTAGTGCAAAATATAATTGTGATGAACTGTAATATATGTATGTATATAAATAAAATGTATAAATACCAATTGTTAGCATTATGGAATATTTTAAGAATCAATCAGTTCAGTCTCATACAAGTGAGATGTTATCTAGAACCTATCATTGGAGTAGTATTGTGTACTATTATCACGTTGAAGTTAAGTTGTGAAACTACATTGCCAGTTTGTTTTGGTGCTGTGACGTGTCGGGGAAGACGTAAGGACAAGTGGCGTTTATATCCAATTAGTACTGATGAATTAACTATGGTAAATTTGTGAAGTGTCCACTTCTATCAATCCACTTTCATGCCTTTGCATTCTACGCGTGCATCAATCGTTGCATTTATATGATTTGTTTGTTTAGGCCTATTTTGTTCTCCTCCTTTGTAAATCAGTTTTTATAACTGAATTAAATACATTAAATAAATAAAATAAATGATTAATAAATGAACTTTTCCAAATACGTGAAAAGTTCGACTCGATTCTACTTTTGACACGGTTTCGTTTTCGTTTGGTGTACGTAAAGCTAATTTGACAAATTGTAATGTAGATGAGTATAACCCATTATATATGTGTTTGACCTTGGTTTTATAGTAGGCAACTATGATGCTGATATGTTAGTACTTTAGACAGAAATTAAAAAAGTGACTACACCGGGGATCGAACCCGGTACCTTGTCTTTTTCTGCTTTTTACTAACATAACAGTGCCATTGTCACTTGCTATAAAACCAAGGTTAAACATATATATATATATACATGTTTTGTCTTAAGCTTTCGTGATTCATGGTTAATGTTTTAAGTATCTTTACGGTAAATAATCACGCACAGTATTATAGAAAATAACTTTTAATCCCAACGTTTCAGAATTATTTACCGTACAGATACTTAAAACATATATATGTATATAAATATAAAATATATAATGTAGGGTTACAACTCTTGGAGTAACTTGAAAAGTACAAACGCTAATCACATGTAAACGCGGCTTGATGAAATGATGAATTCATGACTTGGCAAGGTGATGTACTACGCTAATGTTTTCAGGTTATCATCATTAAGTTGTTGCTTACGGTAAAGAGAGGCCATTTAGTACTGCATTTGCAAGTTAAGTGTGCTAGGTATTAGCCAGAGTCAAAAGTTTCCTTTAATCTACTGATTTAAACAACATACCGTATTGTGCCAAATATAGGCCCATGCTGAATATAAGCCGACCCCCTACAACGAAGCAACGAAGCACATAATAAATTCAGAGTTGTTCTGAATCGGCCTTGTTGATTCTGGCGTTAATCCGCGAGTGTTCGCACTGTCCATACCACTGATTGCTATATTTTTGGATGAGCGTAGCGAGCGTAGCGAGCGAAGCGAAGATTCCATTCCACTACACTGGAGAAAAAAATCCGGAATGTTTTTTTTTTTTTTTTTTTTCTTTCTTTTTTTTTGTATTTTTGTGTGTCTGTGAACACGATTCCGGCTAAACCAATACTCCTATTGCTATGAAATTTTATGTATGTCTATAAAATCTCTGAACGAAGAACTGCACGGGGGAAAAAATCGATCGAAAAATTATTTCTCGTGAAAATCGCAATTTTACGATTTTTTTCAATTTTTTAAAAAATTCTTCGACTTATAACATCTACAATGCTTTATCCGATTTTTATGATTTTTTCACAAACCTTTAATTTTATGAATTAATATATTCGTGTGAAATTTGAGCGTAATCGAAAAATTATCTATTAAAAAAATCGCAATTTTACGCTTTTTTCGTTTAAAAAAATTACGCTCATCCATCAACGCGGCGGGACTTAAGCGTTTTCCTAGTCTATTAAAAATATCGATCTTTGGTTGGTTATCGCTCACTCGTCGATTGCGTCGGGGCCTACAGGGTAGGCTTAGTCGCTTTGATTTACTGTCCCCCACTGAAAATCAGTTATATAACTGAGTGGGTAGACTCTAAAATCTAAATACAATTTATTTTATTTATTTATTTATTTATTTATTTAACCTTTCTAGTTGAAATATACAAAAACAAATGCATAATAATTCTATAAAAGGGACTTTGAGACATAACATAATGAAAAAGGGTAAGATTATATTCAGGACAGTACAGTATGTGTTCAAAATATGTATATTACTGATGTGCATTTAACAGGTTTTTTAATTGTAGGAACTCTGAGGCTAGTATAGATTGTAAATATTTAATTACAAAATACAATATTGTGTATTTGCCTTTAACTTTTGTGTCAACTTTGTTGAGGTAATGTTGAACATCGTAAGTGGTTGTGAATTAGTAACTAGATTAATCTATAGGTGTAACCAGATAAGGTGGCGGTCGCCGAGGGATCGCAGCACTGTCGTCCACGCACTATGGCCACAGGATCGTCAAAAAGTAGATAAAATAACGGTCTCTAAAACTGCTTTCGGAGAAAAACACGACTATTTTAAAGCCAAAGCCTTGCCCAATATATCCTAAAAATAAAGTATTTATGAAGTGTACGAATAAAATCAAGACATTTTGATGCTCCTAAACATTGACATCACATCTGGCGAGGTTGGCATTATAAACAGCTGGAACTTTGGACACACCATTACAAACAAGGCAAAAAAACACTTTCGTAATCGTGATTACTTAAAATCATTATTTTGCTAAAATACTGACTCTGTGGGACGAACTACTTTATTCACAGCTTATAAAATGTTGATTTATGTGATAACATATCACGATAATATGACGAAATACGGTAGGCCCTACCTAATGCCAGTTGTGTGTAAATTGTCAACGATGGCGTCCGTGCTCTCGCTTGACCTTGATGGCCGCCAGCTTATCTGGTTCCACCTATATGAGCATTTTACACTATGTCACATGGTGCTACCATGGTGTACACATGGTGGTAGCACAGTGCTACCAATGTAACTTGCAGACAAAACGATGTTTAACTAAAACTCAACTTACAATCTTAAACTAATCTTAGTAACCAACTTGTATGAAAACCAAACCTTGATCATGTGTGTGTGACAAACATAATACATGTTTTAAACTCGAGCCTGGTTTCAACGTCTTCGGTATGAGTTCTGTACGTTCGCCCATCCCAAACTGAAAGTCATGAATTCATCTAGAGTCCCGTCTTGTCGACTTTATCTAGACAGGAGCTGATTTTTATTGCAATTTTGTTTTGCACAACAGTAGCGTAACATGTCCGAGCGTGTTGAAAACAAATTGTACAATCAACTTGCTTTTGAAAAGTTCACGATTATTTCCTGTAATCTTGTATACATTTATAATACGTAATACGAGTGTCGGGCCCGTGTCTGCTGGGCTGACCGTCAACCTCCGATTATACTCATTACAGGGTGTCTTGAGGTAACTTCTCTCAATACTACCCCTACCTACCAAAGGCACTGTACAAAGTGCAAGCAGTCGTGTTATCATATCTCAAACCTTGTTGCGCTGTCCAGTTAGCTGACTTGCCATATACATATTAATAATTAAATGTTTTATAACATTTTGACTGCAAGAATTATAATTGTGTGATTCTGTGTAAAATTACATGTTTTTTAATGTATGTTTCAAATTGAAAATTGAACATTTTACAAGTATGTGATAAATGGTCATTGGATGAGCGAAGCGAAGACTTGCAGGTGTAATATTTTTCAAGTATTGCCAGTTGAAGGGTCCTAATATCAATCATGAAGGGGCGAAAAAAGGGACCCCCCCCCCCCCCCCATTGATGTTCATCATTGCGGCTACAACTGAAAAACTAGTGTACTCAGTGTAACTGTTCCGTTACTAGGGTGTGCTGACATGTGGCTAGTTGTGTCAAGGATGCAGAAGCAAAAGAAAATGCCTTATTCATTAATTAATGAATGTAATTAATTTTATTCATTGACAATGTATTGGCCTTTTCCCACCATTAACAATATGTATATGCAGAATATTCCATGTGAAAGCAGAGTTATTGTGTTATTTATTTGGTTAGAATGAACTCTCGGACTAACAAAATGAATTGTTTTACTAATCTAGATTAGATTACTTTGCAATTAAGTGAGTTATTTCTAACCACATAGCTCAATAATTCTGCTCTCACAACATGGACGTTCGGTCCACACCCTGCCGAGCTAGGACACTAAAGAACCAAAAAAAAACACTTTCTTGAGCACTTCTGGAAACTAACTTGTCGTTCCCGCAGTCCTAGCGGCCTTGGCAAGTCGTGAGTGGGCTATAAAAATCAAGCTCGCTCCCACTGGACAACCGCAAACTAGAATTGCGTACCTTGTATGTGTCAAGCCAAAAAAACGGTATTCCACATTGTTTTTTTTTTTATATAAAAAAAAATATTATTGATTTTACTAGACATTGCGATTATAAACACGATGGTGAAAACCGTTCGTCTCTATCTCGCACCATTCATCGGGAAAAGTGATAACAAAAAAAAAATTGTCGCTCGTTGGTCTTGTTGTTAGCGTATCTGCTTCCAATGCAGAAGGTCCAGGGTTCGATTCCCGTTAAAGTCAGAAGTTTTTTAACTTCTGATTTGGACTTAAGTCCATCAGTTCTTGTCTTAGGAGTTGGTAAACGGTGACTTTGGAGCCGTCCTAGCAACGAAGCACATAATAAATTTCAGAGTTGTTCTGAATCGGCCTTGTTGATTCTGGCGTTGATTCGCGGGTGTTCGCACTGTCCATACCACTGATTGCTATATTTCCTATTAAAAATATCAATCTTTGGTTGGTTATATCGCTCACTCGTCGATTACGTCGGGGCCTGCAGGGTTGGCTTGGGCGCTTTGATTTAAAGTCCCCCACTGAAAATCAGTTATATAACTGAGTGGGCAGACTCTTAAATAAAATTTATTTATTTATTTATTTAAGGTGTCAACTTGAATGACATACAACAACCATTTAATTAATTTTTTTTTAAACTTTTATTAATCTCCAGAGAGTACAACACCAACTATGGCGTAACATAGGCATATGCGCCGGGCGGCAGTGGCATCTTCGTGCGACCACCGCTTCTGAGAATGAGATTCAGTTTCATCTAGGTTGTTGTTGTTGTTCCAGGCTGGGTGGCCGTCACCCCTGGTCCGGGGGCGGTGGTAGAACCGTGGTAAAACACTCCTGTAGGTGGTAAATCCATGTAAATCGAATGCACCAACAATCACCGGATCAGCGGGAAATGGCTTTGAGTGTGTATTTCACGGATGTCCCACGGTAAATCATTCCATAATCTGCAGCTTACTATTTTATTTAAAACAATAGTTGCAAAAAATTGCCACACTTTGACGTTAAACTGGCTGTGTCGTCGATACTTTAGGTGGCACTGGAAACAAACCATTAACAATCAACAATCAACTGAATCAGTGACTGTATACATTGTTTTATTCTTTTGTTTTAGTTTGTTTGTTTGTTTGTTGTTGTTGTTGTTGTTGTTGTTGTTGAGATCTATATAACACAACTTTTTATTTGTTAACAGTCAGTTGACTCACGAACACCGACATCGTCAACAATAATTATTAAACGAGGGAGCGGAGCGACCGAGTGTCTCCATTCAACTCGAACGGCTCTCATTCTGTGATTCTGTCTGTCTGTCTGTTTGTCTGTCTGTACGTCGAAAATCAGCCGAACCGCTGAACAGATTAAGCTGAAATTTTAAACAGACATCCGGTACGAGTTTACTGAGAACTGCTAACAAAATCAGCTAGATTCATTGCGATTTAATCCTCCAATAAATAAAAATGTTATTTTTAAAATATCTATAGCATTTGTTTTGTAGCAGCTAGTGGGACGGAAACTACGTGGCTTGCATGGCCTATTGGTAAGCATTCAGACTACCGCACGGAAGGTTGGGGTTCGAAACCCATTCGGTCGAACTTTTTTATATTTTTACACCCACATATTATTTTTGAGGGGTGTTAAATGGGAAATAAAACTTAGGTGATTTTTGTTACATCTTGGAAATTTGGTAATGTTTCACGCTAATACGGTTTGAACATGATTCGCATTTTAAATGTTCAATTTAAATAGCTAGGGAAACGCCAAAGTCGTTGTTAAACGAGTGAGTGAGCCATGTGTTGAGTACCCGGGAACATCGGCTTTTCTCCCATATCCTAAGGCTCGATCTAGCCCAGTATGGGGAATGATACCGGATACTATACACATGGGTCACTCACTCGTTTAACAACGACTTTGGCGTTTCCCTAGTTATTTTTACAATCACTTTTTGTAAGCGTCTACAGCTTCTACGAGGGGACACTAATAGTAATAGATTGTCTATATATTCATGAAATTTATAATATCTGTATTGATTTCCAAATAATTCAATTAGAAACTGGTATTTTCATAGCAAATTGCCATATTGGCGAGTAAATTACTTAAACCCATTGTATTTAAGGCTATTGTACCGCCTCTGGCCGATAATTTGAAAGTCGAAGAAAAATGTCTGAAAGTTTGCTGAATGAAAGAAGGCCTTTAAAATAACAGAAAAAAAATGTGAATTTTTTTGGGCGGGACATAACCTCACTTTTGGAAATTATATTTAGATTTTTGGACAAAAGTGTGATATACAAGACTAGTTCAAAATTAAATTTTGAGAATCGGTTTTCTGGAAATAGTTCCTTAACACCTTTAGCTACAACTTGACTATAGCTAAAATAGTTTTCTGAAAATAACAGTTAGTGTACGATTTTTTTTGTCAAACGGTACAAAACTCGTATTTGTACCGTTTGACAAAAAAATTCGTAGGGTACACCAACTGTTATTTTCAGAAAACTATTTTAGCTATAGTCAAGTTGTAGCTAAAGGTGTTTAGAAACTATGTCCAGAAAACCGATTCTCAAAATTTAATTTTGAACTAGTCTTGTATATCACACTTTTGTCCAAAAATCTAAATATAATTTCCAAAAGTGAGGTTATGTCCCGCCCAAAAAAATTCACAATTTTTTTCTGTTATTTTAAGGCCTTCTTTTTCAGCAACTTTTAGATGTTTCTTCGACTTTCAAATTATCGGCCAGAGGTGGTACAATAGCCATCGTTAATATTTATCTCTTCAAATTAGGTGTGCGGCCATAACTCCATGGCGACGTGTCGCATCGCACATCGGTCCTCGTGTCTGCTGTGGTTTGAAGACCTCGACACATCCCATGTTGTATTCCACCGCGGGGCGTGCAATGATGCGGTGTGTCGTGGTTTCGTTCGAGTAAGCGCGGGATTAGAGGGACCCTTGCTGAGGCCTCACTGTCGTGGTAACTATCGGTTTTTTGTCCACTGTAATGGACATCAGCTTTCAAAATTTATATCCGGGTAAAAGATAGTTTTTTTCAATTTGACCCCAAATTTTTATTTTTTTCCGTGCATTAAAAATAAATGCTTTTTTTTCCCATCACGATTGGACAAAAAGTGCCTTTTTTAGAGAAAACTGAAAATACACATCTGCAAAAAACAGCTAAAAAAAAAGAAAATTTTGGTTTTTCCCGGAAATTTGATATTATATCTCTAGTATTATAGTGGAGTAAAGATTACTAACTATAGTGCAAAATGTGATACCAGCATAAAAATTTGCAATAATGTAGATTTTGTAATGAGAAATTTGAAAATAACTGGCTCCACGATGGGGTCTTACTATTTAACTAATAATTATTAATATTAATTGATTAATTATGTGACACGAGTTTCAAAGTGGCAATAAATTAGTCATGTTTGGTATTAATTAAGAGCATTATTCACCTTTATAAAGAAAAAAAATACATTGAAAAAATAAATTGAAATATACACAAGTTATAGTTATATATGTTGATTTTGCTGATTTTTTTAGTTTTTGAACCAAAAGATCAACGTTAAAGTAAAATTTCTCCTAACCAATGATATCACTGTGTACACAAAAGAGCTGGTAACTATGATTAAGGTCCAGAATTTCAATGTCTAGTTAAAATTTATCTGCCAGTTAGTCCTCTCAGTAAATATTTACAAGGCTTCTGATTGGTGGTTGCCATAGTGAAAACAAGTTATGTGTCAGTTAAATTTACTTGCCACTTTAACTGGACATTGAAATACCGGGCCTAAGTCGTCATTTTTTAATTTTCAATAATAGTAATTAAAAAATGTGATACCAACTTAAAAATTTTGCAATATTAAAGCTTTTATAATGAGAAATTCTAAAATAACTGGCTCCAAGCTGAGTCCCCCGTCTGGGCCCGGGGTAGAATTGGCCCAGAGCATGGCTCTGCTAATCGTAAAAAGCGATTCAAGAGAAAAAGTCTACCTCGCAAACATCAGCTAGTATGATGGGTAGTATATTACTCCCCGAATCTAGAGGCGAGCTCTGGCAATCGTCGTCGGGGACCTTGCCCCCTTCCCTTGACGACCCCTCGACGACGATGACAATGACACAACGAATGATGACAAAGACAATGACGACCGCGACGTGAGAACTCCCCTTTTCCTCCCCTTACCCGTGGTTGGTTCTGACCAGCATGGGCCCCTCCCCCCCCCCCCTAGGTTAGAGTGGTGCATTATGACCTAACGGTTGACGCGTCCTTAATCCAAATAAAAACAAAAACAAAAAAAATCCAAGCTGAGTGTTTAGAATTTAACTATTAATTGATTAATTAACATTAATTAGTTAATTTAGTCCTAAATTTTCAAAGTGAAGACAAATTTGTAGTGTTTGGTATCAATTAAAAGCATTTTTTACCAAAATTAATAAAAAAAAATACATTGAAAAAATATATTGAAATATATACATGTTATAGTTAAATATGCTGATTTTGTGATTTTTTAGTTTATGAACCAAAAGATCAACTTTAAAGTAAAATTTCTTCTAATTCTAACCAATGATAACACAGTGTTCACAAAAGAACTGGTTACTCTTATTATTGAATCATTTTTCAATTTTTAATAATAGTAATAACAATATATTTTACACAAATAAACAAATTTTCTTAAATTGAAAAGTTACAGAAACATGTTGTGTGACGTAGCAAAATGCATCATTTGACTTGTTTATATCAATCTTAAAGATTTTGTAATAAGAATTTCGAAAATCACTGGCTCCAGGTTGAGTTTTGAGTATTAGGCTTCAACATTCACTATTTTATAGTGGTATCTAGCACTATCATCACGCGGGGGATTGTTGCATGTGCCAAACGAATACTTCAATTTCGCTTCACCCAAAGAAAAATAGCTCTGGTGCTTGTTGGTTGTTGGTGCTTGTTGGTGACAAATACTTTCATTTGGTACCAAAAATTACAAATTTATTTTCACTTTAATATTTTTGGACACAATTAAGAAATTAATTTAATTAATCATTTCAATGTTAAATACTCAAAACTTAGTCTGGAGCCAGTGATTTTCGAAATTCTTATTACAAAATCTTTAAGATTGATATCAACAAGTCAAATGATGCATTTTGCTACGTCACACTAGTGACCAGCTCTTTTGTTAGCACTGTGTTATCACTGGTAAGAAGAAATTTTACTTTAAAGTTGATCTTTTGGTTCAAAAACTAAAAATCACAAAATCAACATATTTAACTATAACATAAATATATATTTCAATATATTTTTATATTGTATTTTTTTCTTAATGTTGGTGACAAATGCTTTCATTTGATACCAAACATGACAAATTTACCTTGGCTTTAATATTTTTGGACACAATTAAGTTATTAATTTGATAAATCAATTCATAGTTAAATACTCAAAACTCAGCCTGGAGCCAGTGATTTTCGAAATTCTTATTACAAAATCTTTAAGGTTGATATAAACAAGTAAAATGATGCATTTTGCTACGTCACACAACATGTTTCTGTAACTTTTCAATTTAAGAAAATTTGTTAATTTGTGAAAAATATATTGTTATTACTATTATTGAAGATTGAAAAATGATACAATAATTATAGTAACCAGTTCTTTTGTGAACACTGTGATATCATTGGTTAGAAGAAATTTTACTTTAAAGTTGATCCTTTGGTTCAAAAACTAAAATATCACAAAATCAACATATTTAACTATAACATGTATATATTTTAATATATTTTTTCAATGTATTTTTTTTCTTAATGTTGGTAAAAAATGCTTTCAATTGATACCAAACACTACAAATTTGTCTTCACTTTGAAAATTTAGGACTAAATTAACTAATTAATGTTCATTAATCAATTAATAGTTAAATACTAAACACTTAGCTTGGAGCCAGTTATTTTCGAATTTCTCATTACAAAGCTTTAAGATTGCTAAATTTTGAAGTTGGTATCATATTTTATACCATAGTTAGACATATTTACGCCATATTGTTATTTGTGTTAAATATATTGTAATTACTATTATTGAAAATTGAAAAATGATATATTAATTATAGTTACCAGCTCTTTTGTGAACAATGTGATATCATTGGTTAGGAGAAATTTTACTTTAACGTTGATCTTTTGGTTCAAAAACTAAAAAATCAGAAAAATCAACATTTTTAGCTATATCTTATGTACATTTTAATATATTTTTTCAATGTATTTTTTTCTTTATAAAGGTGAAAAATGCTCTTTATTAATACCAAACATGACTTCTTTATTGCCACTTCGAAACTCGTGTCACATAATTAACCAATTAATATTAATTAATTAATTAATAGTTAAATAATAAGACCCCATCGTGGAGCCAGTTATTTTCAAATTTCTCATTACAAAATCTACATAATTGCAAATTTTTATGCTGGTATCACATTTTGCACTATAGTTGTGTTTTAGAAGACACCTTGATCCCACTATTACAGGTATTTGAGGTATAGTAGGTAGCCCAAACGTTTCTCGATCGATTTTTGTGATGGAGCAACGCCGCATATTCCAAATAGTAAAATACGATTTTAGATAATTTTTTTGGGTGTCACTTTTCGTCTCCTTGTAGAGGGTAGGGGTGGAGGGGGTTGTGACTATTTTAATGAAAATTTGATTTTTTCTTGGAAATGAATGAAACTTTGGTTTTTTACTAAAAACACATTGACGAGTTTGAAAAAAATACAAAAAGTAAAATTTGTGCCGCCATTTTGGAAAACTAATCACTTTTTAGACATGTTATCAAATAGTGAGAAATTCATAATACTGGTATAAATATTTAATCAAAAAATATGAAACGTTTAGTTTCCTTAAAGTAAAACATTAAAAATTTTACAAATCGGTTGATAATTGCTCGTTCCACAAACATTTGATTGAAGGCACCTGTTGTTTAGCTAATTAGGTTATTATTGGATGAGCGTAGCGAGCGAAGCGAAGATTCCATTTCACTACACTGGAGAAAAAAATCCGGAATGTTTTTTTTTTCTTTCCTTCTTTCTTTTTTTTCTGTATTTTTGTGTGTTTGTCAGCACGATTCCAGCTAAACCGATACTCCGTTTGCAATGAAATTTTATGGAGGCCTTCGAAATCTCTGAACTTAGAACTGCCACGTTTTTGAGCGCAATCAAAAAATTATTTCTCATGAAAATCGCAATTTTACGATTTTTTTCGATTTTTTGAAAATTTATTTTACTTAGGCCTATAACACCTACATGCTTAATCCGATTTTCATGATGTTTTCACAGAACCTTAATTTTATGAATTAAGATATCCGTGTGAAATTTGAGCGCAAGCTAAAAATTATTTTTCATGAAAATATAAATTTTGTGGGTTTTTTCTTTTTTAAAACAATTTTTTTACTTATAACACCTACATGCTTTATTTTATTGTAATACTTTTTTCACAGAACCCTTATATATGAATTTATATATTCGTGTGAAATTTGAGCGCGATCAAATAATTATTTCTTATAAAAATCGCAATTTTTCGTTTTTTTCAATTTTTTAAAATTCATACGATTAATTAAAAAAATTAAAAATTAAAGTTTATTGTTTATTTAATTTAATTTAATTTTAAAAAAATCTTCAACTTAGTACTAATTTTTTCACAGAACAACAGAAAATCCGCATAACACATGGCAGCTCAATGCACCAATTACGCTCATCCAACAACGCGGCGGGACTTAAGCGTTTTCCTAGTTAAGTCACCTGCCACATACCGATTTCGGATTTGAGAGTTTGCAAATTAATTCCTTTCGACCAAAAATTTGTTGATATTCTAAAATAAGCCTGTAGTATTATCCAAACTGTATTTATTTACATGTAAACTAAGTTTTCTAGTTTTACCGTTTTTTTTTTTTTTTTTAAATTTGGTGTTTTCTAAAAAAAAAAACATTATTCGAAAGCTATGTAGGTAGCATTTTAAAAATAAAACTTTGAACTGCATTTTAAATGTAGGGTTTTCCACCGCGTTTTATGTTGCGTTGACGCATGAGCCAATTTGGTTTATTAAGTTGATCCATATTAAGACTGTTGGATGCAGTCGAGCAAACGAGACATTGACGCAGAATGCACAGGTTTAGTCAGGATAACTTGCATTGAACTCTATCGTTTTTCCTATCATAGGGTTGTGGTTTGCATTTAAATGTTTATCTTACTAATCAGGTAATTTGTAGTAATTTCCCAAGCTTGCAAAGGGATTTTTTTTTAAATGTTGAAATGTGCTCTGATCGCACCATGCGATCAACATCCCAAAAATTCAAATTGATTGCGTGAAAATTGGAGGTCGTAAAATGATCCAGACTGTATGTAAAATTAGCTGAATTTACCGATCAAGTGAATTTCTAAATATACATTTAAATGTAGAATGTTGAAAAATTGTATAATACTATAGCTAATTTTCAAGATGGTCCTTTTTCATACTTATTTAAGTAATCAGTCTGGGCCCGGGGTAGGATTGGCCAAGAGAATGAAAAAGTAGTAGCTAGTAAGAGCGGAGTATATATTACTCTCCGAAACTAGAGGCGAGCTCTGGCAATCGTCGTCGGGGACAACTTCCCTTTCCCTTGACGACCTCTCCGACGACGATGACGATGACAAAGGCGACGACCGCGACGTGAGAAACCCCCCTTTCCTTCCGTACCCATGGCTGGTTGACGCCCCCTTACCCAAATAAACCATAAATACGCTTTTAAAAGTTAATATAACTTTAACACTGCTAATTATCGTTATTGTAGCAATATTTCAAAACGTTTACAAAAATACGAACATTGGACATTTTTGTAAATAATGTCAGCCAGTCAAAGTAAAGTTAAACTTTTCGGGATACTGTTTCACAATAATAACAATTTTCTTACCTAAGAGCAGTGTTAAAGTTCAATTAACTTTGAAATAACATTTGTCTGTTCTATTTAAGTTTCTATTTAAACCAGCATTTTGTTATGTTTATTTGGTTCAAAGCCTCAACCAGTCTATATATATGAATAACACATACTTGTAAAAATGACTAATAATAAGGATTTGTGAGTTTGTGACGGCGATCACACTCACTACAGCTGCCACAGCTTCCTCAAGCATAATATGGATAGGTGCATCAGGGCTGTTACAAGTAATTCAGGTCTCTATCATTATCTTCATTTTATTCATTTGCCACGAGTACAGACACTTGATAAAAAGATCACCAAGCCTTACACACCCACAACCCGCGAGAAATTAAAAACAAGGGCCATGTATACTCTTCTACCATACACCACACTTCATGCGTGCATCAAAACAATCGCCCTGTGACAGCATCCTTCAAAACCATAGAGAAATCTACATTCTTACTAGTATATAATATAATATCGTTGGTGTTAGTATAGTGTCTTCAGAAAAAGTACTGTCATGAAACAGTCATTGCTTTCAATTTATACCAAACACTACAAATTTGTCTTCACTTTGAAATTTTAGGACTAAATAAAGTAATTAATGTTAATTAATCAATTAATAGTTAAATACTAAACACTCAGCTTGGAGCCAGTTATTTTTTAATTTCTCATTACAAAAGCTTTAAGATTGTTAAATTTTTAAATTAGTATCATATTTTGTACCATAGTTAGACATCTTTATGCTATATTGTAAATTGTGGTTGTGTTAAATATATTGTAATTACTATTATTGAAAATTGAAAAATGATATAGTAACTAGGAAAACGCTCCTAAGTCCCGTCGCGTTGATTGATGAGCTTTTTTTTAAAAAAATAAGTATGTGTGGCATCTCTTTACGTCTTCAAGTTCCGTTGCAAAATCATTTTTGTTAAATTAGAATAAATTTTTATAAAGTACTAATTGCTAGGGTAATTAGAATGTAAAATATCTGTAGGCCCGAAGATTGCTTTATGAACGCATTGTAGGTGATTGTTGTCTAGTTTCTATAGTATCTTGTTAATTATATTGTTATACGTTATTTAAAAAAATTCATATTAAAACCTTTATTTCTATGGATTCTGGGTATTTTTTTCATTTTTTTCTTTCAAAAGATACTTCATCACCATGTCCATGTATAATATGAACGTTGTAGCCCCACCCATTTGATCAGAATCGGCCCAAATGTCACAAAAATATTGCACTATAAATCGAAAAAATTGTCAAAGTATATGATTCAAAAGAAATATTTCTTCAATTGTACCCAAAAATGTGTCTAAGTTTATAGATTTCGAAGGTACCCTCCAATTTTCATCAAGATCGCCCACTTTACAACCATGCCAGGACCCATACCGGGGAATAGATTTACAAAATTTCCATGAAAAAACTAACTTTTCCCATTTTTTTTTATTCATTTTTATTTTCAATTTTCTCGAAAAAAAATATATTTTTTTACGCCAATTAACTCGCGAAATTAAACATTTTATCGTTTAAGATTTAGGGAGATGGTGGAGGTGCCATTCAATATCAATACAAATAAATTAATAAAATCATTATTTGTTGGCTTGTATGCATAACGTATAATTGGATGAGCGAAGCGAAGACTTCAATTTCACTGACCCCCCAAAAATTTAGTTTGGTTGTTTTTTTGTTTGTTTGTTTGTTTTTTTTTTGTCTGTTTGTTCGCACTCGATCGGGCAAACGGCATATGCTATCTTGATTAAAATTGGAGGGGACCTTCGAAATCTCTGAACTTAGACGTGCCACGTTTTTGGGTACAATCGAAGAAATATTTCTCATGAATATCGCACTTTTACGATTTTTTTTCATTTTTAGTGCGATATTTTCGTGACATTTGGGCCGATTCTGACCAAACGGGTGGGGCTACAAAGTTCATATTTTACATGGACATTAAGGTTATGGTGATGTAGTACCTTGTGAAAAAAAAGTTGATAAAGTTAACCAGAATCCATAGAATAACCGTACTTTTAGATTTTTTTCGATTTGTAGTGTGATATTTATATTTTCGTGACATTTGGGCCGATTCTGACCAAACGGGTGGGGCTACAACGTTCATATTTCACATGGACATTAAGGTTATGGTGATGTAGTACCTTTTGAAAGAAAAAGTTGAAAAAGTTAGCCAGCATCCATAGAAATAAAGCTTTTAATATAAGTTTTTTACGGTAAATAATACCAATTGACAAGAAACAATAGAAACTTGACAACAATCACCTACAATGCGTAGGCAACAAACCAAAGCACTTGAAAAAGTAAAGATATTCCACGCAAACTAAAAACTTTAAAAAGCTCATCCATCAACGCGGCGGGACTTTAGCGTTTTCCTAGTATTATGCATAAAAAGTATATATTATAAGAAGAGTGTAGGGAAAAAAATCTTAGGGTCAAACCCTGGCCCTTTCAGATAGACCAATAACCACCAAAGAAGGTGGCTTTTTGTGTGGCTGTGTTGTTGTTGTTGTAGTTCTGGTTTTAGTTCTGGTTCTGATTGTTGTTGTTGTTCTGGTTTTAGTTCTGGTTCTGTTGTTGTTTTGTTGTAGTTCTGGTTTTAGTTCTGGTTCTGGTTATTGTTGTTGTTGTTGTGCTTGTACAAACAGAAGTGAACGTATTGTGCTGGAATGTATCTTACTAAGGCTGCAGGTTACTCTATTGGTTTGAATTTCATCACAGAATCATAATAAAACCGTGCCTTCCTCTTGATCCAAGTCTGAATGCGCTTGATGGAGGTATACATGGCGGCGTATTTTTTGCCAATTGAGCTTTCTCCACACTTTTTGTCCCCTACCCAGAAGCCCCCATAATACACTCCCACAATGACCAGCTCGCCGCTCTTGGTCGGGCAAAGCAGTGGACTACCCGAGTCGCCATTGCAAGGCAGTGCAGCCGGGTCGTTGTAGTTGTAGGCACACATGTAATTTTTTCCCTGTACTGACCCATTTGTCAGCTCACTACAGAAAGGACCGTTCCCAGCTATTACATAAACATAGCGTAGCTTAAAGTCAATATAATACGTGCCATTTAAGGTGTTGATACGTGCCCAAAAACCCAAGTGCCGACAAAGGTTTCTTTGGTGAGGCAATGGTCCATCAATCTTTGCACTAGCGTTAAGTTCTCGTTGAACCGAGTTTTTTCCTACGAAAACCCGCCATAAATTTTTGGATTTTCTATGTACTCTAACTGCAAGCTTTAATTTTGGCATTTAGGCTATCAGGTAGGGGTTATAAACCACTCCACGGAATATTTGCGAAAAAATTGTATAGAAAGAAGTTTCAGTTTATATTCAAAAAAAGTATATGTAAACAAGAAAGCGATTCGAATCATGTGACGCATTTTGAAACACACAAAATTGCGAATTATTTTAGTTTGTTGACCGATTGTCCCCAAATTTTGTTTTGGCATGCATGCCTTGCGTTATTCCCCATTTGGGTTTTATTGACCCAGTACACAATTTGGGATACACGGACGCGTTATATTACTCAAGTATCAGTCCAGTTAAACATGATGAGAATGAGAAGGGTTGACTTGAACTGCCCACTTGTTGCTAGTTGCCTTTTGGAACCCTCGAGCTTAGTCCGGGCTTTCTTTCAATTTCCCAAATATATTTTTGAAAACATTGGAAAAGAATTAGTAGCCTCAACCTTAATTCTCTTTCCTAGAAAATAAAAAAAATGAAAAAGTCATTAATAGTTCCCCACCTTTTTTGCTTGAAACAAGAAATCTAAAATTTTTTTGCTATTTCAAAACGATTTCCCCTGAAGCCCATCACTTCATTTCTTTACGATTAACGACTACGAAGGAACTGGGCCCTAGTGTTTAAATTTCCCTTAAAAAAAGGGATCCAGTTTTTTTTAAAAAGTTCCCAAAAATGTATATAACGCCCATTACTGCACAATGAAACCCTTACCGCAATTTTCGTCCATTTTTACGGTGTACGTTTCTCACAGCGTTGCCCCCAACCCCCCTTTGGCCCCATCAGAGAAAAAACGACCAGGGGCAAAAATGATCTGTCCCCTGTTGGACATCAGGGAAAATAAGAGAAAAGGTAGTTATTTATTAATCTTTTCAAATAAATTACAAAGCTAAGCGGAATAAAGAATAAGTTTTGGTTTATTTTCATTTATTATTTTTTTTTCATTTATTTAAGTCTATCCTAATTCAGTTATAAAAACTGATTTAGAAAGGAGGACAACAAAGATTAAGAAAAACATTTGGGCCTTTTTTTCCCAGTTAATTTATATTATCCTTTTTGGGTTTAAAAACAAAATTAATGTAAATGATTCAACAACAAATTTAATATTTGGGATAGTAAAATTTGTCTAGAATTTTTTTGGTTGTTTTCCCAAGATCAAGAAGTTTCTCGATGTTTTTTTTCGAAACTGAAAAAACCTTTTACGATAGTTTTTTTTTTAACCTAAACAATTTTTTTTGGGAGCATTTTAACGTAGTACAGAATTCCGTTATTTTTTCTTTGTACAAACTAGCAAAATGAAATCCATGGGGTTTTACACAATGCTGATGGAAAAACCCCGTAATACCTCAAGGGTGCTTTCAAACTGTTGGTCTCAGTTCAGGAGCTGAAATCTAGCTTCAATGCCCCCGTGCGTTGTATGCACGCAAAAATGCTGCAAGGTGGTTTTTCGTGTTTGTATTTTTTCATTAAAGCCTCGGGTTTTTTTGTCAATGATCTATTACAAACATCGTTTTGATTAAATTATGTTGTAAACAAAACAATTTTTTTAGTATTCTATTTTCAGCTTGCACACCTTGTTTAGTGATTTATTTTTATCGGGCTGACAAAAACACGTAAAAAACTGGTTTTTAATCTTTTCCCTTTCATTGTGAAAAAATAAATATCACCATTCATACAGAAATAAAGCATTTTTTAAAAAGATCGAAAAAAGATTTTTTTTTAATTTTTTTGCGAACCTTGGTTATACCTAATCCCAGGGTTTTGGCTTTTACTTTTTTTTTTTCATGGTTGTCGCGCCCTTTAACAAATAAACTCTTTAGCTAACGCCACTTCATTTAAGTCCGGTTCCTTGAAATTAACTACATTATTTTGTAGATTTTGTTATTAAAAAATTTTATACAGATCGGCGGGGGCTAATCCATTCATTGGGGCGTCCACCTTGAAACGTCGTAGAAAAATATAAAACTTAGATGTAAAAATTTTTTCTAAAAACCATTTCAAAAAAAGCTAATATTACCTGTTGAAAAAAGAGTTTTCCCCTACCTTTTAAACTGAACCCCTTCCGGGTTCCGGTTAAACAGACGAGCATTCCAGGAAATGCACTTTTTTGCTAAATATTGTATCGAATGTTCATTAATTAATTTATATTTTTTATTGTTTGTACTCGCAATACAATTTACGAGACCTTGACAACTTTTAGAGGGCACTTTATTTCATGTTGTTGGGACCTGTGGTAGGGACAACAGTCCGACATCTTTTTAGGCTATTGTACCACCTCTGGCCGATAATTTGAAAGTCGAAGAAACATGTCTGAAAAGTTTGCTGAATGAAAGAAGGCCTTTAAAATAACAGAAAAAAAAATTTTGAATTTTTTTGGGGGGGAATAACCTCACTTTTGGAAATTAGATTTAGATTTTTGGACAATTTTTGAGAATCGGTTTTCTGGACATAGTTTGTAAACACCTTTAGCTATAACTTGACTACAGTTAAAACAGTTTTCTGAAAATAACAGTTGGTGTACGAATTTTTTGTCAAACGGTACAAAACTCCTATTTGTTCGTTATCTACATTGTTACTATTATAAATTATAATATAATACCCTTGGTGTTAGTAGTGTCTTCAAAAAAAGTACTGTCATGAAACAGTCATTGCTTTCAATAAATACCAAACACTACAAATTTATCTTCAATTTGAAATTTTAGGACTAAATTAACTAATTAATAGTTGAATACTAAACACTCAGCTTGGAGCCAGTTATTTTTTAATTACTCATTACAAAAGCTTTTAGATTGTTAAATTTTTAAATTAGTATCATTTTTTGTACCATAGTTAAGACATCTTTATGCTATATTGTAATTTGTGGTCGTGTTAAATATATTGTAATTACTATTATTGAAAATTGATATATTATTAATTATAGTAACCAGCTCTTTTGTGGACAATGTGATATAATTGGTTAGAAGAAATTTTACTTTAACATTGATCTTTTGGTTCGAAAACTAAAAAATCAGCAAAATTTTTGATTTTTGAGTTGATGTATTTTTCTGCTATTGCTACCTTTTTGAACGATTTTTGGTGCTAGCCAAAAGTATACCATTTGGAAGGCTGATATTTTTATTGTAGATTACACTCATCTTTGACTATAGAATGAGGTATTTTGAAATGTATAGCTTTCGTATCTTAAGATCTTCATTTTTTTCTTTTGACGGTACAAATACCACAAAAATACCGGAAAATGTAAAACACTGTAAAATGTAAGGTATCATATTGAAGATACACATATCAAAATACCTCATTCTTAAGTCAAAGATAAGTGAAAGCTACAATAAAAATATCAGCCTTCCAAATGGTATACTTTTTGCAAAACTTAGCACCAAAAATCGTTAAAAAAAGTAGCAATAACGGAAAAAAGCATCAACCAAAAAAAAATATATATATTTTGGTCTTTTTTAAAGACTGTGATTAATGATCATATACTACTTGCTCCAACAAAAGAATGCAGATGTTTGGTAGTGGTGGGGGTAGAATGAATGCGTGGTAAATGGAATGTCGCCTTTGTGTATGAAAGAGAAATATCTTTTACCAATGTAAACAAAAATTATCTAAGCTAGATCACAGAGTTCCTCCGTGTGCAAGATCCATGCTGAGCTAGCTTGAATAGAATTGACAAAGTTGTTATGTTGGGAAAACAATTTGAAGCCACCTGCATTCTTTTGTTAGGACCACTATACTTTAAAACTACTGTTTTATGTATAATTTGGATTTTGATTTTTAGTGAACACACAGCCTCAAGTAAAGTCTATTAAGACTCTTGTCGCTGCACTCCCTCGTCTAACTACATACTTACCTTAAATTGCACTGTGAGAAAAGCAATTATTTTCTGTGACACAAGACTTCTTTCTTATCTGTATGGAGAAACCAAGCAACAAGCCTTTGTAATAAAACTTGTTTGCAGTACTGTAGTTTTCCTTCCTGTATTTGTCCAAATCAATGTGGGATGGAAAGGAAATTATTTACCATTAGAAAGTCAAACATTTTAAATACATAAATATAAAATGTAATTCATATTAACAAAGCTTGTTTGCTTGGATCAACGTCAAATATACAGAACATACACCTGACCAAGCAATTGGTCATTTACACAATAGATTTTGTAAGATGAAGAACTTTTAGATGATCCTCGTTCATTACGGTGTGATTGAAATACCGTATTTACTCGATTCTCGTTCCCAGCCTGTGAAACACTGCCAATCCTAGTACCTTTGTTTAGATTTAGAACAATATTGCAGACGACCTGACTGAATCATTAAACCTGTGACTAGACCTTGAACGACGTTTGTCAAGTGTCTTGTCTTGTTAGTTGAGCATACCGTACTTGCTGAGAAAACTGTCTACGTGACTTTTCCTTAATATTCAATGTTCACATGGTTACTTCACCTGCAACTCTTCCTTATTATGGTGAGTACCATCAAAAAGTTATAAAATGTTAACAAATTCTCAAGTGTCTCTTTTTACTTGTGAAAATATAACACACTTACAACCTAAATTCTTCCTCTGTGATTCAGGCGACGTGTGAACGTATTTATGAGAGCACGTGTGAGGTGTAAGGCTCGGAGCTCGTCGATGCGAGGAGTGTCAGTATTCCGGCAGGATGGGCGGACAGGTGCAGACAAGATGTTTGTCTCCGTACATGTCGTCGATACGTCCAACGCTCGGCCAAACTTTGGTGTCTGCGCGGACAAACGGCTGAGAAAACGAGAATATATAACAAATTAAAATTAATAATACATATTGTAGTTAACTAATGGTCCCATGCTAAAATGATTGTAGAAAGGTAGAAATTCATTGTAGAGCTTATTTTATTTCACCAACTTGCCAATTTTTCAATTAAAATTCAAAAGCAATTTTTAGCATGAACTGTAAAGAAAATACAACACAAATTGAATTTTTTATGTATTTGCCCAATTTTTGTACTGTAGTTTGTTTTGTTTTCCGTGGAACTGAAAGATGTGAAGTGAAATGTGCACATCTTTAACTTTACACAATTAACAAATAATACTTATTAATTCTACTTAAAAATAATTAATGCTGCAAAACAAAAACTTAAAATGCTATTTTTTGGGGGGCCCTTGAATAATGATCAAAAATATAAAATAAATTAATAAAACAATGGCAGTTTAATCGTCACGTTCTGTGACAAACATTTTTACAGTTTTTCATCGCGGATGCCTCCCACCCCTTATTTCCCCTAACCACCTGTACACATTGCACAACCTACCCTCCCTTCTTCCCTCAACAACCTCCGACCCAACTTGTGACACTTTCATGTTGTTGCGATTGGACTTACCGCAGGGAAAGCCGCCTGCTCGCGTGTGTACGGCCGGTTCCAGTCGCTCGATATCACCTGCGCCTGCGTGTGCGGCGACATCTTGAGAGGGTTCGTGATTATGTCCATGGTTCCGTTCTCAATCGCTGCGATCTCTTCTCGGATACCTGTCGTTACAAACCATCGACCATATGAGAATCTACTAGTTACATCTACTAGGGATGACGTGGAGGAATCAATTAACCAATTTCTGTCTGGATTGATTCCAAATTGTAGGATCTGAATGACTACAATACCAACAATCCAGATATTATGAAGTTAACCATCTTGGTATAGCTTAATGGAAAGCTCCGGACCGGCAATCGGGAGACCGGTGTTTGATACCCCACTAAGATGGATTTTTAAATTTCTGGATTGATTTCTATATAAGCCTACTTAAGGGAGTGTTTCCCAATTAATGAAATTGAGAAGTACACAATCACTTACATATGAGAGCGTGACAGAAGCGGTCTAGTTCCCCCTTGTCTTCCGACTCTGTTGGTTCGATCATCAGCGTCCCAGACACGGGCCAAGACATGGTGGGCGCGTGGAAACCTACACAGAAACAGGCATACACTTTCTCAAACACTACTACATTAAGTGTTTGCAATACGGAATGTTTCCACTAACATTGAACTAAATTCAATTTAATTTAAAATTAAATAATTTATAAGGCAGTGGTTTATTGGCTTATAAACAGTATACTGAAGGACAAAATGGAGGCCAGAACTTTTAGTATTTGAACATGTAAAAAAAATTGTTTTTACTTTTTATATTGGAAATAGCACGGTGCTACATGTCTTTAGGGATTTCATGAACATACTCTTTGTGGTTGCTTGCACGTAGTTCAGATAGTCGCCGAGTGAATGCGGCTCGGTCTGCAAGGCCCAAGGCTCTAGGTCCGTTAGAATAGTTAGATATCTCTGTTATGTTAAGGGGTTTGACACAATGACCTAGGCTTTGAGGATGAACATATTCTGAAGGCTAACTTTCTTTTACTTTTAATTTTTTTTACATACAATGTACTTAAAATAATAAAAAATGCATGTTTGAAAATGATATATGATTTTGTTTGTTAATGTCTCAGGGTGATGGAATAAAGGCTATTTGGATGAGAGTGGTGATAGATATGACGATGAAGGACTATTACAAAAAAAATGGCTTATGCAGGATTTCGAAACCAACGTCCTACAGCCCATACACTTTGGACCAGTGCCCTAATGTATGTTGAGAAAGTAACAAAATAATCTAAATTTTTCAATAGTTTAACTACAAGTACAGAAATCCATAAATTGTTTAAAGTTAAAGAGCCGTGGGCATTAAAAGGTTTTTTGATCACAACTTATACCCAACCTACAACCCTTTACGTAGTCCATAGTAGTCCTTGGCGATTTTCAACCGCCTCAATGTTAGCCGTCTTCTTGAACTCTACATGCCAAGATGAACCGTGTGCGACCAGTTGCTCTCCTGTCCCCTTGTAGAGTGTGGAATTTGGTTCTCCAGAAGCTTGGACATGTAGTTGGGTTCAAGAGGCCACAGCGTTGCCTTGCGTTAGTCCCCGCGGCCCCATCATCTGAAGCGTTGCAGCGGGGTTACAACAGGTGTCATCACAAGTGTTACTGCTATGTATTACTAGTAGTACTACACCTAGCACTATTTAGATAACTAAGGGTGTGTGTGTCTGAATTAGAGTCCTAAGTCTAAGTCTAGGTTGAGGACGGTAACTTATTAAGTTATTATTAACCTATCTAAATGCATTGACATTGACTTAGCACGGGCTTCTACTAAAATAACCAGAGATTGCATTTTAACTCTACGTGATCACCAATATAACTTGTACTGCTATCATAAATAGTCGTCAGATCATCGCTGTATATAACGAATGCTAATATTGTGTGAACCATTTTTGTAACCCGTACTTTTTATTCGCTTCTGAATTGTTGCTGCATTATACCATCCTGATGGTCTAGGCACCTAGGCGGAAACTGGGAGACTCAGGTTTAAACCCCGGTCGGGATATAGGCATATTTTTTAATTTATAATTTCTACATTGTTGGATGAGCGTAGCGAGAGAGCTTCAATTTCACTCGACCCCCAAAAAATTTAGCTCGGGTGTTTTTTTTTTTTTTTTCTCTGTCTGTTTGTTAACTCTCTACCAGGCAAACGGCATATCCGATCTTGATGAAAATTTGACAGGACCTTCGAAATCTCTGAACTTAGAGGTGTATTGTTTTTGGGTACAATCGAAGAAATATTTCTCATGAATATCGTACTTTTACGATTTTCTTTGATTTTTAGTGCGATATTTTCGTGACATTTGGGCCAATTCTGACCAAACGGGTGGGGCTACAACTTTCATATTATACATGGACATTAAGGTTATGGTGATGTAGTACCTTTTGAAAGAAAAAGTTGAAGAAGTTAACCAGAATCCATAGAAATAAAGCTTTTAATATAAGTTTTTTACGGTAAATAATATCAACTGACAAGAAACAATAGAAACTTGACAACAATCACCTACAATGCGTAGGCAGCAAACCAAAGCACTTGCAAAAGTAAAGATATCCCACGCAAACTAAAAACTTTAAAAAGCTCATCCATCAACGCGGCGGGACTTTAGCGTTTTCCTAGTATTAAAAACTAACAAATACACTGATAAATGAAATTGAGAAATACTATGAAATATGTGTTTACGTACCTTGATGTATGCCCAGGATATGGGTAGAATGGCGGAGGATCCAAACGGCGCGGCGCTGACGACACCGAAAGACTTGGAGTGTCGACCAAGGTCGGCCATCGGGTTGACCACGGGGTGCGACGGGAGGAAGGGAGCGAGGTGAGACTTCCTGGGGAGACAGACAAACACGTTGTTCTCAGTTGCCCCCAACTAAACATTGGGTTGTGAGTTTTGAACCGAACCAACAAGGTTCTGAACTTTCAATAAACTTTCAATAAAAAAATAAATTAAATATCAAATTTAAAAAAAATTAAACTTTTAACCCCGTAACGGTGTAGTTCATTTTCAGAAGTTGTTTTTCCCCTATGCATTAATTTTAAAGGAAAATGCCCTTATTTAGACTTGGAGTTGAAACTATCATGACTTTGTCATTTTTACAAGTACTATCTCAATAAAAAATGGTTGTTTCATCATTAATAATTTAAATCACTCAGTTCATTCTCCAAAGAATCTGAATCTGAAATAACAAAGATGTTTATGAAAAATAAGCAAATCTTGCGCAATGCCACAATGCACAGATGAAGCAAAAGGCTGCTATTCAGCTAAGGGCCTCAAAGAATTGTTTATTTACCACCAACATAACAGAACAATAATTGTTAGAACGAAGACCTCTCTTCCGCTAACTTAACTGAATGCTGCTGGCGATAATATGCGTATACTTAAGGCATGCACAGACACAGAAAGTGCAGCATATTGCGGCGCGTATATTTACGGTATGCACAGTACAGTGAGTCATTGTGTGGCTCGTTGGTCTTTGTGTGGCTCGTTGGTCTTGTTGTTAGCGTATCTGCTTCCAATGCAGAAGGTCCAGGGTTCGATTCCCGTCAAAGTCAGAAGTTTTTTAACTTCTGATTTGGACTTAAGTCCATCAGTTCTTGTCTTAGGAGTTTGTAAACGGTGACTTTGGAACCGTCCTAGCAACGAAGCACATAATAAATTCAGAGTTGTTCTGAATTGGCCTTGTTGATTCTGGCGTTGATTCGCGGGTGTTCGCACTGTCCATACCACTGATTGCTGTATTTCCTCCTAAAAATATCGATCTTTGGTTGGTTATCGCTCACTCGTCGATTGCGTCGGCGCCTATAGGGTTGGCTTGGTCGCTTTGATTTACTGTTCCCCACTGAAAATCAGTTATATAACTGAGTGGGTAGAATCTATAAATACAATTTATTTATTTATTTCCCTGTGCAAGGAGCACTTGTGAGAGAATCAACTACATATGCCGTGTTAGTTTCACGTGCTTCAGTAAGGCTCTTCGTGGCACAAGATCTCTTAACAGATTATAAGTGTTTTAGCAAAATATTTGCTAGCGTTGACGCCGTTTCTTTTTTTTTTATGTATTATGACAAGGATAAACAATAAAAATAAATAAGGTGTTAAGAGCATTAGTGCTAAACACGTTTGTAGAGCATGCAGCTACTCACACTCCGATGGGCCCCATGCCTGGGCCGCCTCCCCCATGAGGGATGCAGAACGTCTTGTGGAGGTTCAGATGGGAGACGTCTGACCCGTAATCACCCGGGCGACACACCCCAACCTGGGCGTTCATGTTGGCGCCGTCCAGGTAGACCTGAAGACAATGATGGTACCCGTCACAACAAATTAAACTATATAACAGAACAGGTAATATATTTAAAATAATAATATTATCAAACACTAGGTCTGGGCAAAAAAATCGAAATTTGAATATGATCGATAAGTGGAAATATTTTGGATGGTATCGATAATTGGCTTCACATCGAAATGTCGAAATTTACACAAAAAATGCAAAATTTCGTATTTTGGTGGAGGTGCCGGGTAGGTGGTCGAAACATAGATATCTTAACACCTATAGTAGGCTAGATACGCAGTCTCCAATACCTCCGCACAGGCGCGAGTGTACCAAATTGAAGCGTCAATCGCACCCATTCAAGATGGCGGTTTGGCGTTTTAATTTATGCTTTTTTAATGCAATAAAGTACTTTACTTAATTGTTTGATATGGTTTTAGCTTGTGCAGCATGGTATTGAACAAACAGAAACAATGCAAAGTTATTGCATACGGGAAATTTAGTAATCATTTGGTGTTAAAGTCTGATATGCTCACCTGCCAAACTGGCGGCCATCTTTAAAAATATTTTTCGATTAATCGCTCCCATCTAATTAACATGCAAACTCACCCATTCAAGATGGCTTCCAATTGTCCCGGAAGTGGACCGCTGACTGCTAGTCTAGCCAATTATATGGGATGTCTATGGGTCAAAATTAAATTAACCTGGCTGGTGCATATGGTGGAGGTGCCGGGTCATAAAACGCGATTGTGAGATCGTAAAAATCGTAAAATAGGCTTACGGTGATACCTTATCAACCCTATTTGGCCACAATTTATGAAAAATAGACCAACTCTTTAAATAATTTTTTGATTTTTGAAAAAATAAAAAAAAAACAAAACAATACATTTTGATATATCGATATCATGTCAAAATTTTTCGTGTGATATCGATAATTGAATGATATGTCATAGCCCAGCTCTATCAAACGCCCGGTTCCAACATGAGTTGGGCCGGGGGGTAACGCATCACAAATTTCAATAAGAGCCGGAATGTTCTTGGTGCTTGCTAGCCAGACTCAGCACATCCTCGTCTTCCTGGCCGACTTCTATGACAGGCAATTAAACCAGCCTTCACCATTTCTTTCTATCCTCCCAGTATTATTTTGTTAATCCTTTCTCATGATTTCCATATTCTTCTACATTTAGTTTTATTTGATCCCTTCATCCATCTCTTGACAGCCGAACATCAAAAGTTTAAAAAACTTCTGTCTCAAACAGGATTCGAACCCTGGACCTTCTGCATTGGAAGCGGAGTCTCTAACCGCAAGACCAACGAACCACACAATAATTATATTATAATTCATAATTTATGGTCAATTATGTGGTTTTTACATTATGTAGGCTACCTTAAATTTCAATCCAAGTGGTCAACGACTGATAAAAATGCCATCGACTTAATGAGAGAGCTTACCTGTCCTCCCTTGCTGTGAATCATCTCGCAAACGTCGGCAACCGTTTCCTCAAAGACTCCGTTAGTTGACGGGTAGGTTATCATCAGGCACGACAAATGATCTCCATGTTTCTCAACCTGAAATCAAATAATTAGAGATGTTCAAAAATTAGCTTTTAGTTTTTTTAAATTTTATGTTATTTTGAGCTTTTGAATTTCTTTCATAAATTCCTCACAAATATAAAAATAAAAAGTATCAATTTAAAAAAACAATCTTCATATTAGTTTTTGCATATTTATTTCCTCTGTACAAATCGACTGATAGTCCCCGATATGTATATTTCAGCAGATACATACAAACAAATATACCGTGAACAGGACCTTTTAACGACTATTCATTGCAATTTCAGATAAATTATCACTCAGTGGTAAAAGCATTTTCTTGGCCAAACATTGCAAAATCAATATAATTTTTCTTTAATAAACACACATTTTGACTTTATTTGGTATTAAACATAAAATTTAGACTTAATATCATTGAAAACATACGTACATTTCAACTTCGTTATGCATTTTTTGCTATTTGCAAAAAACAAACATCTCTACAAAATACAAATAATTAAACAACACCTTCATAACTAATGGTATTCCTGTTATTATTTTTCACTGGGAATGGTAAGGAATTACTTGATAAATTAAGGTTTAAACTCAAAACGGAATGTTAACGATGGTTTGAACATATGAAAAGAGAGGTCAGGAATGGATAAATACTAAGGCAAAACTTTGCAGTGGCTGACAAGGGTAAGTAAGAGAGAAGTAGGAAGGCCACGAGAGAAGATTGATTGAAGGAGAGTAAGGTAAATAGTGGAACCAGGTTATAGAAATGAAGCTTGTTGAAAGACGGAAAGAGTGGAGTACATTGGTGGAGTTGCCGAATGAAGGAACACCGGGCGAGGCAACCTTGGAACAAAACAGTTTCCTGTCCTCGATATTAAGATCAGTGATCACCACTCAACCCGATATAACTGGAAATGAGGTTGAGAAAATAATAATTCATTTAACCACTTTATGGGGGGGGGGGGGATTACACGTCACGTTCCTATGTCTCTGAGCCCGTGCATGATGTCTATAGACGTCTCCGTGGTTTCTTTGCGGCCTACAGTGGGAGTGACATGTATAGACGACATGATTTATAACAGAATACTCGGCTATCTTGTCAAGAAAAGAATGTGCCATCTAGGAACAAAATAGAGTACCTGGAAGTGTTCAGTTAAGCGGTGTAAACGATGGGATGCGCAGAAGTTCTACTCACATCAGATGTTAGCTAGTGTTGTTCTGATGGCTACCGGTGAAAAACATGTGCGTACTATAGAATAGTCGATAGATTATGATAATACGAAAGTGAAAACGTGTTGCATTCTCCACTTTGTTACGAAGAGAATAACTGAAATCTGGTATTACTACGATGACAATGAATAGCGGCAAGGCGTGTATAGACGTACCTCCCATAGTAAAGTGGTTCAATATGAATGCTACAAGACGGTGTCGTGCCTAGCACACAAAAATGATTCCCCGCACCAGTGCCACTTGCAAGTTGCACACACCACTTACCTTCGCCTTGAGGTGCGCCATGTCTATGGAGCCGTCCTTGCACACGCTGATGGGCTCCACTTGCATCCCGGCCATCTGAGCAGACGCGGGGTTGGTTCCGTGCGCAGACACCGGGATCAGACAGATGTTCCTGTGAGACTCACCGCGAGCCTCGTGATAACCCTTGATGGCGCGCAGACCAGCGTACTCGCCCTGAGCTCCGCTGCAATCAGAGGTCACGTCAATAGACAATAAGTATTATTTTGTAAGTATAATTTCTTATTGGAAACAATTCACAATATTTAGCTGTAGTATATCAACCCTGCAGTCATAGAGAATTTCAAGTTCATTCATTTGCAAATATCACAAATATTCTGTTCAAAAATTAAGATTACTTCTTTAAATTCTTTAGTAGAGCTACAGTAAACGCACACCACATTTGTGTGATTTGGTAACAGATTGGATGAACATTTATTTTTAATTTAATTTAATTCTAATTCAAACTTAACTTGAGATTAAAGGGTCCCTAGGAATAGAAATAAAAAGGGGACTATTGTATATATGTCAAGCGGTAGGAGTTTACCTATTGGGCTGGAAAGAAATGCGGTCATATCCCGTGATCGCACACAGATCAGCCTCAAGCTCCTCAAACAGCTGATGATAGCCCAGCGACTGGTCCAGCGGCGCGAAGGGGTGGATGTCCGTGAACTCTCGGAAGCTGCACGGCATCATCTCCGTGGTGCTGTTGAGTTTCATCGTGCACGAGCCCTGCGATACAGACGCGCTTGTAATTAAACTGTGATTAGATCTAAGGGAAGGGATTGAAAGTGCTTAGTCCAGTGGCGGATCCATGGGGGGAGGGTGGTGATAAGGCGATGCCCCCCTCCCCGATTCTTAAAAAGGGTTACATTCTCTATTCAAGGATTCTAACAATTCTGATACATTATGGTAACATACCAAACTGTAGGCCTATGGTAAATCTAATAAAACATTTAAATATAGTAGGCCTACCTTCTAGTTTTCTCTAAAGCTATTTAATCACGTTTTTTTACCAAACTTTCTTACAAAAATTGCCTGCGGGGGGGGGGGGAACGTGACCCCCAGACCCCCAATATTGCGTTGCGCAATCTCGATTGCCCCCCCCCCCCCCAGTTCCGCGATCTGCCCAACTTATTCCTTACCTACACTCTATTGTAAACACGTGTCTGGACTCTGGCCCTTTCCTTCTCAAGACAGTTAGATAAGTTTGAATAAGGTGACCATTTATGAACAAACAATCTTTGCCAAATATATATTATATGCCTCTCTATCTCCGCTCCCTGACGAAGGTCTCGCGGACCGTAAACGTTTTGGTAATAGGCCTATGTAGTTTTTTGTGTTTGTCTTTGTGTTTTATGTTTTCTATCGCGGCCTACTTCCTCCACTTCAGGTAAGCTGTGGTAATCTTATCTCTTCAATCACTCTCCTTGGACAAATATATATTTATTATCATTTATATTATAAACCTATAATATATACAGGCCTATATTATATTTGTTATATGTTATGTTAAGGTCTCAATGAATTTGGATTAAAAGGGAACTACCGTATTGCATAAGAAAGAGCCCCTAGTTGAGGCCACTCATCATCAGACTTAAATATTCCACCAGGTTGACTTACGAGCGGAATCATCGAGTGTACGAGCGAGATGTCCTTGTTCTCCAGAGTCTTCATGTATCGTACGATCCTCGTCTCGGAGTGATGAGAGTTGAAGACCGGGTGAGTGAGGTACGGCGAGGTTCGTTTGAACGTCGAGGTTAGGACGCTGCCCAGCGACAGGTCGCACTTGTCAGCAACCTGGGAGGGAAATACACGTTAGTGTTAGAGAAGATTGAAGTAGTTCGGACATGTCAAAAGGATGGAAGGAGCGAGATTACCAAGAAGGATGATGGAATTGGAAATTCCAGATAGGAGACCAAAGGGCAGACCACGACAACAATGGCAGAATAGTGTGAGAAAGGATGAAGAACAGCAAGGAGGAGACTGGAATGTGGTGGAAGGAGAGGAGTGGTGGCAGGACAGAAGAAGATGGAAAGGCCTGTCTTCAATGCCGACCCAACGCAGAGTTGGACGTGGCAACAGATAATGATAATGATAATCTATAGCATAATACTAGGGTCTACACTAAAATGACCATTTAAAAAATAATATCTTGTAACTATGATTTTACACAAATTAAAAATTTTTATCCAGAAATTTGCATTTTTGAATACAGTAAGATCCCTCTTATCCGATCTCCTCTTATCCGATATTCCGTGTTAACCGAGCCGCCCCAAAAAAAAAAAAAAAAAAAAAAAAAAAAAAAAATTAAAGTTTTAAATACGTAAATAAAACATAAAAATAATTACAGACGCCGCGCCGCACTTTTTAAATGTACTCGCATACATTTGTAGGCATGCCTTACGAGTAGGGATGACATCGGGTACCCGGTTCCAGAAATTACCCGGAGCCGATTTTAGATCCGGGTATATTTCGCGGCCGTTTATAGACTAATTCACCAGTTTAAATTACGCGCTACGTGGTTGCGGTCTTTCCCGCGGAGCGTGCCCGCTGCCTAAAGAGTAATTGGAGTTGACGACAGAGCGCGTTGTAAGCTATCACGTGCTTCCGTCCGTCTCGGCGAGTCGCGCCCATGCCACGAGTGAGTGCAAGAGAGAAAGATGCGGCAATAAATCTTGGACACCGCCGTCTGCGCAGTACGAGATGCGCGTACGATCCAACCAACTCACACTCACAGCTGACTGACAAAGATGGTTGGGTGTAGAAGTAGAATTCGCAATGCAATCATCTTTCAACCGATTCACGAAATTCGTTATCACGACGCATAGGATTGTTATTCCTGGGCTTATGTTCTTTCTTTCCCAGGCTTATCTTGCGACGAGAGCTTCAGCGCGGGATATAGTAGTGAGAGGTTTTCCCACATGAGAAAGAGAGCTAGGCCTAGGCCTAGCCTAGGCCTATGTTTGCATTGTAGGCCTAGCCTAGGCCTACTGCGTCGAGTTTAGGCCTAGACATACGTTTTTATTACGACATGTAGGCCTAATTGTGTACGCGTGTTTGTGAGCTTGATTTACAAGCTATTAATTCATTTAGTATACCCTGTATGAAGTGTATCGTGTGTATTTTATGTTCCTTTATCCATTACATGTGTGGCTAGGCCTATGCTAGGCCTACGAGAGCAAATAAACAAATGAAACGCGCCATCCGAGTTTTTCGCAAATCCGAGGTGCCCCCGGTCTCATCCAACTCGGATAAGAGGGATCTTACTGTATTCTTAAATCGGCTTTAACCTGCTAATTTTTTGTTCCATATAGATACACATAGATACAGCACCGTATAAAATAGCCATTTATAACATCGTGTCTTGAAACTGTACACAAATACTACACACTCACACACGCAAAAATATGCATTCCAAAATCACACCCCTTCTTATTAATCAGCAAATTTTGACCGAACCACATGCCCAAATTACAAAACAAAATATAGAGTATTAGATAGTCAATAATAGCCAATATTTTTTTTGTATCAAAATTCTCCAAGGTCACAGGGCATAAAGAACATCCCCATGTTATTTCTTATGGGGGATTTTTGTCGATGGGACCTAGCTAAAAAATACCGTACGACAAAAAAAATTCGGGTCATGGTGTTCCCAATAACTTTTCTGTAAGTTTCTAAATTCATAACTAGTTTGCCTGAATGAAATATATTTTTTGAGTTAAGCAGGTGAATACCCCTTTTATGATTACCTCCTGTGCGGAGTAGCGGGAGCCGAAGATCCAGAGCAGATCTTCGATGTCTTTGATACCAACCGTCTCGTCCAGGGAGACACCAACCTGAAAGCAGACAGGTTGACAACTTGACAATAATATAGGTAATAGAAACAATTAATAACCTTTTTTGAAATAGTATGAAAATTTGAACGTTAGGCGTACCAGTACATAAAATCATGTCTAATAAAACAATTTACAAGCCGAATCCAATGTAAGGTATAAAATGGAAAGACATCGATGGTATTAAAATGCAAAAAAAAAATGAACTGAAAATAAGATATGTACATTTTGGTTCAGATCTACAATGCACCAACAATCCAGATGTTATGAAGTTAAACGTCCAGGTAGCATTCGACCGGCAATCGGGAGACCGGGGTTCGATACTCCCCTGGGATGGATTTTTAATTTCTGGACTGATTTACATAAAAACTGGTACAGCATTTCCATAAAAAATTTACAAATTTTAATCTGTAATTAAAGTTCTCATCAGTTTTGTGTTTTAGTGGGTAGACTCTTAAATAAAAATTCCAAATACAAATACAAACTAAGCCTTTGATTAATTTTGCCAAGTAGGAAGATTAACTTTTGATTGATTTGATGATTTTAATACACTTAGGTATGTGCTGTAGGCCTACTTGTAACTGTACTGTAGACTGCTGATATTTACGATTAAAGCTTAATTGTTAAATACAACTAGCCTAACCTATTACCGTCTGATCGGAGTAGAGTCGTAAGTTGATCTCCCTCTGTTTGGCGCGGTGTAGAATCTCACCCTGGTCCATCGTAGGACTGATGCGGATCGTGTCGAAGAACATCGGATTCAACACAGTGTTACCAGCCTCACGTACACCTGTCAGTGAACACATTGTTAGCTGATAATAATAATAATATGATAAGGATATACGTATGGGCAAATACGTGTACTTTCTTAAACGTGTACACTCTACACATGTATGTTTTTGGATAGTTTAAGGAATATGTATACCTAGTGATGTAACATTTCCGGAAATATTTCTTTCGAAAATACTACGGAAACTTTCCGTAATTTTTTTATGGGAGAAATTCTAATTTAAATAAAATACTTGCAAATAGATTACCGAGGTAGAAGGTAATTCCAAGCTTCATTTAAATTCAAACTTCCTCAAGATCAAATAATAGCGGGCCTAACTGTTTATACTGCCTAAGTAGGTCATCTTTGAAATTTAATGCGGGAAAATTTGAATGTGCAAATAGTATGAAGTTGTAGGTAGCAGTCAGTACTGTCCCATACAGTAATAAAATAGAGTACAATGTTCATCTTAACATATTTACTTTATTTTGTGATTTTCTTCCCGTATTTTTTTATTTTTTATTATTATTTCCGGAAATATTTCCATTTCCCATAAACATCCTTATGTATACTTTATTATTTTGTTTAGAGCAGTCTGCAACAACAACCCCAGTAAAAACAGGGGGTAGATAGACCTCAGCCGCAAACTTTCGGACAGCGGGTGGTCGATCGCACACAACATAATACTAGCTGCGATTATTGTTTTTAGAGAAACAGGGATGTGTTAAAATAGGTGTGTTCAAGGGGTTTTAAATGTATTAACGTAGTATGTCGACCTACCGGCGGCCAGCAGTGTGGCTGCGTGATGGATCCTCGTGGCGATATCCTTGAGTCCCTGAGGTCCGTGATAGACTGCGTACATAGCCGACATGTTGGCCAGCAGAGCCTGAGCCGTGCAGATGTTGGACGTTGCCTTGTCCCTGCGTATGTTCTGCTCGGGCGTCTGCAATCCGGCAAACCGTCCGGGCCAGTCGCATCTCTGTGAACATACTGACTTTAGAAAAAAAGGATAAGGATAACAACATACCCTGACCCGAGCAGATGTTGGACGTTGCCTTGCCCCTGGTTGGCTGTCACATCGCAATGCCAGGCGATACGGTCCAGGCCAGTCGCATCTCTGGTAAATTCACATGACTTTAGAAAACAGGATACGGGGATAGACAACACCTACCCGAGCCGAGCAGATTTTGGACTTTCCCTTTGCCCTGGAATGTGCGCCGCGCGTTCAATGAGGCGTACCGCCCAGACCAGTCGCTCTCTGTGTAACTTCATTTGATTTTAGACAAAGCAGGATACAGGATAAATAGGCAAATCTTTTGAAGAGGGGGAACCCGCCAATACAAAAACCCCCCAAAATTACTTAAATTAGTAATATATTTACTGCATAGCAGCAGGACTTACAATTGACAACAGTGGATGGACCTTAGTGCAGGCTTAATATAAATTTTAAAAGAAGAATTGTAAGAAGGTTTTAGGGACCGAATCGGAATGGGGATATCCGAGATCAAAGGGTAAGGATTTAAATGGGCGAATTGGAGAGAGAAGATTAGAGGGGTTTGGACTGCCAAAGGGGGAAAGAGCAAGATTACCGAAAGGAAATCGAATTGGAAATTCCGGGTAGGAGCAAGGGGCAGACTACGACAACAATGACGAATAGTGTGAGAAAAGATGTGGGATAGCGGGGGAAAGACGGGAAAATGTGGTACGATTTTTGCAGTCAGTGACCTTTTTACTTTCCCCTTTTTGGGTGAAAAAGACCTCTTTTTTTTTTCTGTTTTGTACATACCTAATATTTTAGTCTCTATTTACAAGAAATCAGCAGCCACCATCACTTTTAAAAGGTAACCCTTTTAAACCCCTTCCCAAAAATGTAAATATAGTAAAAGTTTTTTTTTTATATTTTCCCTTTTTATCTGTAACTTCAGGGGTTTTTGTTTTTTGTGAAATTTTTGTCTACGTTTTTTTTTTTTTTTTTTTTTAATAACCTGTTGACGAGATGTTTTTTTGAAATTTTCCCAAAAAAAGTTGTATTTACGAATTTAAGAGTTTTAATCCACTAAATTAAAAGGTTTTAAATATTGAAACTGATCTCCATTTAAAAAAATTTAAAAAAAAAAAGGAGTCCCCCTACCGGGTGACCCGTCACCCTCCCCGATCAGTCGAACCAGCGGACGGCACGCGAAGAACCCGCGTTGGCCCCCCGTAGCGAGGGGAAAACTCCCAGGCGTGACTGGTCCCCACGCGAGGGTAAACCCCAAAAACCGCTCGGAGGCCGGAGAAGGGTGAGGGCTAGGAGGTCCGGGGGCCCCGCACACCGGGTCTACAGGCGGGGAATTATAAATTTATTTTCCCACTATTAGATTTATTGGGAAAGGTTGGCAGAATAGGGCAGTATGCCACAAGACAAGGTGTCTGCCAGCTTAAACAACAAATTGTGAGAATAAACAAACATCATAAATCAAGAAGAAAAAATAAAAAAAGTATTAAAATTATAATTTGCAATCTCAAATCAAATTAAGAAAACAAAATTGATAGTGGTACCTTTTGAATTTTTCACACAAAGGGCAGGTCAAAAATACTAAATTATATACTTTCAAAAAAGGTAGGTGATATAAACTTAAGCTATTAAATAAATGCCATTAACATCACACATATAAATTGGCTACATAGTGCTTATTATTTTGCTAACGCAGGCCGTTAATTTTCAATTTGTTGCGCAAATAGACGATGAGTTATGGATTCACCATTAAAAATTGTTAATTTTAGTCTAATTTTAATTTGTCAATAAAATGGAGTGTGACGCAATGCCCAACAGCTGAAGCAGGAAAGGGGGCAGACTCAGGGTTACTACACTAGCTGAAAAATATGGGGCTAATGTGGGCTTTTGAGAAAAAGATGAAAAATACTGAAAAATTTGAATTTTAAAAATTTTTAAATTTTTAAATTTTAAAAACGATTTTTGCAAGCCATAAGTTTAAATATGTTTAATAAAACATTCACATAAAACAAAGATAAGATAATAAGGGAAAGCTAGTCCCCTTTTGAGGGGCCCCTTTCTCTACGACCTCCGTATAGTCGATGACGGTCCCGTTGGTGTCCGGATATTGCAGCAGGACGCCAGCGTAGTCTCTGTTGGAGAAGTCGGCAGTGCTGACGTCGATGATCTCCACCGAGAGTCCGAGAGAGTCGGCCCCGTCTGCACCACCGACACGGTCTGGGGGTGGAGGCTGTCAGAGAGTAACAGCTTCCGACGCTTCGTCTGTCTGAGAGGCAAACAAGGATTTACTTTAGACCTGTGCATGAATTTTATTTTTTTAATAAATTTTTTTACACAAAAAGATGTTATAAAATAATATTAATAAATTTTCAACTTTTAAGAACGTTTGTTTCATTTTCAAGAAGACTTAGCTATAAAAACAATGCATCAAAACATTACAAAAACAAAACAATTAAAATGAACAAGATACACTGCCTTACAAAGACACGCACATAGAAGAAGAAGAAGAAGAAGAAGAAGAAGAAATAAACGATTCATCCCTCCCTATAGACAGACGTGCAGAATGTTACCTGAAGCAAAGGCTCAAGGCCTCGGCGGCCGCCGTCCCCTCGTCCAACAGTGAAGCGTTGGCTACTTCGAGGCCGGTCAGGTCTGTGACCAGAGTCTGGTAGTTGAGGAGTCCCTCTAGACGACCTTGAGCCACCTCGGGTTGGTACGGGGTGTACTGCGTCGTCCTGGGGGTGACATGACGAGAGAAGTTAGTCATTGAAAAAGTTAGGGTTCTCCTACTCGGACTAGGCTGTTTCAGCCGCAACATTTTTTGTTTTTCTATGTAATACTACAACTGGAAAATATTTTTTGCCTAATTTCTAAAACGGTGCCCCAACTTTTTAAAACTAGCTGTTTAAACTCCCATCCACAGCACGATAATACTTCGGATCGTAGTAGGAGGGGGGGGCAATAAACATTTTTCCCCCCCTGACTCCCCTTGGCCCTTTTATTTATAAGTTTTTTTTTTTTTTGTTTTTGGGGGAAGAGTTGAAGAAAGGTTGTGTTGAAAATTATGTTTTAAAATTTTGAGCCCTAATAGAGGGAAAGGGACACATTTTTGGGAAATTTGCAAAAAGCTATTCGCTTGGGCCCAAGATGCATCCCACATATAATATGAAACTTTTCAAATTGTCAATAAAACATGCATGGACAGTCCGCGGTCAAGATTTTCACATTTTGTCTTAATCGCCAGAAAGAAATCACGAATTAGTCAATTTTAGAGTTTTAAACAAAAAAAAAAATTGTGAAAATAATTTATTCTTTTAAAATTTTAAAAAAAAATTTTGGAAAGTGTTACTGCAGAGCCCTAATTTTATCACATTGTTGCATACATTTAAAAATTTTAAACCCGTGGTGTCAGTCGGCCCAGCGAACAGCAATTTGCTTAAAAGTTAAACCTTGTCCCATACTCTTTTAAGGGTATTTTATTTTTAATTTTAGAGATTTTTTTTTGGTGGAAAAAGTTAAATTGTTTATTTGATATTAGTTTAAAATCGAAAATTTTTTTGTAAATGGGGATTTGTGTAAGGAAAGGGAAAAAACTACTAAAGTACTATGGGCATTCATATTTTTTTGTTTTGGATAATAAAGTCATTTTAACGGTTTATATGAAAAAATTTAAAGCTAAAAAATCAAGGCATCGAAACCGGTACGAACCAAAAAAAAAAAAAAAAAAAGATATTTTTTTGAAAAAAAACCCAAAACCGTTATAAGAAAATGCCTGAACCCAAAAAAAGAACCGTAACGAATTTCTTATTTTGGTTATTTTGGGGGTTTTCGGTTAATTTCGTTAGGGGGGGGTTTTTGGTTTCAAAATTAAAAAACGCCAAATTGCGAAAATGGGAAAAATAAAAAAAAGTTCAATTTTTTCCTTTTACAAGTCCAGCTCAATCTTCTCAAAACCAAGACCCGCTTTCCACCCTTTCAAAAAACCGACTTTAGAAATTTGTGTTAAACCCTGGAAATCAAATTAAGGTTTTTAACCCCACAAAATGGTTTTTTTTGGGGTAAAATTTTACCCAGCGTGGTTATTTTTTTTAGAAAAATTTAAAAAAATTGAAATGCATTTTTTTAAAAAAAACATCTTTTAAACTATTGGATGAAAAAACTCCCGAGATTTTTAGGAAATGCCAATAAGGGATTGTTGAATGTAAAAATAAAATTTTTACATATTGTTGCTATATTAACAACTTTTAATTTTTGTAAAAAATAAAAAAAATAAAGAGAGCAAAGGATTTTTGCAGACATGCAATAATTTTACATTGAATACCAAAGAAAAAAGTTAATTTCAAGTAATTTTTGATATTTTAAAATATTGTACCCATGTTTCACAAAAAAAAATTATAAAACATCCAAAAAAAAAAATTTTCCCCAAAAACATTGGGATTTTAAAAAATAAAAATATGACCAATTTGCCAAAGTTCAAAAGAAAAATTTATTTTTAAGATTTTTGTTTTACTTCAAAAAATTGTACACATGTTGTAGGCCTAAAAAATATTTTATAATCCAATAAAAAACCGACACCCCCAAAAATAGCCTACAAAGCGTAAAAAAAAATACAATCTGCAAAATATGCGTTAGGCCTATACATATATTTTTTTAGTAGGCTATAATAATAAATAATATTTTGGGTTTAAATTATATAATATAAAAATAATAAAGGGGGGATCTGTATTTACTCGTTTTTAGCACGATTTTAAATGTCATTTTGGGGGAGCAAAGCAGAAAAATGAACTGAATGTTTTTGGGGTTTTTGTTTTTGCGCGCTTTTGAGAGTTTCGAGTGTCCGAAAAAGGTTTTGAGCGTCATTTCGCGTGCTGCTATCTCACGGGATCAGAATCTAACTGTACTACATATTAGTGCGCTGCCAAATGCAAATGATGCCCCATTAGAAGCGCGGTATTTGAAACGAACTTTCAGGACTCCTAGGGCGTCGCACACGCGGCCCCCGGTTCATGGGGGGGTGTTAAGGCGTCGCACAGCCTGGGGGTTTAATTTAGTGTAGTAAGGCTAAATGTAATAGACGACACTCCCCGTCACCGCACCCATTGATTGCCTTAGTCCTGTAACGTTCATTATCCCAGTCTCTCATATCGGCCTCTACAGACACAGACCTGATTTGGACTGAGGAGTGAGGACTGAGGAACATTGTGGAATGTGGACTTTGAGTCAGGTTTTGGGCTTTGGGCATATATATGTTGGGAATTGATAGATGTGGGCATGTATCGGTAATTAATGTTAGTAAATATCCCTACAAACTTTTTAACTTTTAAAAAAATGATACTTTTATTGATATTTTGCTTTGTAAAATGTAAAATAAAATAAACTAGTTCGAAACGGTTTAAAACGGTTCGAACCAAACCGTTATTTTTAGAAAGGTCGAACCGAACCGAAAACCGAACCGAAAAAATAACGTTGCACAGAAAACCGAACCGAAATAAAAATTATTTTGGTTCGATCCCCTGCTAAATATTAATAAATAAAAGTAAACTTACCACCCTGGGTTCTCGAAGATGTTGCGCATGATGGTGTGAGGAACACAGCAGTTGTGGTAGCCCATCCCGATGTACGAGCGCCACACTTTGTTCTTGGCGGCGATCGCACGGATGCGATGAATCAGCTCGTATTCACCTGCGTACACGGAATACACATTAATACCTGCTACAAGCTATGGGAAGGGAGATTGTGATGATTTTACAAGGACTCCATGACTCCCCAGCCATCATTTTAATAGTTTTTAAAAATTGAAAAAATGTTAGCAATCATTGGAAAATAAATAAATAAAAATTTGTATTTAGAGTCTACCCACTCAGTTATATAACTGATTTTCAGTGGGGGACAGTAACCCAAAGTGACCAAGCCAACCCTGTAGACCCCGACGCAATCGACGAGTGAGCGATAACCAAGAATCAACAAGGTCGATTCAGAAAAACTTTAAATTTATTGTGCCTCGTTGCTAGGCCGGCTCCAAAGTCACCGTTTACAAATTCCTAAGACAAGAACTAATGGACTTAAGTCCAAACCAGAAGTTAAAAAAAAAACTTCCGACATTGGTGGGAATCAAACCCTGGACCTTCTGCATTGGAAGCAGATACGTTAACCACAAGACCAACGTGCCACACAAATACACACAATTACACAGTTGTACAAATAGAACACACAAATAGCTACGTATTTCAAATAATAATAGGATTAATAGCTGTTCAAAACATACCTTACACCGATATTATAATAATCAAACATTCGGTTCCAACATAAGTCAGGTATCATGGTGACATATCAGGTGACATATCAACAGTTTCTGGGGCTGTGGACTTTCAGTACTTGCCAATGAAAACTAAGTACTACCGAGGATTACATTAATTAATTAAACTAAAAAAACTAAAATTTGGTGGAAATTTCATATATGAATTAAAATCCTTAAGATTACGAAGATTTTTTTAATACATTAAGGGCCAAATGCACAAGTCACTTAACGCACATTGCCACCTACTTTATCAAACATTTTTAATTGCTTATGGAAAATAAAATAGGGCTGTGTCACTAAGTGGCTGCCAAACGATCAACAAAGTTGCCCAACTTTATTGCTCTCCCCGACACGCCAGCAACAAAATAAAGAAACAGTGGCGACACTTACTGTTGTGATTGGTTATCAACGATCACGTGATACATAGAATAGATCTGATTGGAAGTTGCTAACTTTTATTGCCAAGTAGTTCAGAATTATGAACATTTTTGGGGTGTTGCGCTACTCGACTTGACAGTTTGTCGGGCAGCCCGCAATATGCATGTTATCAAATGCACACCAGCTCACAGCAACATTGTTGTGCAACTATGTTGATCGTTTGGCAGCCGCTTAAGTGGACTCTTAGGAGCAGTGGTTTGTAAGTGAATGTTGTGCATCCGGCCATAAAAAATAGTAGTGGTCAAAATAATATAGTTGCAGAATTTTATTTTGTAATTGGTTGCCTATAGTATAATTAAATAGTAAATCAAATTACAAAAAAATCAGTTTATAGAACTGTCCAAAGAACAAAGTTATTTAAAATCCACCATTTACTTCAAACTAACATATTTACATTACTTTGTATTGTCCCCACTTTTCTTTTACAAAAAATCGGAATTAGTACTTTCAACATTGCAAGAGCAAAAAGAGAAAATAAAAACAGTCATTATAAGGTTCTGTTTATCTTATTACCTAAAAGTATCTTCACAACACAGCAAAATGCATGCACAAGTCACTAAATTCATGTTTATGTTCTACTGTTTTTATAATATGATTTTAGATTTATTATCCTAGTACCTCAATGTAAAACAGCAGCAATGCTATGATGTATTTGAGTGAACCAATAAATAAATCAAAATAGCTCAAATAAGAATGCAAAAACTTAGTAAATTAAAAACATCATAAAACATAACACAATAAATGGTCATTTAATTATTTTAGATTTTATTGGAGACATTCCAAAAGAAAAAATAGTCGCAATGTACAATTATTTATATTTTTCAACAAACTAAGTAATTTTAAGTATAAAACCTACTAGCCAGAAACTTTCCATTAAAAAAATTATAAACATAAATTTAGGCTAGATTAATGTGTTAAAAGAAAGACAGATGGAAATGAATCGTAAGCCAGGTTTGTGAGGCAGACATCAGTACCATGACTGACCTTTACCCCTTGTGTTTTAGAGCCTCCGCGAGATAGCTTCTTGACCTTAGTTCATGGGGGGTGTCTTATCAGAGAGCCAACATTATCTCACGTTCGCTCGGGGGTCAATGCAATATTAACAAGTGACAGTGTTAAAGCAAATCAAGCTGTACGGGCAATAAAAATAGGGAAGATGCGAACATAATTGGATGAGCGAATCAAAGACTTCAATTTCTCTGACCCCCCCAAAATATCTAGCTCGGGAGTTTTTTTTTGTCTGTTCGCTCTCTACTGGGCAAACGGCATAATATGCGATCTTGATGAAAATTGGACGGGACCTTAGAAATCATTTAATTAAGACCTGCCACGTTTTTGGGTACAATCGAAGAAATATTTCTCATGAATATTGTACTTTTATTTAAAAAAAATTTTTAGTGCGATATTTTGTGACATTTGGGCCGATTCTGACCAAACGGGTGGGGCTACAACGTTCATATTTCACATGGACATTAAGGTTAAGGTGATGTAGTACCTTTTGAAAGAAAAAGTTGAAAAAGTTAGCCAGAATCCATAGAAATAAAGGTTTAATATTAGTTTTTTGAGGTACATTATAACAATTAACAAGTAACAATAGAAACTAAACTTGACAACAATCACCTATACAATGCGTTCAAAAAGCACTTGAAAATTAAAGACATCTCATCACGCCAACTAAAACCTTAGAAAAAGGCTCATCCATCAACGCGACTAAGAAAAGCGTTTGCAAAGCTTCCTAGTAAATATTAATATATTATTGTTCACTACAATGAAACAGACCCATCATTGTATTATAAAATATACAAAGATAAATTTCAGTCTTTTTTATCATCAATTCAGCAGAATGCAAATCATTAACCAGATAATATAGCTAAGCTTAAGTTTAAAAAATTAATAATGCTGTATTATTTTAGAAATAAGTTTAAAAAATTAAAATACACTCTTATTTAACTGAGTTTGTCCACAATTAATATTACCTATTATTGTTTATATTTTTTACTGTTCTATTTATTTTGAAAGTCTTGCAAAAATGTTTTGTACCAAAATTGCAATAGTAAATTTAAGAATATAGCACATTGGACTGAATTCAAGTAGAACAGGAATCAAAGTGCATTGTTTGCTTTATGTCTCAAGTAATGCCATTATCTATTCTAATTGGATGAGCGAAGCGAAGACTTCAATTTCACCGACCCCCAAAAAAATTTAGCTCGGATGTTTTTTTTTTTTTTTTTTTTTTTTTGTCTGTTTGTTCGCTCTCTACCAGGCAAACGGCATATGCGATCTTGATGAAAATTTGACAGGACCTTCGAAATCTCTGAACTTAGACTTGCTACGTTTTTGGACGTACAATCTAATAAATATTTCTCATGAATATCGTACTTTTACGATTTTTTTCGATTTTTAGTGCGATATTTTCGTGACATTTGGGCCGATTCTGACCAAACGGGTGGGGCTATAACGTTAATATTTCACATGGACATTAAGGTAATGGTGATGTATTGCTTTCTGAAAGAAAAAGTTGAAAAAGTTAGCCAGAATCTAAAGAAATAAAGCTTTTAATATAAGTTTTTTGATTTTTTGTGCGATATTTTCGTGCCATTTGGGCCAATTCTGACCAAACGGGTGGGGCTACAACGTTCATATTATACATGGACATTAAAGTTATGGTGATTTAGTACCTTTTGAAAGAAAAAGTTGAAAAAGTTAGCCAGAATCCATAGAAATAAAGCTTTTAATATAAGTTTTTTACGGTAAATAATACCAATTGACAAGAAACAATAGAAACTTGACAACAATCACCTACAATGCATAGGCAGCAAAACAAAGCACTTGCAAAAGTAAAGATATCCCACGCAAACTAAAAACTTTAAAAAGCTCATCCATCAACGCGGCGGACTTTAGCGTTTTCCTAGTTATCTAAATAATGAGTGCTGATAGATGAGTATGAAGGAGATTGACAATAACAAACGCCCAGGTCAGGAGCTAGATTGACGCATGCCTTACTCACGTAAAACATTCATGCTTAAAGCTTATTTACCGAGCTTTAATTATAATTTAACAGTAACTACAGTAGTTAAACAATTACGAATTTCACATATTATGGCAATGAATACGGAAATTAAATATGTCCGGATATTTATTTAACGTCTATCCTTTTTTAGTTATAAAAACTGATTTACAAAGGAGGACAACTAAATAAAACTAATTAGTACATAAATGCAGACATAATATTGAAATAGAGTTTTATGTAAAGTTTAAAATAGTCCTAATACCAAAACAATGTATAATTAAGAAAACAATTTTGATAACAATCAAATTGGACATAAACAACAATAATGAGTGATACATACTAAGCTTGCCAGACTCAGTGTTTCTTCCTCATCATCTAACTCCTTCCTCTACACCAACCAACACTAAGGTTCTTGTGTCCCTTTCATCTGTATTCAGTTCCACTCTTCTTAGAATTTTGTCCAGTACAACCGTAAAGAGTGTTGGAGATAACACACTACCTTGTCGCAGGTCCTCATTTACTTGGAACCATTCTGACCTACCCATATCTGTCTGTACGCAACTTTCACTTTCTTGATACGTACTTCGTATCCTGTATATAAAACCTCTTCCAACTTATTTTTTATTATGATACTTAGCAAAATCAAATATTTTAAAGTCATTTTGCTGTATTCGTTTTAATTACAAAACCTAACGTTTTGACACGACTGTGCGTACTATCATCTGATGCACACTGTAATTAAAGCCAACAGAGCAAAATGACTTGTAAAATATTTGATTTCTCTAATATTTTGGGCTGTGAAACTGAAATAATAATTATGATTATTATTTTATTAAGCAAATTCCAAACTTTAAAAATACTCTATAAAAAGAGCTTATTGGCCCGGAACAAAATTAGGTGTTGGCATCAACCTGATGATGGGTGAGGAAGTTTCACCGAAAATTTGTACCTAAGTAGTGGCCTCGGTCATAAGTATTTAATTTACATTTTAATTACAAATTTACATACAAATGAACAAACTATGCGTATATACATTATAGGCCACAGCACAGGAAAACGAAGAGCACATAACGTGGTAGGTGACAAAAACAAACAAATATGGAAAAAAAAGAAAAATGAAAATGAAAAAAAAACACAAAAATAAATACGTAAAGAAAAATTCAAAATGCTCTACTTACCAACGGGTTCCTCGATGTCTAGGATTCTGTTGAGACGGATCTTGGCAGGTACTGCCTTATCCGTCAACTCATCGAGTGTCTGAAAGCAACATTTCATCATTTGTTAGCCCTCGAAGATCATATCCGTCAACTCATCGAGTGTCTGAAAGCAACATTTCATCATTTGTTAGCCCTCGAAGATCTTATCCGTCAACTCATCGAGTGTCTGAAAACAACATTTCTTGTTTACCCTTGAACACACAAAAAAACTTTAAATACGGTACCAAGGGCTGAAAATGAGAGCAATACTTTTGATTAATTTGCTAATTATGATGTTAAGCATTGCCAACTGCAAATAATTTACAACAATTGAAACAGGAAATAGCAACCAAGTGGTTGGGCATGATTCACCCGCTAGCAATGCCAGTATTATCAAGGTTCATTAGGCATAACTTTATTATTTATACAATATTTGATGTGCTTTGTGTAAAGACCACCAGTTGGTCGAAACGTATCAGCAACTTCTTTATTCATCTATGTGTGTCTGTGCGACCTATCTAACGTTTTTAAGGTAAGCCGTCATCCTTCTGTACCTTTCCCCCCACTGAAACATGTTTATTCATGTTCCCAGTTTTAGAAAGCAAAATATTGATAGATTTAAGTCCTTTGTAAATCAGTTTTTTAACTGAATAGGACAGACGTTAAATAAATAAATAAATGTCCGTGTTAGAGGTTAAAAACTTATTTCTAAAGCTGGAATCAAACCGGGACCTTATTCATTGGAAGCACAGATTCCAACTACTGTGCCAAAGAGCTTAGGATCAACATAGAAGAAATATTCTAAACAAACTGTAATCAATTACAAATCTGAGTGAGTAGACACTAAATACAGTACGAGTTTATTTATGGATTTATAGCAATTGTCATTTCATTGCCCCAACTAGGATCGAACCCAGACCCTCTGGCTCTACATAATACTGAAGCTATAATCAATTGAGCTGTCAGTGCCACAGGATAAATCTTTACTTAATTGCTGATCATTGAATTCTATGATATAAAATACAACAGAAGACTGCCAACTGAAAGTTTATTTAAAGCTTATTTACTTATTATTATAATCCCCATACAAGCATTTGAACTAAAGAATAAAAGAGGAGTGGATAGTGGTTGAAGAGAGAGAAAAATGGTGGGAGGTAGGAAAAAGTGGAGAGAGATAGTGATGCGGCAAGACGCAAGAGAATGTGGAAGAAGAAGATGAGGCGCCGAGCTTGGCAGGCCGGTGTTGATTCTGTGATGCCCAAGTTCAATGGTGGAAACACTCCTTTATATTATGTTGGAACAACAAATATACAATTATACATATATTATATAGAAGGTGGTGGAACAGTTAACTGTAGAATGTACATTTAAAGACACAAAATATTAGCAAATAATAATTTATTTTTTATTTTTTTTAAGTAAAAAAAAAACTTGGCCGACGGTCGACATACGAGGGCAAAGGGTTAATAATATTTCTTAACTCACCATGAATCCAAGCAGCTCCAGCATCTGCACCTGGTCAGCCTCCCTAGGTCCGATGTGTCGTCCGGGGAATTCATCCCTCTTCGGGAACAATCGCTCCAGTTGGCTGTTGCTTCCGTCGGCCGCCGCAGTGGACTCCGACACGGAGAGTCGCTTCAGAGCGCTACCTCGGAGAAGCGCAGAGCCCCCGCGGCGCCCGCAGGCCAGTACGCGGTACATGGCGGGGTGGGAGAGAGAGTGGGGGGCTCGACAACTATAACGGTACGCGACGTTAGTGACAGAAATGTGCGAATTAAATTAAATCGTAGCAATAATAAAAGTAAATGTGTTTTCTATTTGTGTCTCAAAGCTATTCAACTACAATATTGCACACTGGGAAATTTTTAAGTAGTAGAAATAATAAAAGTGTATATAATAGTTATTATAAAATAAAATTTTGAACAGCAATAAACCTCGGTTTACTATTCACGGATATCATTTAGATAAATTAACTGTATTTGATTGATGATATATTAACACTTTGACAAAGAACAGAAAGTTGAGGTTAGATTAACTTACTAGGTTCTAAAATACACTAGGATTTAATTCCACAGAGTCGAATGTAAGAAATGATTATCTAGCATTGATAATAAATGTTATATTCAAATTTCAGTTAGTACCACAATTACTTCGAATCAAAGTAGTAAACTTTTCACACACACAACAGTAACACAGACACACGCCGTTGACCGGCAAAACAATATAACTTAAGAAGTGGGTAGATTATTCAGTGAAATGTAAATCAGTTGAAGAGCAGATATGAATGGACTGAACGCCCTGACGCGTTTGTTTGAAAAGACCAGTGCAAATAATAATCATATACAGCATTCCCATCGACCGAGCTTATCAGATGCAGGTCAAAGTTCAAAGGGTCACGAGTCGTTAAATTAGGACGTAAAGATAACAATTGCAGGTTGAAAAACAAGAAAATAAAAGTCCAGTATAAAATTAAATACACATGTTTATAATATATGTAATAAATATAAATAAATATGTACAAAGATACTAGTTTGAGTCTTTTGTATTAATTTAATATTATACATACAATGTATTTCTTATTTCATAATAAAATAAGTGACCTGTTCATTAATGTTGATTTTGATAGATCAGATTCAGAATCCAAACTAAAAGTAAAATCATACACAATAAATGGAATAAATTAGCTGAAATAAACATTTATCATAAAAAATAACAGATCTTAAAGATCAAAGGACAGGTTACATATTCGAAGACCATTCTTAAACTATCGTTATTTTCTGTCCAAATCTTTTTATAAACTGCAAACACAAATAGTTTAGATTTCACTTACAAATGTTAGAATTAGTTAGTTTGGTAAAACTTTTAGGCCACACTATGGGGGTGAATAATATTGAGTCTCAAAAAGCCAACAAAGTAAATTTTTGGTCAAAAATTGAGTGAAAGATGAGTAATCTTAAAATCTCTTGTGACCACAAAATGTCAAATTATTATTGTTCGCCTAAGGAGACACAAATCGTTGGTGTTGTGGTTAGAGCTTCTGCTTCCAATGCAGAGGGTCCAGGGTTCGACCATCTGTGGTTCGACTTTCTGATGTGGACTAGAGTAATGTGTGTAAAGGGTGACTTTGGAGCCGTCCTAGCAACGTGGCACATAATTTTATGAGCATAAAAAAGATTTCAATTTCATTACCCTGATAAAAATAGTTTGGTGTAGTAGTTAGGTGTTTGTTTTTTGTCCATATGTTCGCTCTCTACCGGTCAAACAGCTGATCTAATCTGAATTAAATTTTGAAAGGACTGTTAGAAATATGACAACACAGCAAGGCAGTGTGTGCATATGATGAGAGTTGTTTACTAGATGGATGGTTAGCAACGAGAGAAATGCAGTAGCAACGTGTAAGTAAAATACAGTCTTGTTAAATATAAACGATAATCTTATTTAATTACGTTATCTGTGTTATTATTTACTAATTTATCCTGACACGCTTCATGGCCGACTAGGCCCACGTTATAAAAGTAGAGTAGCTAACATTTCAGAAGTGGGATTGTTTCTCAAAAGTGCAGTGCCGAAGACTTGTGTGTTTTGTGTTTAAAACGTGTTACCGGTACGCGATTTTGTGGTAGGCTATACGATCTGTCAGACAGCAGTTGACTAAAGATAAAAGCCACAAGACAAGATGATACGATTTAATTATCTTGATGAAGATGAAGCTCAGCCTAACGTAGGAGGCGATGTCCAAGGGCAAATTGGAGCTCAGCCTAACGTAGGAGGCGATGTCCAAGGGCAAATTGGGGCTCAGCCTAATGTAGGCCCAGGAGGCGACTTTCAAGGGCAAGCTGGAGCTCAGCCAGCAGGAGAACTGACAACACGTGAGCTGATTCAAATGATGCTTGAAACGAGATAGACAACGTGACGAAATGATGAATATGCTAATTAGAAATGTGGGTATTGGTGGTCAACACTCTCAAATACCACCTCGTCAACAGGATGTGACAAGACAAACGTATCAGGTAATGCCTGACCTCAATAAAACGATTCCATACTTCACTGGAGAACCTACTGGAATGAACGCAACAGAATGGTTGAAGATTATCAACACTACTGCCGACCTACACCGTTGGCATGAAACTTTCCGACTGGAGTCAGCACGAACTCATCTGGCGGGAGCGGCCAGCCATTGGTATCAAGCTCGAAGCGACGTGCTGACCGACTGGGACATTTTCACGGTGAGTTTCACCCAGAATTTTATCGGAGAAGACGTGTAGTTGATCGCGGGAAAACGAATGGAGTTTTTACTAAACAAAGAGGAGACAGCACTCCGCTTTTTTTCCATAACAAAGTGAAGTTGTGAAAACCCCTTTAAACCTTTAAATTTTCCATGACACAAAGAAACAAATAGCGGGGGGGCCTTTGGTCCCAGACATTAGCTAACCACCTTTTCTAAAAAAGCATAAAAACAAAGACGATTACTCAGTGGCTTGCGGAGTTCGAAGAGGGGGAAAGGAAAGTATTAAACATAATGGGAAGGGAAAAACCCCCAACCCAAAAAACTACAACTTTTTAAAGTTACAGAACAAAAAGCCCAACCCATCATAAACCCAATTGTAAAACAAATGTCCAAACCAAGAAAACAGACGCGACGAGCAAATCTTACCGTTCGAAAAAAGTTAAATGCTACAATTGTAATTTTAAATTGGGCATATTAGTACAGATGCCCAAAACCCAAAGAAGAAAATTTTTCATCTGCGGGTCACAGGAACACCGGCAACGTGATTGCAACCATAAATAGGGAAACAACCCGTTCCCCCAAAAATGTAATGATTGTAAATAGTAATGTAAAAAAGTGTATCAACCCCGGAAAATTTCTTGAAGATGGAAACGTAAAAATACTAAACTTCAATCCTTAGATCCAGGAGTCAGTGTTTTCCCATACAAGCCACGTGGGAAAAAAAAATGGGCCTAGAAGTTCGCCCCAAAGCAGACCCCTTTAGGGTTTCGGAGATGTAAACAGGGTTGCTACAGACGTACTTGGCAAGGCCTATCCCGACATAGATCGTCTGATAGGGTAGTAAAACCAATACGGTAGTACCAGACCAGGCACATGGTGCAGTGCTATTTTTGGCCCGCCGGGGACGGAACCCCCACATATCTCTAGTCAAAAAAGGGAGACCATCTGTGGTTGGAAACCCAAAGACGACGCCCATTTGCGGGACTTGATCTCGACCCTTTCCCCAAAACCGAATTAAGCTGTTGGCAAAGGAAGCTCCCATATACCACCAAATACGGTACACTTTACCCAAGGGGGGACACGCGCTCCGAGACGGTCCTATGTTGTGGAAGACTTCAGGGAGTCAGGGTGTTCGCGAAGTGTTTGACGGAAAGTTGAGGGTTCCCCAATCATGAACACTAGTCGAGTGATGCAAAAATAGGAAAGGACCAATGCGGGTAGAGGAGAGATGGTACAATTTCAATCTTGAAGTTGATGAGTACGCCACACGAGAAGCCACACGTCTCAAAACGCCCAAATGAGCGTGAGAACTACTGGTGGCCCTAAACTTGGAGCCCAGGAAGGGATCAGCATTGAAATGGCAATAAACATAAAGACTGTTTTGCCCTCAGATGGACGAGCTAGGGTGTACGCCACTTCTCACGTGGACATCGTTGAACACACCCGGTATGACCGTTCAACAGCCGACCTACAAGACGACGTCAGAGGAACCGCTCAAACCCATAAGATTTTTCAAGAATGGAAGAGGCAGGGGATATTTCGAGAAAAGATCACCTTATGCACCCCATGCTTTTTTAGAAGAAGAAGGTGAACTACGACTGGTTGTCGATTTTCGTAACAAACCAGCAACAGTCAAGCAGCTTTCCCTCTGCCAAATATGATGACCACTAGAGCGTCTATCCGGCTGAAGATTTCAGGGTTTGGACCTCGCCGGGGTATCTAAAAATTCCCTTGTTGAGAACGAAATTCCAAAGACAGCTTTTGTCGCCGACGAAAGGGGAGAGTTCCTCTTTAAATTTTTTGGCTGACGAAGGGGCCAGCGGAATTTCAAAGATCTAAAACCCCGCATTGGGTGATTTTTACGAAAACACTGTTGTCATGTCTACCTTGACGATTTGCTGCTACTGCGAAACTGGCAGGAAATGCTGGTAAATTTGGGAAAGGTTTTTTAAAAAAAAAATTGAGAGAGCAAATTTTACCTGAAACTATTAAATGTGAGTTTGGCAAACAAAAAGTGGGTACCTGGGTTTTTTAAATCTCACATGGCAATTTTAAACCCTGTTAAAGAAAAGTAGGGGAAATTTTCGAATTCCCCAAAAAACCGAAAAATGTACACGAAGTACGTCGATTTGTCAGACTTCAAGTTTTTTCCGTCGATTTTTTCGAGTAGCCTTCGTTGCAAAACCATGAAAAGGCCCAAAAGAAGGATGTCGATTTCTTTTGGTCAAGCGAACAAGTAAAATTTTTTGAGACCTAAAGCAGTCTTTAAACCACGCACCTGTTCTAGCTCTCTACATCCACGAGAAACTACAGAATCCATCTGATGCAATGCTACAGGGTTGGCAGGGAGTACTAAAAAAGGCAATGACGGGAATTCCATCTTTTTTTACTGTGTGAGTAAAAAAAAACCCACCGCAGCAGAGGCCTGTCCATTCGAGTAAACCGAACAAAATGGCTGAAAGAAAAAAACGCGGCATTTCTACGGGATATCCAGTTTCAGTAGAAAATGACTGCAGGCTTTAGTCTTTTGAATCACAATTCCTTAACCCACAGATCGCCCCAGGGTACCATCTAATACAAGAGTACGACCTTGCAGAGATACGACACCGGCCAGTGAAAAAATGTGTCATGTTACGCATTAAGTAGGGCTCCACGACAAAGCCACACACTCTTGCTATGTGGAAGAAAAGCTACAAATCTTCACCGTTCTCCCCCGATGACACCAAGTAAGGGTGTACCGCGGGGAATGCAGTCTGAAAAAAAAATAAATGCTCTTTAAAACCCCTCAAGATGAAAGAACACCAGAAGAAAATCACAAAGTTGCGATTTTAAATTTTTAACGGTATTCTGAAAAAACGATCCATGAAAACGGGAAAACGAAAAGACTGTACTTCTACCCAAAGCAATGAGGAAAAGTATTCCCCCTTCCCCAGACCTAGCGGTCACTTTGTGGGGAAAAAGAGTAATAAAAAGGGTTCAAAAAAAATTATGGTTCCCTGGAATAGAAGGTACCTAAAGCAACCATTTCATACTAGACTGCCTTTACATAAGATAAAAGGGTAAACAACCGGGATTACTAAATCCATTCCCCGGGGTAACGCCCCCTTTGCCTTTGTAAACGGGGCCCATTTGGGGCCCCTTTGTGACAAGTAAAAAGGGGGAATAAATTCTTATTGGGCATGGGACCTTACAAAATATGTTCACCCCTTCCCCCAAACCCCGAACACGTCATAAAGGTGTACTAAAAGCATTTGATAGCTTTTTATTTTCAAAGGGGGTTATCAGAACAAGTTATCACGGACGAGGCCTGCTTTACGTCTAAGAAATTTAAGAATTCTGCCCCAAAAAAGGTATTCATCAACCTTGAATTCTACTAAAAATCCCAGGGCAAACGGGCCCAATAAAATAGCCCAAACATCGATGTACCCAAAAATTGCTATCCCCCATACAAGACCCCAAACTAGAGACTGGGGCAAAAACTAACTCAGGTCGAATGTGAATTAATGTCGCGATTAACAAGACCACAGGAAAAAACCCGGCGTTCGAACTTCTTCCGGCTACCCAACCAGATTCCCGACGGGTTGCTACGTCACTCACCCTCTAGATAGTAACGAAAAGGAGTCACCCGTACAGTTGCAAGAAGAAGCAAGACAAAAATATACTAAGCAAAAAAAATCTGTTAAACGGGCCTTCGACAAAAAAAGTTGCAGGGTTTAAGTATCGGTAGGCGAATTAGTAAGAAGACGACACCCTCATACGGGTCAACCCCCCAAACGCAGCCTAATTTCGGGGACCCCTGGTAACACGAATGTACCCAACGACCGTACAAGGCCCCCCCAACAGCTCCCCAAACGGGGAAATTTTTTGTGACAACAGCTCAGTGTCACAACCAAAAACCCTTGGGTTTGGTCCCAAAAAAAAATGCAACATCGGACGAAGACCTGCAGCCTCGGTTTCCGACCAGTCGCTTGAAGAGGGGCAAGTGGATAGAACCGAACCCCAGGACACCAACGCAGAGTACGAGCTCCCCTGCTTACCTGAAGAATACGTCCTAAATAAATTTTAAAAGTTCCACGTCCTGTTCCCTAATTAAACAAAATTAATTTAATTAATTCGTTTCTGATCGAGGACGATCATTGGCAGGAAGGCCGAGTGTTAGAAATTGCAACACAGCAAGGGAGTGTTGTATATGATGAGAGTTGTTTACTAATGGGTGGTTAGCAACGAGAGAAATGCAGTAGCAACGGTAAGTAAAAAACAGTCTTGTTAATATAAACGTAATCTTTTTTAATTACGTTTCGTGTTATTTTTTACTAATTTTTCCTGACACCTTCATGGCCCACTAGGCCCCCGTTATAAAAAATAGGGGGTAACAAAAAAAAAAAAAAAAAACCCCAAAAAAAGGGAAAAAAAAAATTTCCAAAATTTACTTAATTTTTAGACCCGCGATTTTCTGGTTTTCCCCCCTTTTGGGAAACAAAACTATACGTCTTAATCCTTTACCGGGGGGACAAAATAACTAAAAAATTAGATATTTTGGGTATTTGGGGGGGAACAAGAAAATTTTTATAAAAAATCGTAATTTAGGGAAACGAAACGAGATGTCGATATCACCTCGCCGCCGCTGGGTCGACGAGTGTTTGTTCTTGGTCTCTCATCGCAGTCAGTCGCCTTGCGTTGCTGAAGGCACACATTGTTCACACTTGCTCTTGTTTTGACATTAATCCCGGAGAAATAAATACCCAAAGGGGGGTAAATAACACTTGGCATATAAAAGCTTCATTTTTACAAAGAGTATAATTCAACACCTGTAATAAAAACAGCTAGATGATAGTCCAAACAAAATTTTCACAAAAATTTTGAGCAACAAAAAAAAATTTAAAACATATTAATTTAAAATAGAGACAATAAATTGGACAGGGGTTTTTGAGATTGAGACTAAGATGAAAGACCCACTTATAAAGTTCTTGAATTAATTTTTAAAACTCTACTACCTTACTAACGCCTGACCTACTTTATTTCTAAATTTGTATTATCTACCAACACCTCTGTGGCCTGCCGCTTGGCCCTATGTGTGTATACCTCTGGGCGAGTCCGTTCGTTTTAAGAGAGTTCCCTAGAAAGGGTGCCGTACGGCTCAGTTCTTTTCGGCGCAGTGGAAACACATCTCCCCAATAAACTTACGGCCGGGGGCCCCCCCCCCCCTTTATTTTTTCTCGGGCTAACGCTCGGGGGTTATAGGTTCATCACCTGCATTCTAGACAGCTTGGGCCTCGTCTGTTTGACCAGGGTTTTGTGGTGTTGGTAGATCTATATTTTATAACCCTTCCTTACAGGCACTTGACCCCTCGTATTAAAACCCTTATTAAAATTTTTGTAAAACAACAGTGACCAGTACCAAAAAGATAGCTTTGGGTTAAAATCTAAAAAAACTGGATTTTTTGAGGGGGTATTAAAAAGCTTGATTCATCATCACTACTCATTTTTCCATAGCCGTTTCCCGCTTCTGGGCAGGACGCTTGGGTACAATAGCAACCAAATTTTCCCCTTCTTTCTATCTTAGCACAATGATCTCTTCCCCATCTTCCCAGCTCTCTCCTTTGCCTCCAAGTCTCCTGCAATGATGTCCTTCCTTTCTTCCTTGGTCAACCCCATCTTTTTTAAACCTTCTTTCATATTTTTTTTTAGGCATCCTATTTTCCCCCTTGTTTTTTTATGTCCCCCTCCATACATCTCAACCGTGTCTTCCTACCTCTATACACCTATATTTCTCTTGCATTAACGGGTTTTTTAAACTAAATGAGGTCGGGAATGCACTGCGAGAGACAAAAAGTCTGAGGGGTCTTACAGGGGCTGAAATACGCGAGTTATCAGCACCCGGTAAGAAGCTCGGGCTCGCACCCGTCTGTCTCGGGAACCCGCTGAGTCAGGCCCAGAAGAGGTCCGAGAGCACACAGTAAGGAGTCTTCACAAGGGCCGGGGATGAAATACGCGTGTTATCGGCCCGAGCTAAAAAGTCGGGCTCGCACCCGTCTGTCTCGGGAACCGCGAGTCAGGCACAGAAGAGGTCCGAGAGCACACAGTTTAAAGGGGTCTAACGACGGACAGACTTCCCGGGCACGGCGATTGACCCTGGAAGAAAAGGACTTTTTTTCATAGATTCGTTCGGGAGTTTTTAGAGATATTTGAGGAAATAAGGGAAAATTTCCCGAAAATAAACCCTTTCCCCGACTTCTCCAGATGTATTTATTTCCCCGACTTTTTCAAAATTTTAGACACCTGAATGATATGAATTCTGTTGGCATTGCTAAGTAAACACTGTTTATCCCGTGTTCTTGCAGTCTCTCGCCCATGATTTGGTGAGTCTCCTAGCAGCTTGAGTGAGCGGAATTTTTATTGGTTGCGTTCCAATCACCTGCAACGCACAACGCTCGGCGTTACCTCACGGCTGAATTCAATGCTTAGTTGTGTTTAAGATAATAGTACTACAAGCATAAGACAGTTTATCAACAACAATAATAATAATAATAATAATAATAATAATAATGAAAATGCAAGGTCTTTAAGCATAAGCCCACTTTGAGGACATTATTATTGAATGATAGCAATTGTCAACAATCACAATATACAGGAATCTAGTAAAGGTTTGTCTTCGGCCCCGATAACTCAGTTAGTAGAGCATCGGTACGCTGCAAGGAAGCCTCCAGTAACCTAGCGTCAGAGGATATGTCGAAATATCACACAGTGGGTGAGTTTTTTTTTTTAACCATGTACTGTTCTGAGGTGAATTGTGTTTTATCTGTGTCCGGGGCCCGTAAATCCTGGTTTTTATCCAAACAATTAATGTTAAACCATATCAATATTAATAGCTAAAGTCTTTGTGTTTAAGCTTCCCCTGAATCAAAAGTCTATCGAGTTCCACCACCGTCCGGCACTCACCTTGTACAGGCCTGGTCCCACCACCGGATCAGCCACGAGACCTCCGCCTCCGCCCTTGCCAGACCTGCAACACGAGACCACAGAGTAGTGATTAGCTGCTTGGAGGCAGACTTGCCAACACCAGCAAGTAACAAGAGAACCCAAGAGCAATTTAAATTAAGCCTTTCAAGTTTTTATCTTTTGTGATCGATCTTAATCACTCTTAACCTCTCAATTCAAATCGAAAGGGAAACTAAAAATCCAATTTTGAATTGAAAATAAGTCCAACCCTAGACTTGACTGGACAGTACAATACATTATTTGTATTTAACACTTATTATTGCACTATCAACTAACAACTATAATTCTTTGTCAACTATCAAGTACAAACTATTAACCATCAACTATTAACTATCAACTATGTATCAACTACCAACCAATTAACTTTCTACTATCAACGAGAGTCTATAAACTACTACTATTTTTTTAATAAACAAAAACCACTTTTGTCATATCTAGGGATAGATTGTTTTTGATGTTTTTTTCACCATTTTATCCAAATAGCTGTAGTTCTTTTTTGTCAGTTGTTTTTATTTTTGTAAATAATGTCAGCCAATCGAAGAAAAGTGGAAAAAAATATTTAAAAAATTATCTAAGAGCAGTGGTAAGTTCAATTAATTTTTAAATAGTACAATGCTTCTTATTTTTCCAGATTTGTTCCCCCCCTTGATACTCTGCGATACTATTCGATACGGCTGCACTCACTTAAGTTCCGGCGGCGAGACGGGGATGTTCCCTACGAGCGACGTTCCTCCCAGCTGAACGACCTTGGTGCTTTGTTTTGCCCCCGCCTTGTTACCCTTGTTGATGAACTTGGACTTAGAGGGCGGTGTCTTCCAGCGTGTGGTGTCGATAGAGGTGGCAGCGGGAGGCTCGCGGTAGCCCTTCACAGCAAGGCGTTTCGCACGGCGCTTCCAGTTCTGAAAGCATTACTGTATTCATGCGAGTAGTATACATATAGGCTCAGGTATATTTAAAATTATTAAATTCAAAAGTGGGGTGTGGCCATTATGTGAAGCCATTTTTCTATAGTATTTACATGCTTATCTTTAAAATTTTATTGGGTTTCAAAACTAGGGATGCACATCAATACTTTTTTCATCATCGATTATCAAATTGGTAATGTCATTATCGAATCGATATTATCGATAATATCGATATCACCAACAAAGCCTGTTCCAACCTATAAGTGGAACCTCAAGTGTGGCAAGTGTCATGTGTTTGGCTTCCGTTCCTCGCCTGATGGTACATAAATCTTGAGTGTGACACCATCAGCCCAACCAGTGCATGGCACAATGTGAGATAATCTCTGTCTTAAGAGTTTGGTTCGTGCTACTATTGAGCAATTATTAGGTATTTCGATGATCGATAATGAATGTTGGTTATCGATTATTGAAATTATATCACATTAGGCCTATTGATTATCGATCGATAATATCGATTATCGTGTGCATCCCTAGTTAAACAAGAGTGTGCGATGGTGGCACATAATCGAGTAAATACAGTACTTTTGTAATTGAGGAGGCATTCCATTCTGCTAGTACACTTAATTAGGGGTGGGATAACTTCTCTTTAAAATACCCATGGAAGGATTTCTTAGATTCACTTTTTTTACCATTTAGGCATTTACCCTTTTATCAATACATATAAAATAATTACGTATAGATTGATTTATATAATGATTATCAAACGGCAACCCTAATATTCAGTGTATTAGAGCATAGGCCTACAGCATAGTGAATAATAATATAAATATATCAATCAAAAGCACCGCGATGTATCTTGTTCAGGTTTATGTTAGATTTTGTGTTGGGAACGTACAATAAGTAACGTATATTATTGCACTTAATAGATGGATGGATGGATGGATGGATGGATGGATGGATGGATGGATGGATGGCTGGATGGATGGATGGATGCATGGATGGATGGATGGATGGATAGATGGATAGATAGACAGACAGATAGATAGATAGATACATAGATAGATAGATAGATAGATAGATAGATAGATTTGATTTGATTTGATTTGATTTATTCAAACAGTATGGTTATATACAGATAACAGGTTCAAAGATGCAACAAATATAAATAAATAAACAGGTGTGAATTAAAGAATCAACGAAAACAATGCTGATACAATAGATGGGTTGATAAATTTCTTGATTTAACAAAACAAAACAAAAATAGGATTTATAATATCACATTGCTTAATTGATAGATAGATCACAGTCTATCGAGTAGAGAATCGTAGCATCACTGACACCACTCACACAATACACTTCGGAACTTCCAAGTCCTGTTGAAATTGGCTACAGTGTCAGTTCTAACAGCTCGGAGAAATTCAACATTTAATCTGTATGTTAGTCTATTCTTGAATATTTGTAATGGATCGCCGACTTCAGATTCGTAACTAGCCTGTAAAAATTTAATCGATGTTGATTTACCTAAATTTATAATGTAGTTTGATAACTGCCATGCTATTGAATGATTGGGCATAAATTTGATTCCACGTACAAGATCAAGCGTTGACAGGTGTTCAAGTCCTATAAACTTCGAAATTATGTTCCTCACAAAGATCCATAGAGGAGTCATCTTGGGGCACTCAAAGAGGACGTGTAGTGTATTACCAATGGAGTTACACCAAATACACTGAGGTGACTCGCGGACGCCCCATCGGTGTAGTCGAGCCGGTGATGCTACAGCGTCATGCATTAGTCGCCAGCATAGGTCCGCATCAGAACTCGTTGTAGGAAAGATGTATATATTATTCCACCATATATGATCTCCTGCTAGCACTGACCCTCCATAGAGCTTAGAAAGAGGAAGTTCCTTTTCTCGGCATCTTTGGTAAAGGTGTCTTCGATTTCAACGTCCATTACGCTCAGTACCTCATCAAGTGTAGTCGTTGTGGCATGTCAGACTGTATCCCAGGCTTGGAGAATCGATTGGTAAAATGGTTGTAGAAGTCGCAATCGATCACCTCGAACTGGTTCAAGGATAGTCGTGTGAAAGTCCTCCGAATACCTATGCAAATTTATTTCATGAAGAACATAAGTAGGGATACCATAATTCTGAAAGTAAAATCTGGGACACATGTACTTTCGTTGTGTATGGACTTGCGTTGGGCTACCCGGGGGGTGTGGGGCGAAGCCCCAGGCGCCGGAGGCGGAATTTTTTTGGGCCTTTTTTTCCCCAAGATCGCCTGTAGTGAGATCTGAGTGTCGGGACAATTTTGAAAATGATCTAAAATGTCTGAACGTCCACCATGCTCTATCCCGAACACACCACGGCACACAGAACAATCAACTTTTCCTTCGATTTGCGTAATTTCTAGACAAGAACGGATATTCGTCTTTCAGTTTGTCTGAAAAACGACACTTGCGTTTGGCCATTGTATTTTGCCACACACGCACACCACTGGCACAGTCTGTAAGCTAAGCAATGTCACAAGTCACAACGCAAACTCAACACTCACTGATTACACAACGGTGACTGCAGACTGTGCAGTGAATCATTGACAATGACTGGACTAGCCTACTAGTGGGTTGACACTGTACGTACTGTCGCTGCCCATTGCCCTGGCCTTGAGCTCTACTCAATGACAACATTATTGGTTACATTGCGCATCCCCGCGTCCGGCCCAGCCGCGTCGGTGCCGCGAAATATTTGAAAGCAGAAATTTGCTACGACAATTTGGAATTGGATTTTCGATTTCCGGGACAGTTTGGCGTCCGAAAATGTTTTTCGGGACACCGGGACAGCAACAAGAAAAACGGGACTGTCCTGGAAAATCCAAAACGTATGATAACCTAAACATAAGTGATTACTTCGTTCAGCGTCTGGTGATAAGAGACTTGCTAAAAGACGAACTCGTAAACTCATTGATTTGCAATATATATTTGTCAGTCCAACGCCTCCGACGCATGGCTCTGCAAAGACATGATCGTGGTTGAGCGAGTCAATGCCTTCCTCCCCAAACAAATTTGATTAGTTTTAAATGAATTTTGTTAATGAAAGCTTTGGGTGGTTGTAAAACATTAAGAACGTGGACAAGTTTAGATCCAAGAAGTTGATTGGCTATAATGCGACGTCCTCTTATTGTTGTATGATTTCGCCATTTAGTGTATCGATCGATTCCACTCTGTATAGTTTCGGTGAGTGTTGTCCAGTTATTGGCTTCCCACTCCTGAGAATTGCCTAGGTACACGCCAAGGACTCGGAGACCGTCGCTGCTCCATTCGAACCCAAGCGGATTGTCTGTACGTCCTCTCCATGATCCTGAGAAGAGACCGGTAGATTTTACAGAGTTGAGCTGAGCGCCAGAGGCGCACGCGTAAGTTCTAAACACCGTATTCAGTTCGGGAAAGCCACGGTTGTCTGTCAAAATGGCGTAGACATCGTCCGCGTATGCCGAGGTGACAATGGGCGTCACAGACCCGGGGACTTTTAACCCATACGGGGCGAGCTTTCGTGACATAGTGCGAGGAACGGTTCTATTGATATGGTGTATAAGCATCCAGATATGGGGTCTCCCGTGTCTTATTCTACGCCGTAAAAAGAAAAGGAGCAGAGAGGGACAAATTCACTCGAATGCAGCACCGTGCGTTTGAGTAAAGCATTTTAATGTAGGACGTAAAGCGATCGCCGAACCAAAAGCTCCATTACTTTGTAGACATAATCGTGTTCAACCCTGTCGAATGCACTTGTTTGATCGAGAGAGACTATTGCAAGTGGTAGGTTTGTTCCTATTTTCAATGTTTGAGCACGTCGCGAGTGAGGTGGAGGTTCGAGAACAGTGACCTGCATTGTTAAAGCAGAAAGTTTGGTCACTTTTTGGGCAATGTTTTTTATAGACAAATTAATTTATTTGTAAGCGCTTTGGAAAAGATTTTGTAGTCGGTGTTAAGGAGGGAAATCGGCCTCCCGTTTTTTTTATCTGAAGTCGGTCACCTTTCTTGGGTATGAGCACAAGTACTGATAGCTGCATAGAACGTGGCAAGTAGATCTTCGACTGCCGCCTCGAAAATTGTGTAGTAGTTGGGTCTATAAGCTCCAATATATATAACAATCGTGCAAATCGTGAAGAAAGCATGAAAATTTGTGAATTTACTAATATGACTACAAGGAATCCAAAAATCGATGGCCCCAAGTTGATTTCCTGTAACTTTCTTATAAATTGAATTAATAAAATTAATTGGTTAATTAACCAACAAAATTTTTTAAAGGAGACAACACAGTCGACATTGGTATCAAATGAAAGCTTATTTTACGGAGAATGAATAAATGATTTTTTTTAAAAATTAATTAATTAATCATCTAATTAATTGAATTTTAGTAATATTTTACCACTTTCGATTTATGTATAATTATGTACACCTAAAATTCTACCGATTGTCATACAATTTCACCCCTTTACTAACATAATGCCAATAAATCCAAATTTTGATGGCCCCAAACAAAATTCCTTCAACTCTCAGATTAATGGATTAATGAAATTAATAATTAGATTAATACCAGTTAAATGTTTGACATTCACAAACCACAGTCAACTGATGTATCAAATAATAACAAAACAAGCATAATAAAAGAGAAAAGTGATGGCCCCAAGGTCGGGTTCTTATCACTTTCCCATTAATTCAATTAATTCAATTAACGGCAATTAATCACAAAAATTACAAAATTAATGTACAAAATAAACACAGCATAGTCGACTTGGGTATCAAATGAAAGCTTATTTCACGAGTAAATAATTGTGAATTTTTTTTTTCATTTATTAATTAATCATCCAATTAATTACATTTTAATAAAATTATACCACTTTTGACTTTTGTATAGTTAAGTATTCCAAAAACTTTACCGATTGTCATAAAATTTCACCACTTTAATAACATAATGCCAATTAATCCAAAGTTTGATGGCCCCAATCGAAATTCCTGCAACTCCCAGATAAATGGATTAATGAAATTGAGAATGAGCTAGATTCCCTTAAAAATTGTCTTAACATTCAATTATGCGCTACGATGACAATTGTAGTTTTAAAAAAAACAATATGATCACAATAAACCTAAATAATGATGGGTCCAAACTGAATTCCACTTAATTATTATTAATTGAATTAATGGAATAAATTATATTTATTTCAATCAAATGTGTAAATGATCACAACATAGTCGACTTGGGTACCAAATGAAAGCTTTTTTTTATGAATAATTAAAATGTGAAAAAAATATATTAGTTAATTTATTAATCATCTAATTAATTAATTAATCATCTAATTAATTACAATATAGTACAATTTTACCACTTGGTTATGTAAAGGTATCAAAAACTCTACCGATTGTCATAAAATTTTACCACTTTATTTAAACACGATGTCAATAAAATAAAATAAAATAATTATAGCACCAAACGAAATTCTTGTAACTTACATTTTATTAAATAAATGAAATTAAGAATTAGCTAGTTCACGTGCCACAGTCATTGGTGTATTAAATAATAGCCAATTGTATGGTAATTAAGAACATTGACAGAATTTTATTAAGGCATATGTTTATTAATATGCTATCCGTTAATTACACTTTAATTTAATTAATGTAATTAACGGATAGCAAATTAATAAACATATGCCTTGATAATTACCATACAATTGGCTATTATTTAATACACCAGTTGACTGTGGCACGTGAACTAGCTAATTCTTAGTTTCATTTATTTAATAAAATGTAAGTTACAACAATTTCGTTTGGCGCTATAATTATTTTATTTTATTTTATTGACATCGTGTAAGTAAAGTGGTAAGATTTTATGACAATCGGTAGAGTTTTTGATACCTATACATAACCAAAGTGGTAAAATTTTACTATATTGTAATTAATTAGATGATTAATTGATTAATTAGATTATTAATAAATTGACTAAATATATTTTTTCACATTTTAATTATTCATAAAAAAAGCTTTCATTTGGTACCCAAGTCGACTATGTATTTTGTGATCATTTACACATTTGATTGAAATAAATATAATTAATTCCATTAATTCAATTAATAATAATTAAGTGGATTCAGTTTGGGACCCCTCATTATTTAGGTTTATTGTGATTATTATTTTTTTAATACTACAATTGTCAATCGTAGCGCATAATTGAATGTTAAGACAATTTTAAGGGAATCTAGCTCATTCTCATTTCATTAATCCATTTATCTGGGAGTTGCAGGAATTTTGTTTGGGGCCATCAAAATTTGGATTACATTGGCATAATGTTATTAAAGTGGTGAAATTTTATGACAATCGGTTAAAGTTTTTGGAATACATAACTATACAAAAGTCAAAAGTGGTTATAATTTTACTAAAAGTAATTAATTGGATGATTAATTAATAAATGAAAAATATTTTTTCACACATTATTTACTCGTGAAATAAGCTTTCATTTGATACCCAAGTCGACTATGCTGTGTTTATTTTGTACATTAATTTTGTAATTTTTGTGATTAATTGCCGTTAATTGAATTAATTGAATTAATGGGAAAGGGAAAGTGATAAGAACCCAGTTTTGTTATTATTTGATACATCAGTTGACTGTGGTTTGTGAATGTCAATCATTTAACTGGTATTAATCTTATTATTAATTTCATTTCATTAAGCCATTTATCTAAGAGTTGAAGAAATTTTGTTTGGGGCCATCAAAATTTGGATTTTTTGGCATTATGTTAGTAAAGGGGTGAAATTGTATGACAATCGGTAGAATTTTAGGTGTACATAATTATACATAAATCGAAAGTGGTAAAATATTACTAAAATTCAATTAATTAATGATTAATTAATAAATTTAAAAAAATCATTTATTCATTCTCCGTAAAATAAGCTTTTATTTGATACCAATGTCGACTGTTTTGTGTCCTTTAAAAAAATATTTTGTTGGTTAATTAAACAATTAATTTTATTAGTGCAATTAATAAGAAAGTAACAGGAACTCAACTTGGGGCCATCGAGTTTTGGATTCCTTGAATCCTTGGTATCATATTAGTAAATTCTCCAATATTCATGCTTTCTTCACTATTTGCACGATTGTAGGCTTATAGACCCCACTATAGATAGTTTGCGCAGATCATGCCAGAAAAAATAAGTAGAATTCGACTGTTAGTAGATAGATACTAGATAGATAGATAGATAGATAGATAGATAGATAGATAAGTCTTTATTTGTTGTTTGATTTACAGTCACAAAAAATACAACAAAAAGCAAGGTTTTGATCCAGCATGATTGCTCTTCCACCTAACCATTTATAGTTTAAATTTAATTTAAAACATAACATTAACTGTAGGATGTTATCTTGTTGCTAATAAAGATCTAATAATGTTGATAATAATGATTTTTTTTAAAATATCTAAAAGATATAATTATGAAACAATACTGGTAGGCCTATGTTAGGTAATGAACATTAGGCAGACTAATGAAAGCATTAAATTACTTACATATTTCTCGTTGTTGGGGACGTTGCCCACAGGTCTCTGAGCCACTTGCTTTATGTTTAGGTAATGAACATTAGGCTACTAATGAAAGCATTAAATTACTTACATATTTCTCGTTGTTGGGGACGGTTGCCCACAGCTCTCCGAGCCGCTTGCTCATTGTTGCAAAGTCTGAAAGAATACATTGAGAATGTGGACAGGCAACGATAGGTTTTTTAATTTCTATACAACTATGTAAAACCTGGCAATATATTAAAAATTAAAAATGTTTCTTACCAATTGTTGGTGAAAATACATTACAATACATAATACAATATTTTGACTATCCAATATCCATTTTATTGCGATCATTAATTTTGATATTAACAATCAATACATATAAGACAAATATATTTTTAAATTGATAAGGTCATCATTAGAGATGCACATTTAAGTGTTGAAGCTTTTTAACGCTACAAAATGACAATTTTCCTAAAAATAATGTTTTTTATTCCTATTGAGAACTAGTTTAGCAATGTATTCTAGCATTTTTGTGACTAGCCTATATAGAATTGACTTATATTTTGTAGGCCTATTTTTTAACTTTTATCATTAGAAGTGCATGAAGTGTGTGGCTTTGTTGGTCTTGTGGTTAGCATATCTGCTTCCAATGCAGAGGGTCCAGGGTTCGATTCCCGCTAAAGTCAGAAGTTTTTTAACTTCTGATCAGTTCTTGTCTTAGGAGTTTGTAAACGGTGACTTTGGAGCCGTCCTAGCAACGAAGCACATAATAAATTCAGAGTTGTTCTGAATCGGCCTTGTTGATTCTGGCGTTGATCCGCGGGTGTTCGCACTGTCCATACCACTGATTGCTATATTTCCTATTAAAAATATTGATCTTTGGTTGGTTATCGCTCACTCGTTGATTGCGTCGGGCCTACAGGGTTGGCTTGGTCGCTTTGATTTACTGTCCCCCACTGAAAATCAGTTATATAACTGAGTGGGTAGATTCTAAATACAATTTATTAATTTATTTTATTTATTTAGACCGTAAATTTGAGGTGTTAGTGGAAAGCAAAAACAAGATGCTACAAAATGCTAAATTTGACAAAATAAATGCTAAATATTCTAGTCATTGTGCATTACATAGCGAGTAATTCACCACTTGACAATGCAGCCCTACACACAATGCACTCGAGTTGTTGCTAAATTTTCTAGATATCATAGGCATATTCTCTATTTTCATGAAAAACACTACATTATGTTACTTAAATATACTCCAATTTTTCAATATTATCGCTAGATAACGATAATTGCACTTAATTAATGATAACCATATTTGATATCGACACACAAAATGCAGCCTAGCAAGCAGGCCTGATGCTATAGGTTTGTCACGCCATCCTGACCAGTGAAAAACTGTTTTTTCCGCTTCTCGGCTTACGTGTTTCAGCGCGGACCCCCGAACAAGTAAGCGCAACGAACTTATACGTACGTAGTTTGTTACAGTGGGTTGACTTACCAAGGTCGGGATTACTTTTCAGCAGCTCCTGCCTGATCTCCTTAGCCCCACAACATGTAGGCAGTGAAGCGAGTTTTCTGAAAGTAATTGAGAAACGTGTTAGATTTTCGTAAAACCATTGCTTTTCCTGCTAATAGATGCGATATCGTTACAATAGTACTACAACTGCTGCAAAAGTGTGATTTTAAAAACATGTAAAATATGTTAAACTAAAATATAACTGCTGCAAAGTGTGATTTTAAAACATGTAAATATGTTAAACTAAAAATAAACTGCTGCAAAGTGTGATTTTAAAAAACATCTAAATATGTTAAACTAAAAAGCAATGTATTTAAATGTGGGTTGACCATTTGTAAAATACAGAACCAATGTACTAACACCGCCATAAATGAAATTCAGCCATAACACTGTTCCCAAAACCCAAAACCCAAAACCCAAAATGAGTCTGAAAGAGATACATAAAAAATTTTGTTCCTTAGTTTTTCTCGAAGGTAAGCTGTTGGATCATATCCCACACCAATATACTCGAGCCAATTGATATTTACTATAACCCCTTCATTTGATATAACAATTTGAGGGGACCATTCTCTCGTTAAAAAGTTCTCACACAACTTTGTAAATAGACCCCCAGATGAGACAGGCTACACTCACCCCCTTTTCTTTGCGCTGGGCCTTCATCCGGCCGACAATCTTCCCGTCTCGAATTACGAGGCGCTTCTTGGTCGACTTCTCCATCATGTACAGAGACTGCGTGGGCCCTCGTGTTGAGGTCGGCCACCCGGGGTGAAAGTGACAACCAGAAATTAAATTAGTGACTGCAGGGTGTAAGATTTTTAAATACAAATAAACTTGAATTATAGCAATAGTCTTAAAGTTTGCCCTAACTGAGCAAAGACTTCAATTTTATCTACCCCGAGAAAAATAGCTCATTTTTTTACTGTTTGTTCGCTCTCTACCTGGCAAACGCATTACATATTATGTGATCTTGATAAAAATTAGAGGGAACCCTTTGAAATCTCTGAACTTAGATCAGCGAGTTTTTGGGGTAAAAATCGAAGGTTTTTTCGATTTTTAATGCAATATTTTCGAGATATTTGCTCCGATTGTGAACGGTGGGGCTACAACATTCATATTTAAAATGGACATTAAGGTAATGGTGATGTAGTACCCTTTGAAAAGAAAAAGTTGACAAGTTAGCCAGAATTTATAGAAATAAAGGATTTAATATAAGACTTTTACAGGGTATAATTAACACTAGGAAGCTTCACAAACGCTTTTTTAGGACGTTGTTGGATGAGCGTAATTGGGGCATTCATGCATGCGAATTTTTTGTTTTTCTGTGAAAAAATCATGACTAAGACGAAATTTTTTAAAAATTAAATTAAATTAAATAAAAAATTATCTTAAATTTAGAATCTTTAATTATCGTAATTTAAAAAAAGAAATAAAATCGTAAAATTCCAATTTGCATAAGAAATAATTAATTCGATTGCGCTCAAATTTCACACGAATAATTAATTCATAAATTAAGGTTCTGTGAAAAAATCATTACAATCGGATTGAGCATATAGGGGTTATAAGTCGAAGAAATTTTTTAAAATCGAAAAAAAATCTTTTAAAAATTTCGATTTCATGAGAAATAATTTTCCGATTGCGCTAAAAAACGGGCAGTTCTAAGTTCAGAGATTTCGAAGGCCTCCATAAAATTTCTCGCAATTGGAGTATCGGTTTAGCCCGGAAACGTGTTAACAAACACACAAAAATACAGGAAAAAAAAAGAAAAAAAAATCCGTATTTTTTCTCCAGTGTAGTAGAATGGAATCTTCGCTTCGCTCGTACGCTCATCCAATCATAACTATTAGCACCCTTTGGGAACAATCGCCAACAATGCATACGAAAAAGAAAGTGTCTTTGGCCCGAAATATTTTACATTCTATTGTTATTGGTTTCTAGGAAAACGTTAAGTCCCGCCGCGTTGTTGGATGAGCGTAATTGGTGCATTGAGTAGCCAAGTGTTATGCGGATTTTCTGTTGTTCTGTGATCATCACTAAGTTGAAGATTTTTTTAAAATTTGTTTAAAATAAATTAAAAAAAACTTTCATTTTTAATTTTTTAATTAGTCGTAATTTAAAAAAAAAAAAAATCGTAAAATTTTGATTTTTAAAAGAAATAATTATCGATTGTACTCAAATTTCAAACGAATATTTTAATTCAAAAAATTAAGGTTCTGTAAAAAAAATCATTACATTTAGATAAAGCATGTTGGTGTTATAAGGCAAAGAATTGATTTAAAAAAGAAAAAACCCGTAAAATTTCGATTTTCATGAGAAATCATTTTCGATTGACTCAAATTTCACACGAATACATAAATTCATAAAATTAAGGTTCTGTGAAAAAATCATTAAAATCGGATAAAGCATGTAGGTGTTATACATCAAAGAAATTTTTTTTAAATGGAAAAAAATCGTAAAATTGCGATTTTCATAAGAAAAAATTTTCGATTGCGCTCAAAAACGTGGCAGTTCTAAGTTCAGAGATTTTAAAGGCCCTCATAAAATTTCATCGCAATCGGAGGTATCGGTTTAGCGGAATGTGTGGACAAACAGACAAAAAAAACGAAAAAAAAAAAAAACATCCCGGAATTTTTTCTCCAGTGTAGTAGAATGGAATCTTCGCTTCGCTCGCTACGCTCATCCAATTAGTCTATACACGTCTTTACAGCCAATGGAAAGCTCAATGCTAGTTGAACTGCTCTACACGTCTCTACAAGTCTCTACATATTTCTACTAGGAAAACGCTTAAGTACCGCCGCGTTGTTGGATGAGCGTAATTGGTGCATTGAGCTGCCATGTGTTATGCGAATTTTCTGTTGTTCTGTGGAAAAATTATTATTAAATTGAAGTTTTTTAATTAAATTAATTAAATTAAAAAATTAACTTTTTTTTTTTAAATTCATCGTAATTGTTTAAAAAAAAACGTAAAATTGAAATTTTTATGAGAAATAATTTTTTGATTGCGCTCAAATTTAACTAAAATTTATATTTATTCATAAAATTAAGGTTCTGCAAAAAAATCATTTCATTCGGATAAGGCATGTAGGTGTTATAAGTCTAAGAATTGTTTTAAAAAAGAAAAAACACGTAAAATTTCGATTTTTATGATAAATATTTTTTTAATTTGCTCTCAAATTTCACAAAAAATATCTTAATTCATAACATAAAGGTTCTGTGCAAAAATCATTAAAATCGGATAAAGCATGTAGGAGTTATAAGTCGAAGAAATTTTTAAAAATTGAAAAAAATCGTAAAATTGCGTCTTCATGAGAAAAATTTTTCCGATTGCGCTCAAAAACGTGGTAGTTCTAAGTTCAGAGATTTCGAAGGTCTCCATAAAATTTCATGGCAATTGGAGTATTGGTTTAGCCCGGGAAACGTGTAACAAACACACAAAAATACAAAAAAAAAAGAAAAAAAAAAAGAAAAATACCGGATTTTTTCTCCAGTGTAGTGAAATGGAATCTTCGCTTCGCTTGCTACGCCATCCTATTACCATAGCAATTAATACTACCTTCTTTATAAAAATTATCCTTATTTAACAAAAATAATTTTGCAATGGAACTTGAAAAAGTAATGAGATCCCACACATACAAAAAAACTTAGTAATCATTGGACAAAAACAGTCAACCAAAAAAGCTCATCCATCAACGCGACTGGAAAAGGAATACAAAAAATATGTTAGTTACCGTTTAAGTTTTAATGAAGGTGGTCGGGACAATACTGCACATAGCGATGCACGGACAACCGTACGATCGTACCTGTACTTCTAAAGATGCGGTAAGTAAGCACTCAATTCCTTTTTATTAGGTATTTAATTATGATTTAATGTCCAACAAAATTAAATCATTAAATTGCTAAGTATAGAGAAGTTGAGTGACAAGACAGTATGGGGTGGGAACGGTTGAGATGGTTTGGACATAATATGAAACAAATGGCAAAGGAGATTATGCCAAAGAGAATGTTTGAAAAACAAATGGTACAAACAAGAAGATGGAGGACAAGGAAGAGATGGAAGGAGACCATAGCAGAAGACCTACAAACTAGGAAGCTGTGACAGAGATACGATTGCCGGGTAAAAAGAAGTAGAAGCAAGAAACGAGGGGCAACGGACAAAAATTAAGAAAATAAAAGTTATTCTCATTTTTTTATTGTCTTTGAAAATCAGATTTTAGAATTAAATAGAAAATGTGTTAAATACATAAATCCAGTAAGCACTTTCACAGAAGTCTGCACTGCACAAAATGGTTTACCATTCTCGCACAAAAAAAAATCAACTAGACAGACTGACATCTACAAAAGTTTTTCATTCGGCTGTCACTGGATAGGCCTAAGCCTAAGAGTTCCTGCTTCATCCTACTGTCAATAATAATTTGACTTAATAATTCTGTCAAAGAAGTACTACCAGTGCTCCAAAATCAGGCAGCCATTGCATGATAGCATTTTTAGTTTTTCTGCATTGGTTGTGCTGAGTTGTTGTTCAAACCTGGCTGACTTTGAGACTAGTGCGTACCACTACCATGGGCATGGTATGGGACCACATGAATTTCCAGTTTCCTGGAGGGAATAGACGATTTCGTAAACAATCAGCGCACTCTGTGTCGTGCATTGCATGCTGGGAATCGTGTTGCTCTGTACTTTATAAAAACCTCTGAACAGAAGGCTGTGTTTTCTTCAATGTAAACAATGATTGCCGGCTTTTGTTGAAAATTTAAGATTTAGTTGGCTGTGCTTGTAACATACTACCCAGAATTGGCTTGTTCACGCAAAGCTCCGCGCAGATCGCGCCACTGCACTAACCCCCAAAACCAGGGTCCACTAGATACTTATTCTGAGCTGCTTGTTAGGTATCTAGTGGACCTGCCCTAAGACCGTGGCGGTGTTTGAAATAAAACTATGTATAGCAGGCTCTGCATTGTCAAATCTGTATGCTTCCTCGATTGTTTGTTTACGTATTGTTTTACCATTCCTTCTTTAATCTATAGTTTTACGTAAGTAGTCGTACGGCCTATTTCAAGTAATTTTATTCAATAGCATATCTTGTTTGTTTAAACTTTTAAACAATGAAAACGTGAACGATAGGAAAATTAAAATAAGAGCTGAAAGCACATGGCGCCGGTGAAGTCTAAACCTGGGGGCTAGCACTGTTATTGAGATTAGACCTAGGCCCTACTTGGAATAAGGCTACTAAGGACTAGGGCCTAGGCTTTTCTTCAGCATTAGATGTAGACCTAGGCATATCAATATCATGGTATTATAAATTAGCAAGTATAGGCCTAGGCCCTAACTGCATACCCCTCAGCAAGCCTAGGGCTTAGTCCTAGCCAGTGTTGATTTGGGTTGACATGAGAGAGGTTACGTAGGCAGGAGCCGAATAAAGACACATTGTCAGTATATTTTGTGTGATTGTATTTATTAGTAGTAATAAACACGACAGTATGCCCTCCTCTCTCCTTACATTAATTCACACATCAATTGTGCCTTTTGCTTTCAACATAAAACTATGCAAACTTACAGTAAAAAACAGTAGGCTGCTGACAGCTATGAGCAGCCATGACACCCGCAAGTTGGGCTATCACCGCCGTCTACACTCTACATCCCCCTTTCCAGGCATCCAGACGGGGGTGGGGGGTTAGTAAAATAGCGCAGCGTGGTGAGAAAAAAGCCAGTGAAAACCCAAATTTATTGCGAGTTCGGGCATGCGCAGAGACTTTGGGTAATCGTCATTACAAGAGTAAAGGGGGTGAATAAATTTTTATTAGCAGTATTGTTTTGTATTGTATTGTTTTTTTTTTGAAAAGCTGACCCTTGCAAAAGGTGTTCGGGGTATTTTACATGTCAAAATTTTAAAACTAAATTAGAAATTTACATTTTATTCATATTCCCAACAAAAAATTTGATTCAGTCCACAAATACACATTTTCATATCACTATCCCACTTAATTTTAAAATCCAATCACGGTAGATAGTAGATACAAAAAATCTGCAAGCATAGATTGAAAAAGGGGTTTAAAGGGTTTGGGGGAAAGCATAGAGAACATAAAACAAAAAAACCCAGCCTGAAGGGCGGGGGGCACAAAATTTTTCACCGCTGATGACAGTGCAGCAAATTTAAAGTTGTTTGTTCCCTTTAAACCCACGACGCGTTTGTCCTTTGGGATCCAGGCGGTGGTGGCCACAAAAAAAATCAGCTAGCTACATGCAAAAAAAAAACTCACAACACATAACCAAACCGGGGGAGGGCCACGCAAGAATAAATTCTGCATGCATTTGTATATCAGCAAGGTTATTTACACCCATTCATACGGGGCACACAGTCGCCAAACAGAAGGGGGTTCCCCTCCCAACTTGGTGTCGGGAAAAAGAAATCCAGACTTACCCTGGATCAAACCCCGGACCCTTGGCAACAGAGAAAAGCTGCCCCTCTGCTTTTTGCGGGAAAGGGTGCCTCTTCATCTTTCTAAGGAAAGGGTTAGAATGGGAAGGTGGAAAGTCACAACACAGCACAACCAGTGGGGGGGGCTTCCCTCCAGCTCGGTGCTTGGGCACAAAAGAACCCTGCTTACCCTGGGTTTTTAACCAAAACCCCCCCCTGGCAACGAGAGAGGGTGCCCTACTAATTTTGGACTGGGATTGAAAACGAAAGGAAACAATACTACCCAAAAATTTCAAGCTCTTGGCTATAGCACAGGCACAGTGCTATACTAGCTCTTTTGGGTGCAGGCGAAGAGGGAAGGAAAAGACAGTAGGGTCTAACAGGTTCATCACCTGCGCAGTAAAGCAATTTACTACCACAGTAGTAATAGTAGTAATAGTGATTTACAAATTTCAATGTTTTTTGAATTACCCATTCAATACAAAGGAAAAGGGAAATTCATAGTAAGAAGGATTTTTCCCCAAAAGGACTTATTTTTTTACTGGGGAATAATAAGGCTCTACTATATATCATTTAAAAAGTTTCTCATTATTTTTCTTTGTACTTTTAATCATTGGTATAACTTTTATCATGCAGCCTGTAGAATCTTAACCCTCAAGGAAGGCAAAATCCCCTTTAAAATTTAACAAACCACTACCTATATTTTTTCAAAGAACCTTTCCCTTTCTGGAGGATGGTTGAGAGTTGTTTAGGGCGCACCAACAGCACTGTAGCTGAAAAATCCGCGGTCCTCTAAATTAGGCCTGATTTTATAACATTATGCCTAGTGGGTAATAAACGCGTGGGCGACAGTGACAATAATTTTTGGGTTGTTGACGTGATTTGGTAATTAAAAATGTTTAAGAAGTTCTCAAAAACAAACAAAACACTGAAAAAAAATACAAACAATATCAAAAAAGCCTTCTCCCCCAAAATAAGCAGCTTGGGGTTAACCTACCCAGTTGAGTACTTCCACGTCAAACCACGAATAATATAGCTTGCCCGTTGGAGGTTCAAACAATCTTAGGGGGCCCTGAATAGTTACAGTTCTGCCTTAGTATGGGTCCTCTCAACTAGAGGAAATGCAAAAAGCACCATTTAGATAATCTTTGCATTGTGAATAAGGTGAATCAGAAGAAATTTACCTTGGTACTTCTGGTACAACCCAATCAATTGATCCGACCTCTACATAGGTGAACAGCCATTATTTGGAAAACAAGTTAATACATAAAGGTTTTTAAGGTTTGTAACAAAGATACAACTGTACATTTTATATTTTAGTTTGAAGTCATGGGATACATCCAAATTAAGGATAAAAGGCTACATGAGATGTTGCAAACACACTTTAACTGACAATTGTCTTCAAATTGTTTTGTTAACAAGTGTAAATAAAAAATAGGTATAACAATAAAAGGTGACACTGAACAGTAACACGTAAACACAAATGTCCTCCTAGAAGTTACTATGTCAGGTCTGCCACTGCGCAAAGTATGAATAATTGTGCATCATTTTCATTCTTTAAAATATGCATTTGCATATGGCATACGAGACGAGCGATTGAAAATGTTATATTCAGATACTCCACAAACAAAATTATAACAGTGTATATAGAGACTACTTATCATACTCTAGCCAATTGGCATTGTAACAAAATAACCAGTGTTAAATTAATTATAAAATAAGAAAATAGGCCTAACTAAGAGGCAGGGAACTGATAATAACATCATAATGAGGTACACACTTCGCACACGGCCTCGGTGTTTTGTACAGAGGGTGGGATAAATGACTAGTTCAACACGTTTAAACTGCGATATGAAACGCATTTAAATTACACAAACAAATTGTTACTCAGTCAACTCTGAAGGGTTTAACAAGGCTGTTCAAACCAAAACGTTTCGTCGTAATGTTATTTGTGTATATATTTATGTGACCTTCTAGTGACGTTTCTTCTTCTGTACTCCCACGGATTCAAATGTCATATTTGTAGATCTCCCTTGTAGGGAATTCTAAATAAACTGGTCATAGAAAAAGTGCAATCGTTATCGGTATTGGCGAATTCTGGTATTGGTCAATCTAAAATTTAAAGTTCGTATTATTTTCCTGGAATATCCTCAAAGTTGCATCATCTACTTGGCGCGGAGGTAAGCGACTGCGGCTTGCGCCACCGACTCGAATGTGGTCACCATTCGCTCGTAGAGTACAGTACGTCTCTCTTCGATGCGTACTCGATCTCTCTGTACCTGGAGCTGATCGCGCGCCACTTGAAGCCGCCGCACTTGAAGTCTGAGGCTCGTCTTCTAGCCGGACTCGCCTCGCATCCACGTTGAGACGGCGCTTCTGCGCATGGCAAGTGCTCTGTGGAGAGACGGCAACACTAAGTTAGTACTGTATTTCTTTCCAAAACTTTACGATCTCATACGCTACTGTATGTTATTATAAGCCACTTCATGTCAGGTAGCCCTATCTCTAAACCCTGGTTAATTCAGACTCAGTTTACTTGAACTAGAGGCGCACTTTTACCGTTTAACCTTTAGCACAACCAGAGTCGATAAAGAAGTTTCCCCTTTGGGGAGGTCCCCTTACTCCCAAGTCAAAACGGAATCTAACGCTCTGCGCGCTGAGGGCGGCTTATATGTGAAACTAATAAAAGCACTGCACGCTAAATACGGTCAGTAGATTATCGATGTGCAGTGACGCTGAAATTAACAAATAACAGACTAAACGTCAAACTTCAATTTTATTTCAATCATATAAGCCACGATTTACTTTTGATTTATTATTGTACTATAAAGTGTTGCGCAGGCGTCACTGACATTTTCGTGCGAAATAATTTGAGATATGTCTTGTTCAAGCCTAACGGACGTAAGTGTAGCCTAGGCCCAAGGCCACAATACAGTTTTCAGACGTAAGTACGCCCTAGCAACTCAAATCGAAATCTTGAACAATACATATTGTCGGCCTAGGTCCTAAGCTTAGGTCTACTCCATCAGAAATATCCTCATCAATAAAGATTGTTAGATTAATGCCAAAACATTCGCCAACATTCAATCGTATTTAATATTTTGACGTTTCCGCCATTTGTCGTCATCGACTGTTAACTACTAGTAGAAAAGTGACGTAGTTTTATTGAAGTAGTTCCATCAATCGTCACACAGATGTCGCGCGGAACGTTAGATTCCAAACGCCAAAAACCGACTTTTTATTTAACCCAGGGCGGTATAGGGAGTTGGAGGACCTCCCCAACGGGGAAACTTCTTTATCGACTCTGGCACAACCTAGTATAAAGTCTAGGGGTCTGCGGGTAGTACTTTTTAAGTTCGGGGCGGGTTCGGGTCCGGGTAGTCATAAAAACTTCGGGTTTCGGGTCGGGTTCGGGTAAAGAAAATAACTGCAATTTCAATAGTGCACAGCCAATCTGTAAAAAAAAAAAAAAAAAAAATATTAAAAAAAATCTTTAATTTCAGAATAAAAACTCAAAATCTATTTTGCATAAAAATTCAATTAATTCAAACTATTTTTTTTAATTTCGCGTATTTTCAAATTTTACCGCCGTTCAGTTTCAAACGTTGGTACTTCGTAGATCAAGAAGAAGAAGAAGTAAAGTTTTGTATTTGTTATGTTGCCGACCTTAAAAATGACGAGTTTTGAGGTGTGACGTCACCAGCAGTTCACCAGCTGGTTAGTGGCCTATTTTCTCGCGAAAACATAGTAAATACTTGGAAAATGGGTAAAAAAGCTGCCGATTTCGCCCAAATTTGGCGAAAAAAACAATAGAACAGGCTGTTTTTCTCCTTAAAGGTAAAAGCAGTCTTATTTCGCTCCATTTCGCAAACGTTTTTTGACGATTTACTAAGGCTCCTAAGTGGTTAGCAATTTAGGCCTAGGCCTACCCGAAAAAAAAACCGATTTACATTTATAAAAACCCGAATTTCGGGTATGTAAAAATACCCGAAATTTCGGGTACCCGCAGACCCCTAATAAAGTCACATTATTTGTTACGTATGTAAATGAGTCTTAAGCAGTCATCCAAAACTAGTAATTTGTGTGGCATGTGTGTCAGAACAAGGCAGTGCAGACCTAGGGTTGGCAAGAAAAGGACCATGGCTTGTAAATTCTGCATCCGTAAGACAACTTTTCTTGTTTTATGGCTGGATGTAAAATCCGAAATGGCCGTCAATCTGTTTAAACGTATAATGCTATCCCCGGGCTCAAAGAAATAGGCGAGTTGGGAGCTTTCACCACATGTAGCAGAAATTACCAAAACGCTTGGTGTCAATACAATGTTACAACACCCAAGCTGATAGTGACACTCACCTTTCTTGTGTAAGTATGAGGCATTGCTGATCCAGAATAAGACGGAATGGTTGCAAAGGACGTACTGTCCCTGTAAAACCGCTGGGCAGGAGTTAGCGGTATTAGTCGGTGCCGAGTTGTGCGTGCTCACATAGATGCTGTACAAGTAAAAGTGTCATCATTCGATATTGTGTCATCTAAACCTTCCGTTGGGTGGGCGACATTCCCCGCTCGAAGCTTCAGTACTGTCTTCAGTAACATGTTCCGTGTGTCCCGTTGAAACTGACGGGTAATGTAGGTCAATAACAACTTTCTCATCTGCGTAAAAAAACATATTTAAATTAAACATTAATACATGTCTAATTAAACAAAACAACCTACATTTTCTAACATGTTTACAACTAGGGCCTGCAGCAAACCACTTTTTTCAGGGGGGCGAATGGAAAGGACTTAACCCCTTACATGTTCATACCGTACATATATACGTCCATGCTAAATGGCGTCTGTACTGTGCCTGCCGTAACTAAACGCGCTGCAACACGTTCCACTAAGTGTGTATGCCGTATATACGCGTATTATTGCCAGACATTCAGTTAAGTTAGCGAAAGAGAGGTCTTCATTCTAACGATTTTTGTTCTTTGTTAGTGGTATTTTTTTTTTTTTTTTAGGCTACCCTAAGGTGAATAGCAGCCTGTCACTACTTTCATCTGAGCATAGTGGTGTTGCACAACAGCACAAGGGTTGTTTATTTGTCAAGAACATCTCTGTTATTTTACATTCAGGTAGTTTGGAGGTTAAACTGAGTGATTTAATTAATTACAGTGATGAACTGATGATACAACAATCTTTATTAAATACTTGCAAAAATGACAAAGTTTTGATAGTTTCAGCTCCAAGTGTAAATAAGGGTGAGTTCCCGTAAAAATAAAATACAGAGGAAGAACAACTTCTGAAAATCAATTCCACAGTTGGGGTTACAAGAAAGTTTGCATTGATTAGTGGCATAAAGCGTTTGTGATGGATATACCAGTAACAGCCAAGTTGACCAAGACATAACGTTGGGCACAACCACAGAGTTTCAACGAGCGAGTTAAATTGCCCAGTTCAAAATGGCATCTGTTAATTGTAACTTTCATTTCATTCTGTTCAATGGACTACGCCTAGTTTATTATACTCGGATTGTAATATTTAGCTGACTACAATGGGAATCTTTCTATCCTACTGGTCTAAGGCCAACAATATTACTTCAGTGTGCATGCACATTATATTCTGATATCAAAGTTTGACCGTTTGACCCAATGTGCTGCAGTTAGACGTGTGTTTCTGCTATAGATGCTAAATCCATGGTTTCTTTAAATATTATTTCTGAAAATGTTTCTAAGTAGGTATGGAAAAGGGCTATTGGCTAGTTAGATTGGAGAAGGGTTGACAGGTTGGGAAAGCAAAGAGAACATAAAGCGACAAAACTTTTCACCTGCTGATGACAACTGCAGCTAATGTAGGCCTACATAGTTACCTTAATCCACAACGCGTTTCGTCCTTCTGGGACTCATCAGGCGGATGGTGGCCACTAAAAATCAGCTGACTACATGCAAACAAAACTCACAACACATAACTAAACCTGACGTAGAGCCAGCCACGCAAGATGTAAATTCTGCCTGCATGTTGTCATCATCAGCAAGGTTACTTCACACACCATTCATACTGAGCCACACCGTCAGCACATCCAGTAAGGGGGCTTCCCTCCAACTCTAGTGCTCGGGAGACAAAAAATCCTTGCCTTACCCTGGATTTGAACCAGGACCCTTGGCAACAAGAGAAAAACGGCCCCTTCTGTTGTTGCTGGGTCAGGGAGCCTCTTCATTCATACCAAAAGAAAGGGTTTGAGATAGGAAAGTCACATAACAGCACAACCAGTGAGAGGGCTTCCCTCCTAGACTCTGGTGCTTGGGCGACAAAACAACCATGTCTTAACCTAGATTTGAACCAAGACCCGTGGCAACGAGAGAGGCTGCCCTATTCACTGGTTGTGCTGTTTTGTGACTTTCCACCCTTCCTATCTCTAACCCTTTCTCTTAGTATGAATGAAGAGGCACCCTGGCTCAGCAACAATAAAAGGGGCAGCTTTCTCTTGTTGCCAAGGGTCTTGGTTCGAATCCAGGGTAAGTCATGGATGTTTTGTCTCCCGAGCACCAGAGTTGGGAGGGAAACCCCCTTACTGGTTGTGCTGACGGTGTGGCTCAGTATTAATGGTGTGTAAAGTAACCTTGCTGATGATAACAACATGCATATGTAGAATTTACTTCTTGCGTGGCTCTACCACAGGTTTGGTTATGTGTTGTGAGTTTTGTTTGCATGTAGTTACCTGATTTTTTGTGGCTACCATCCGCCTGATGAGTCCCAGAAGGACGAAACGCGTGGTGGATTAAGGTAACAACTTTAAATTAGTTGCAGTTGTCATCAGAAGGTGGAAAGGTTTGTTGCCTCCAGCCCTTCAGGCAGGGCTTTATGTTCTCTTTGCTTTCCCAACCATTCATTTCTGAAAATGTGTCATTAGGCAATTACTAAAAATGAAATTTGCCTATGACTATTGTCTGTTTTTAAATAGAGTGCCGGTATATAATTTCAAGTCTAAGTTTTTAATCTAGCCTAGTGCTAGAAATCACAATTAAATGGTTTTTGAATACGGGAAAATAAAAATGGATCACTACAAAATAATATATTGAATCTAGATTGAAAGTCAAGACGTTTAATTCTTAATTCCAAAATGTTATTAAAAGAAAACATCTCCAAGCCTTAATAAAGAGCGTACAAAGGAAATTACTACCGTTTTTCTACATCAACACTTACCACGTTCGTTCTGAGGAATGTCGTTGACACAGGGCTCTCGTTTCATTTCGGACATACCATCCCAGACAACCCTGTTGGAGCTTGAACTCCAATGAGAAGGCAGAGAGGCGTCGGTAAGGAAGTCATTGGACATCTCCTGTGGCGTGGTACACTCAAACTTATCACGAGTGATGAAGGCCCACAGTTCTACCTCAAGCTTGTCCAAAGCGCTGGTGTGAGGGCCTAGGGGCCTGTAAGGAGGTCTCTCCCCTTTCAACATCCGCAAGCGGACCTTCGATTTCCAGTCGGTCCAAGTCTGTTGAAATGAACAATAGAACATACAAACTCACAATCAGATGTTTCAGCAAGGCTTTGAATTAAATTATTATTATTATTTAGTGCTCAAAAATTACAACTTTAGTATAAAACCAACAAAAATTACAGCCTAGGGCTATGTGGCCCCAGTCACAAAAGTTTAACTTTTTAGTTTTTACTATGTTCTATTGTTTTTTTTTTTTTTTTTTTTTTTTATTTAGTCTCTATTTGCAACGGATAATGTAATCCACTAGTGCAAATTTAATAGAGAAGGGAGGAGGGGAAACCCGGTTCCGGCACATAGCCTACTTCTTTCGAAAAGTACCAAGGGGACCAACGGCTTTACGTCCCATCCGAAAGGACGGTGTAACCTTGACAGTCGTATAGGTTCCTCCACTAACCCGGACTGCCGAGGAGACGGCGTCAAGGAGAACGAAGCTGTCACACAAAGCTTTCGAACCCTAGTCTGCTCTAGCCAGCGGTATACGTGTGTTTCAGGGCAGAGCGGTCACCCACTCAACCCCTGACCACGCCCGATGGTGCTTAACTTCAGTGTTCGAGTGAGAACTGGTTAAACGACCGCGGCTAAATCGCTGGCTAAATGAATGAACTGACAGTGGATGGACTGGGTAGGACAAAGGCATCCTACATAGACAAGGAGTTGAGAAAACTTACAATAACTCACATACATAAGAGCTACCCACAAAAGGATTGGCTACACATTTACACAGATGGCTCGGCTCCCCAGGTGAAGGCCCAGCTGGGGCAGGCATATATTGCAGAGAATTTGAAGAATCTCACCATGCAGGAAAAAATGGTAGTTGCTGTGACGGAGAATTGATTGCTATTCTTAAAGCCCTCTACAAAGTTAAAGACTGTTACATAAAATTGAAATTTTAACAGACTCAAAAGCAGCAATACAAGCCATAGTCAACAAGGATGTGGCTGATTCTGCGGTAAGGTAGCGCAAACTGCAAATTCTAAGACTGCATAATGCAAACAAGGTAATTAAGCTTCACTACCATCACACTGTAATGTAATACACTATACGGTAATAACAAAGCGGACTTTTTAGCAAAGAAAGGAAGCAAAATGCTACAACAGAGCAAACCATTAATTTACAGCTCTCTAGATCCAGCTTTTTTTAGGTAGGGGGAGCAAAGGGAATGTTACAGGGTAATAAAAACATAGCTCACTCACTTGTCTAACAATGACTTTGGCGTTTTCCTAGTTTAATTGAATGTTATGGGGAAGGTAATGATTCAAATCTGTGTTGGCCTAAAATGAAAATTTTGACACATCACAAATTATATTGTTTTATTTTGTTTCTTTCTACCCACTAACTTGTGCAATCACTTAAATTACAAACAAAAACATAGTTGATCACCCTACCTTATTCCACTGGTACGCACTCTTAGCAGCGCCGTTCTTCATGAGGTTGAGCAAAGGTGTCAACTCCTTCCACAAGGCTTCGTTCTTCTTCCGTCCGTTGGGTGAGCGCGAGAACTTTCTGTTGGCTACCACCTCGTTCTTCTTCATGAACGCGAGTATGTAAGCCTGCTGCTCGATAGTCACTTTAACCCTTGCAGAAGAGAGATACAAGTCAGTCCCTCGGCCCCCTCACGCGACGGGGGACGCCGATCCACATGACTTTTAGACTTGAATCCCAGTTTAAACTTGTACCCACTACTCGCAAAACGATTCTTGAGCCTACGGTACAGCAATGACATGACTCTCTACGTAACGCTTTAAGGAGAGAGACTTGCACGCCACCTTTCAGTCAGACCCACATAAAAATCTAGCTACCTAGTAAAATACGCCCATTATTAAAATTAATCAAAGTCAAGTATGTTTTAATTGCAGTATTCGACTCTCACCATGGTCTTCGTTCACTAGGAAACTGCATCATGTTGTGTTACCGGTACCCTTTTCTATAGATTAACATTCTTGACTAGGGTATCTCTAAGAAACGTAATTCATTGTGAAGGTTTTAATGTTAGGAGTAGTCTTTGCACTTAAAAGGCGACTGTGCAAGCATGGTAGGCAAAGTCCCAACAGCGCGCACGACGAACTGACATCACAAATGGAATCACATAGGGAAAATTTGGGCCTAATAGTATTTAGATAGGTGCCATAGGTGGGGCCCTAGCTACGGTAAATAAAAATTGGTTGACAATGTAGTCATGAGACCAAGTGAAACTGTGACCAATATCCCTAATCCTAGATCCAGCCCCACTAACCTCGCCTGCCGGTCATCCGGCATCATACGCATAACCTGTTGGTGACCCAGCGTTGTAACATATTGCTAACAAGATGGTGTTGCTGTGATATCGTTAGTGAGTAATCGCAACGCCGTTTTATGGTACATTTTAGTGTCGAAACCAGTGCCAATTTAACATGATTTTTTGATGACACACCAATCTGTGATTAACAATACATAGATGTTTTTTTGGGTTTCTGCTGATTTTTTTTTGTTTTGAAGTTATTTACTTTTTTAATTTTCGTGTGGAGAAGTGTTATTTTAATTGTGTATGATACGCATGTTCGTCCCCCGATTGCGGTAAGTGCGTTGAGAACTTGAGTATAGTCTCACCATGGATGAGATTTTCAGTAGGATAACGCCCCTGGAAAATATCTCCGGGCGCCAAAGCGGTCAACGTATTTCGTCCCCCGAAGCCAACGCAAATGTCGAGAGGTAACCAACCAACCCAGCACGTCGGGTGCTTCCACGATGGTCAGGCCTAAGGATGACTTGATCACCATTCCCACTTCAAATCGTTTTGCCGTCCTCGAGACGGACGATACCACGCCCGACCGCTGGAGTGCAGGCCTCAGGCTATGATACCAACCAGGACGCTATGGACGGTGTTTTGCCTGTCACCGTCTCACCTTCGAAAAAGGTTCATACGCCGCCAATAGTGGTGTATGGTTTGAACGCTACCGCGACCTTGTCGCTGTTGTTAAGTCTGTTGTGGCTGATCATGGATTCACGATCGCGTCGCGCGTGGATTCTTTTGCTATAAAAGGTGAAGTCTTTTGATGATTTCCCGCGTCCTGTCCGACGCCTTACGGGGACCGCAAGGTACAATTCACACATATCCAACGGGTGAGGTAAAAACAGGCTTTTTGTCCTACGGGGTTTGTCTGCCCGCCAATCAGCTGTGATGTCCGTAATGACCTAGTCGACGGAGGATACGCAGTCCGTACGGTCCCCCAGATGACTGGACCGGGTCCTCAGCACGCCCCGATACCGCTGTTCGTAGTAACGACTCTGGTGTCACCTGACGCTCCGTCGCTGGTAGATCTGCGTGTCCTAGGACATTCCCGTGTTACAGTTGAGCCTTACAAAGGTGCAAAGGGTCCAACAATGTGCTTCAACTGTCAGAGGTTTAACCACACCTCTACTTTCTGCAATGTTGGCCCTCGCTGCTTCAAGTGTGCTGAAGGACACAGTGGTCGCGACTGTAAGAAGTCACCCCTTGTGCCCGCAAAGTGTGTAACTGTGGTGGTACCACCCTGCTTTCATATAGGAAGTGCCCGGCATATTTACGGGGCAGCGTCGCAGCACCTGAAGCCTACCTTTCCCAAACGAGAGCGTCCGACAGCTCGCCCCTTTCCCAGCTGCCAAGGCTCGTCCGGGCTACTCATACAGTGCAGCGGTCTTTCCAGATCTCACAGATCAGCCATCACCATCAGAAGGTAGGAATATGGTACAGATTCCCACCCAGACTGACCCGCGACCTTCCAGAGCTGCACGATCTCCTCCGCAACCCATGACGGAGTCACCACCACCTATGAGTTCTGCCACCTATGGTATGATCTTGGATATTTGTAAAGCTCTGGCGTCCATGACCAGGGGACCCAATTATATCTATGATGGTAACCACGATTGCCTCTCTAGTGGAAGGACGCTTCAATGGTCCTTAAAACCCCCCGGATTGCACATTCTTACCTGGAATGCTGGTGGGGGAAATTTAAATCCAAGACACCCGAACTTCTCCTTTACATGCGTCAGCATGATATTAAATCTAGCACTTTTACAGGAAACCTGGTTAGCTCCTCAAGTATCTTGGAAAGTGGCGAATCAAAAGGTCTACGTGGGGAAACCGGGTGGCGCCCCTGGGATTCGACAGTCAGGAGGGACGGCCATTCTTATTAGTACACAGGTCGATCATTTTCAAATACCTATTCCGCCTTTGATCTCACTTGAGGCGGTTGGTGTTCCAGGTTAAACCCCCAGGTGGCCACCTCCGACTTATTTCAGTGTACAAGGGGACCAACCACAAGACTTAATGTGGCTGACATTGATATCCTACTTGCCCCCCCCATACAAACCGTCCTCATGGGTGATTTTAATTCTAAACATCCGTCTTGGAATTCCCTGACAGCCAACACAGCAGGAAACCCCTTGCGTGACCACGCTGACCGTAGCACATACGTTGTGGCAGGTCCAGTTGACCCGACGCACTTTCCGCTTGGTGAAGCCGTGGGACGTCCTGACGTCCTTGGGACATCGCGTTGTTGGCCAAAAATTCGTGCTCGTACAACCTTGGGGAAACCCCAGCTCTCTCTTCAGACCACAATCCGTGGTCCTCAATCTAGGTGACAGACTCCTTCTTTCCCCGCCGTGTCCAACGACCCTGATTTTCACAAGGCTGACTGGGATGCTTTCCGCGCTCATCTTGACGCAGGTCTCCCTGAAGATCCCCCACCTTTAACTTCTACGGTTGACGTGGATGCAGCGGTAGAATCTATCACTTCACTGATCCAAGAGGCAATTGCTACCTCGACACGACTTCTTCTCGTGGGCCCCATTACCCTGTATGATTTGCCAGAAGGACTTCGCCGTTCAGTAACCTTCAAAAATCGCCTACGAATACCCGGCAACGCACTCACTCTGCCCATGACAAGACCGCTTACAACAGAGCATCAACAGCTCTCAAGCGTGATATTGCGGGCCCTTTCCCATCTGAACTCTGGGATACTACGGTTTAGCGGGTCTCGTGTCTCCGGTAAATCTTATGGCGTATGGCTCGTGCCCTACAACGTATTCCACAGGCGGACCCACCGATTCAGGGACCACAAATCTTGGCATGCCCGCTCTGTGGAAAAAGCGAACGTTTCCCGGGAGACTCGCTGGAGGCCCCATTTACCTTGACCCACCCACAGCCTCTACACCACAAGTGGAGGAGCAAGTACTTTCCCGTTGGGCACAAACTCACCACGTTCCACTCCCTCTACCAGATGGAGCGGGATGCACATTTGAGGAACTGCTCCAGATTGCGAAAGACCTTCCACACAAAAGGCTCCAGGGGATGAGGCATCACGGCACAAGTTGTTCTCCAATTGTCAATGCGAGCAGCAAACACGATAAAATGCTATTTCAATGCAGTTCTTAAACTTCAACATTTCCCAAGCTCTTGGAAAAATGCCAAGTCATTACATTTCTGAAACCGGGAAAGTCTGCTCGGGGACCCTACGAGCTATCGCCCTATCAGGGCCCCCTGTCTGTGTTATCCAAGATGCTGGAGCGTGTCATCCTAGTCCGTCTACAACGTCACATAGACAACTCGAACGTTCTCCCGGACGAACAATTTTGGGTTTCGAGCAAAGCACTCCACAATACAACAGCTAACGAGGATAACTGATAAGATAACAGATGGTTGGAACAGCGGCTGTGCGTCAGCGGCGGTATTCCTTTACGTCTCCAAGGCATTTGATCGTGTGTGGCATGTTGGAACTCATTCACAAAACTTGTACACTTTCAGTTCCCTGATTATCTAGTCTGCTATTCAATCCTTCCTCACTGAGCGTACTTTCTACGTATCAAAAAATTCTGTCTCCTCCTCCCCCAGCGTCCAATTCTTGCCGGAGTACCTCAGGGTTCGGTGCTGAGCCCGCTCTATTTAATGTCTTCACAGCCGACATGCCCCCCCGCCGGAAGGTGTTACCTCGGCAAGTTGCTGATGACTTCGTGGCTCGTCAACTAATCGTCCCATGGATCGCAGTTCGCGTTGGGCAACGTTACCTTGACACTATTTTAGGACTGGTACGCAAATTCACGCATGCCCTCAATGTGGAGAAGACTTTAAGTACTCTCTTCCATGGTCTAGAAAACGGCTCCTCCTCGGTACGTCTCAATGATGTCGCCATACCCTGGGCACCCACAAAGATGCCTGGGCATAAATTTAGACCGTAAAACTTACGTGGGGCCCACATTCCGGTCAGCAACTCAAAAGGGAACCGGGAAACTCGTCTTCTGTACCCCTTCTGCGGAATGCACAGCTTCTCGGTTAACGGCCAAGCTTCCGCCTCTACACGTCCTGTAATCCCTTAAACGGCGTTATACGATCTCTGTTGGGGAGGATGTGCAGCATCCCACCGCAAAACCGACTACAAGGTGCAAACAAGTTTTTCGTGTGTCCCTTCTCTCCCTCGCTGCACGAATGTCTGAGGTTCCGCTGACTCGGGCTGCAAACCTTGTTCCCACCAATGCATTGCTGCACAAGCTGCAGATTTACGCATCTCTGAAGCCGGGACCAATCCCCAGTTCTCACTTCCACAAATTTTTCGGAAGAAGCGACGTATTCCCGCGCCCATTGCAGCTCTGGACCCCGTTTCTTTCCTCCACGTCGTCAGGCACGGCTTTTGCGGGCTCGTCAACGTCCATCGCCGGGCGTCGTCGAGGGGTAGTGGAACCCCCGACTAGACCCCGTGACGATAAAAATAACTTCCTGGATGTCTCTGTGGGACTTTTTGCACGGATGCAATCCCAGAAGTTTGTTGCCATTTCAAGTTCCGGCGGTATTTTACCGAAACCAAAGGGCCGTCACCAATTACCATGCAGCGCAAGGACGCTGTCCACGCCCAACTCTGGACACATCAGTATTTTAGTTAAAGGGGTTCGCACCAGGCACTAAAACTACCCGGGAGAGGCTTCGAAGCCCCCGACCATCCCCAAACAGAAGAAATTTGCCTTCTGTCAGTGGCATGAAATACTTAGATAGGTACCCGTCATTACAATCACAAACCTTTGCCTTTCGGCGCCCGACACCACTAGTTAACCATTGTGTCCCGACATCACTAACCTCGCCTGTCAGTTGCCGCACACTAGCATAACCATTGGTGTCCGACATCACTAACCTCGCTGTGGTGCCGACATCACTAGTCTTTTAAACCCGTCAGGTCCGACATCACTAACCTCGCCTGCGGTCGCGGACAGAGTCCTGTCGTCTAAACCATCGTCCCGTATGTCTCATCAGGGCTCAAAGGTCAGACTCGTCCCCGATCCGTGGAGAAAAATCATCTCGGAGTACGAGGGCTGTGAGACGTTCCGTTTCCCCTCGTAATCCACTCTTCCTGTGGAGAGAAGAGGGGAGTGCTGGTTTAGGGCTATGTTGCAGTTACTAAAGCCCTGTTAGGTACACTATCACACTTGTTGGTGCAACTTATTTAGTCAAGTGTTTATCGCACCAGACTTTGTGTACATCATCTAGAACTGTTGCTGGAGACATTAACGCACCTAAGCCGGGCTTTACAAACTAAGTGCTTCTACGTAGCATTGCTCTAGTGTAGGGTGACCAGGGTCCAGACGTTGCGGTTTTCCGGGATTGTCCCGTTTTTTTGTGGCCTGTCCCGGTGTCCCGAAAATAGTTCTCGGGACGGCAAAATATCCCGGTTTAAGAGTTCATCCAATTAATTTGTATTTTCCATTTAAATTTATATTAATATACAATATAATTTTTCAAAAGAAAGCCGATACAAGTTATACAAAATAATATTAAATATGAAAAGTACTAATACTACAAAATAAAACTCTCTCTGGGCTACCACTTTGTTGCTGCAGTGAACTTATCTCGGCTTGAGGGGGAAGGGGTGGGGGTGGGTGGGGGGCTGCCGGCGAGCCGCGAGCGGGTTGAAACAATTAAGGGTCGAGTGTCTCGTCGTGGCGTCAGTCATTGCGCCTACTTATCATTTCCAGGAACCTTACTTTTTTACTTGCACTGCACTCTCAAGGCAAAGGCCAGCCCCCAACCAAACCTGTCTCAGATCTCACTCCAAAAAAAAAAAAAAAAAAATTACCCCCAATATTTTCCGCCTCCTGCAGCTGGGGCTTTGCCCCAGACCCCGGGTAGCCCACACAAGTCCATACAAGACGAAAGTACATGTGTCCCGGTTTTTACTTTTAGAATTATGGTCACCCTACTCTAGTGGCATAATTTTAGACTATTTGTTATGTATTATTTATGCTAAACCAGCTGTGTCCAACTCCAATTTAGTCATCCATTACCTTAGAAAATAACGTGGTAGGCAAAGCTTTGTTTGACAGAACTAGATTATATCTAGTTGCTGTACTGTTAATGAGCGGATGGAACAACACACGGAGCATGCGCTTGGTGAAGCGTCAAAAGACTTCCATAGTTAACGGTAGGGGCTATAGACTCTTCACTTCACACACATTACATCAGAAAAGAAGTATACTCAACGAAATGATCACATGACAGAATGTCGCTCAGCCATTGGTTGAACATCGTCAACCAACATCTGGTTAACATTGATCAAAAGTAATCTCATTCAACTTCTTGTCAACATATTGGCTTGCTCGTCTATGTTGAGTCAACAAGTTTTGGTGTGACAGCAGCATCATAGTTCTGTGTTATCTACCCTACATCAGGTAAACAAGTTGTATCAACATGTTGATAGTGTAACAGGACTTTTGCGCTAGTATTCTGTTTAATTGTGTTTAAACTAGGGTGTATGAGTCGATAACTTCTGTGACAATAGGCAGGCGGCAGGCCTAATATTCTTACACAAGAGTCTGCATTATATCCTCAGGAATCTACCTATTAGGCCCAGGCCTACAATAAAATAAGAAAATGAGAGATGTAAACTGATGTCATGTCAGCACGGGCGGCAAAGTGTCCTGATTGAAGCGGCATAAATTTTTGTCTGTTTAAATCAAAATCTCTCTTCCCGTTAAACACATCAGTTCACACCCACTTTACAAGGTCAAATATTAACATTCATATCCCCACCCATAATCTGTCTCTATTCTCTAGAAGCCCAAAAGCCTTTCGCTAATCATTACTGTTTACAACAAGCTTCCCAGTTCCCAACAACATTAAAACATCCCCCACCATGGCCTTCTATAAATCTCATTTAAAATCACTCCTCCCTCCAAGAATACTTCTCTGCCTAAACTGTACAAATACTTTTCAAATAATACTTTTTTATTCGTAATCATGTTGTATTATAGGCTCTCCCCTACAGTATGTGCATATTATTATTATTGTATATAGACTAGGGATGGGAAAAAGCGTTTAATTTCTTAAATGTTTAACCCCTTGAAATAATCGCGTTTAAACGATTTAAGCCCTCTTTCTATCGCAATTTTGTACTTATGACCGGCCGACAAATAATAAACAAGTTTTATTCTCACTCTCGCATTTAATGACCCGGCACTTCCACCATGTGTAACAGACAAGATGTCTTAATACAGTCTGGAACCCAGCACCTCCACCAAAATTAAGCACTTTTACAAAATTAGCGGCCTAATTTGTTAGTCCGTGTTTGTGTAGACCCTGAAAGTGATAACAAAATAACATTTTGTTTATTTAAAAAAAAAAAAAACTAAACGTTTTGCGAATTTAATAACCTCTAACTGTCCACTAAACGTTTAAACGTCCCATCCCAAATATAGACGCTCTCTTTTAAGCACAGGTACCTGTCAGCATTGTTATATTTAGCAGGCATAAAATTAGGCTACTATGTAGGCCTATACTGTTTTTGCTAACCTATAGTGTAAATATTTGTTACCTATGCATACTAGGCCTAGTAGATCTATCTATATTTTATATTTCTTTGTTTCTTTTTTCCCCCTACAGTTAGACATAGTATTGACGAAACAAATCAATTAGTGAATAAATTATCTAACTGGAACACGTACCCCGTCGGACAAGTGTGACGGCCGTTCCATCTTGACGTCGACCTGGTGGGGTTTCTCGAGCGGGGGCTGGTGTTTCCTCGGTCGCCCCACTATCCCGGAGCCGGGCCCGGGTCCCCGCGACTTGTACCGCGTTTCAAGGTCGTCGGGGCTCTCGAAGTCGACGAGCTTCGAGGACTTCTTGCGCACGCGGCCAGAGCGAGACACTCCGGTCACCTCGATTTCTGGAACGAGTCGACACAACGCCTCACCCGGGCTGGACAAACACCAGTTAGATGGACTGGACCGCCGACCAACTAGTAAGTGGTAACACCCCGGTCACCTCGAGGTCTGGAAAGAGTCGACACAAGCGCTCAGCGGCGCTGGACACAAACACATTTAGATTGACGCGCCCCAACTAGTAAGTGGTAACACCCCGGTCACCTCGAGGTCGGAACAGAGTCGACACAAGGCCAGCGGCGTTTGGACACAAACACGTTAGATTGACTGACCGCCGACCAACTAGTAATGGTGTACACCCGGTCACCTCGAGGTCTGGAACAGAGTCGACACAAGCGCTCAGCGGCGCTGGACACAAACACAGTTAGATTGACTGACCGCCGACCAACTAAAGTGTATTTATCCTTGAGATACAAAGTGACCAGTGAGTTGGCGAGGCGGGGTGGGTCGCCCCGTCCATTGTCTGCGTGGTAGCTACCCCAATTCCGAAGGTGCTAAGCCTAACCCCACACGCTACTACCCTGACTAGAATTTAAAAACATTACCAATTACCATGACTGACAGTCGAATTCGTGTTCATGTTTTTGTAACAAATAATACTGTGTGTTTACATGGACCTCAGTAATTGATATTCCATCCCTTAGCTCGGCTAGCGATACGCAAACAATGAACGGGAACGACCCTACCCGCCTCGCCACCAAAATGGTCACTTTGTATCTCAACGATAAATACACTTTAGTAAGTGGTATATAAAAATAACAAAATGGAGGACAGGGGGGATGAGGGCCAGATACAATGCAAGGAGAGATCACGTTTTTTTTTTAAATTGGGCCTACCTAATGAATTTTATTAAGAGGATGGGATAGTCGCGAAATTAAAACCAAGCGAAATTTCAGTTTTTCGTTATATTCTCGAGAACGATGCAAAATACCTAAAAACTGATTCTAGACTGCTATATGGTTTTGTGAGAACTATAGCCTGTACGAAAAAATATTGTAATGTGATGGTAATTAAGTTTTTTATTACAAATTTAATTAATTAAATGCATATCTTAAATACAAACCGCACCGATTATTATATTTGAATATGTTTTCTCATTATATTGTTCTAACAAAACCACACAGGTAGCGGTCTAGAATCAGTTTTTAGATATTTTGCATCGTTCTCGTGATATCACGAAAAACTGTAATTTCGCGTGGTTTAAATTTCGCTACTATCCCATCCTCTTGTTCAATTTTTAGTTCAAACACCAGATTTCACATGCCTAGATTAGGCCTACCTACATTATTAGAACACTGAATTATCTGCATAAGGGCAGGACAATAAGGCTGGTCAAACTAATCTCCCACCAGAGCGCAGAGCGATCCGGCTTTGGTCACAGTTGTCTGGACGTTGATGTTTCCTTTAATGGACCGTTAATCCATTAATACCCTATCTGAAAAATGTTTAGCTTCTTGTTTATATACTTACCTACTTTTAAAATAACGTGAAGAAAAAAAAAAAAGGATTAAAAACAACAATCATAGTGCACAATCGGTTCTAGCCAGCCTAGCCTAGGCCTATATCTTGTAACTTTTAGTCTTGTGGTGGTCAAGTTCTTTAGGCCTAAGTGTAGTTCTTCAGTTTAGTTTTAAAGTCTCCACCTGGAGACCATCTGGTACCATCCATCTGGTACCTGGATCCAGGTAACAAAATCGAATCAATAAGAATATTACCATATAAATTGCTTCCTCGCATATATTTAATATTGTAGGCAATAGATAGGCCTTATTAATTTAATTAAACTATAACTTTGTTGACATCTTGTGATTATTTAAAGCATTAATGTCTTGTAACTGCCCACACTTGAGCGATGGGCTTCTCTCAATGATGCTCTTGTTTGTAAAAAAAAAAAACTATTAATCATGTAGACGGAGGCCTAACTATATCTTCTACTTTAATATCTTTATATATTTCTCTCATGTTTCAATTATTACTGTCTGTTTATTAGACGAGTGAGCGCAGCGAAAGAAGTCTACAATTCAAGATAGGGTAAATGGTGCTTATTCTATGATGTGTTTGCACTAAAAAAAATCAGCCGAATCGCTGAACAGATTACGCTGAAATTTTAAACAGAGATCTGGTACCACCGTACGAGTTTGCTGAGAACTGCTAACAAAATCAGAAACATCCGCTGCATTTAGGCTAAACCTAAAAAAAATAATAAATTGAAAAATAGGTTTAAAGGTTTTCTGTCACGGTTGAAGATGATTTTCGACCATGCTCATATTATTTAATTAACTTTGAGTTGTCGTAAGAATGAAGAGAGCGTCGAAAACTAGAATTCAATCGGAGTAGTGGTTCGGAAGTTGGCGGGAGTGTTCTTTTAGAAGTGGTGGGGGTGAAACGTCACCGCTACGAGTCGACTCTTGGATGCGCGCGCAGATCCCTTGCCGGGCAGGTATAAGCGCGTATAACTAGCCGCTGTCGACTCGTGAACATTGTCACAAGAAACTGCTTGGGATTTCATAATCTATTGTAACTTGCATTGATCAATCCTGAGGCATAATGTTGCAATTATCATTGATTTAAAAATGAAATTACCACCTAGATTTAAAATATTCTTGAGGTGTCCAACAAACAACAAAATTTGGGAAAGTAAAAATGTCGCTCACCTCAGTTCCTCACTGTTCAAAGGACACCGCGCAATCAAAAACAATATTATATGCAATGATGTATTGTACTGTTCAAAGAACACCGCGCAATCCAACAATATAATTATTATATACATATAATGTTCAAAGGACACCGCGCACGATGCTATCTTTAGTACTCTTGGAATCTTGAGAATCGGGACAGTTGCATTTCTTCCAATGATGGCCGGGGAATTGGAGAGATGTTCTGAGACACATCCACAAGATAAGGAAGGTCATCAATGGACACATCTATGTCACCTCTGACGAACGCCAAAACACTTGTCCTCACGGATTACACGTTTCTACATCCTTCTTTGCCAGCTTGGACTTTAGCGTTACAGTGCGATACGTTTTTATAATGATTGATGATCGCCAACATGCCGCGGAGTACCATACCATCGTAGAATAAGGCTGATTTCTTTGGCAAGTATTTTAGCCGCTCATTATGAAACAATTTTAGGCTGCTCGTGTGACAATACTGCTTTGTATGCCGCAAGTCCTGAAGGAATGTATTGTCCAGAATGATGTTCGACAAAACTCTAAAATCGTGAGAGTTCTCATCTATCCAGTCGACGTCCTTCTCCCTATCCTCGTCGAAATCGTCATGGGCACACAGTGGAAGTGAGCATTGCCTTCCTATGTATCGTGTGAGAGAACAGATTTGAACTTTTAGACCAAAACAACGTCGTCGCCATTGCAGGACATAGATGACCACCACAAATGGTTGATTAATTATTTGGTTTCCAGTCTTCCAAACCAGGTGATTTCTTCTCGACAGCTTACATATCTTTGGCCATGCTCTTACTCTTCATGTTATACATCAAATCGGCAGGAGAAAAGTGATTGGAACATACCACCGAAGTCACACTTGGCGCAAAACCAAACCAACTGATTTTATTCACCCACGCTTTGTGACGGACTGGAGATCGAACCCTGCTCGGAAACTTGCGAAAACTGATTCGTCTTCTGTCAATTACTTGTCCAGGACTATTTTAACACTTGGAGACTGAACAGCATGGCATGATAAAATTGAAATTATAACAATTTTAACCAAAAAACACTCACTACAAAGACAATAACGCAATTAAATACCCTCCTAGACACATTCACAGCCATAATATTGTGTATAATTTGTGTTTGTGTTTAATTTATTGCGTGTAATATTGTGTGTACAATATTGATGTGTATGTTGTCATAACAACACTAGAAGACCATCTTATGGAGGCTGGACAAAATGAATGACAATGAAGGTAAACGACAAGCCCGCGGAGCGAGACAAGCGCGTAACAGCTCACACTGCACGGGTGGAAGTATGCAAGCTTGGCGCTGGCATACGAGTAGTAGCGGTGACGTCACGAAATCGGCTGCCGAGAGCTAAATCGTCCTAGCTCACTGATGTGAAATCGTAGAGACTTCGCGTTTGCGGCGTTCGACTTTTTGCGTGTATGAGCACATTTCATATTCGTGACAGCCCACCTTTAAGAACAATGATTTTGTTTTTGAAGATTATTTTTTTATTTGTTATTTGTAGTGACGTGAGTCGGTAAATTAACCGGTCAGAGAATTTACTGAGCATCTCGGTAAAATGGTAAAATTTTAAAACTTTCCATCGTTATATTCTAAAGACTAATAAGAACCTACACAACAAGAATGCAGTGAAAATAAGTCAAATAACACTTACAAAAATTAAATATAAATGTTAAATTTTCCATATAAAATTCTAACACTAAGGAAAACCAAAGAATGCAATGGAAATACTGGTAAGTCAATTAACACTTTAAAATTCAATCAATAATCTGAAAAGAGCTTTTCTGAACATAGACATACTTCAGTCTATTTCATTAGCTGAGTAGGCTACATTCATTCGAATCTAATTAATATTTTTATTTTATTTATTTAACCATACAAAGATAATTAAATTAATACATTATTGTTTAGTTTGTACTTTGTATGGAACAGTAAATAATATATGGTTGAATATAGGCCTAGCCCTAGGCTATGCTCTTTTAATTGATACACCTTCCTCATCACAAAACCTATTTATGTCTATGCCAATATGCTTAACCCGAGAGTAGTCGCGTGCGGTCTTTTAGACCGACTTTTTTTTTCAACAGTTGGTGTTTGTACAGCGCGCATGCGTGACTTGTCTAGTTCCGCCTACCTTCCCAAAATAGATTTGCGAAGCCAGTGTGCAATACGCGATTAAGTGTTCTGCAGAACTTCATCTCAGATGAGAGGTCCTGTTCGGTTGCTTGGTCTTTTCGACCGCTGCGCGACTACTAAGGGAGGCAAAAATATGCATACTCATCACTATTATGAGACATGTATTTTGTTATTGTAGGTTGATTATTCTTCAAACATAGTGTTGGCATAATATTTCTGTCTTGGTTTACTAATAATTCGAACTACAGGGTGTTTCAAAACATATTTTTATACCTTTTTGTTGGTTTGCACCATTCTGTGTTTGATTGATTATTGATTGATTATTTATTGATTATTGATTGATAATTGATTAATTTAACCATGTATGCTGTCACATATATGATAAATTATCTTATATTGGTAATCAAAACGTCATCCTAACGTTATTAGCCCATAATAAATAATGCGGTCTAAAGGACCGGGCGCGACTACTAACGTTACAAACAGGGGCGCGACTACTCTCGGGTTAATACGACCAAAATCAAAATTTTACAGATTTTACCGTTTTTCGGTAAATTTACCGGTAATTACCCGAGTTTTAAATTCACGGTAAATCCACATCACTAGTTATTGTCAGGCTGTGAAACTTGCATGCAGTGACCAAGGTGTATCGAATCTTGCACGCTCAAGGTTCCCCCAAATAGAGCTGGGAGATTGAGAAAACCTTGCAATCTTTACTCGTATTTTGTACTGGCTATGCTTTCAATAGTAGGTACTCTAGATGCATTTTAAAACATGTTCTATAATTTTTTAATACAATCCAGATAGTCAAACTTATCCCGACCGTTGTTTGAACCCGGGTCTCCAACATTCCGGGTGTAAAGGCGCCTTAGCCAACTAGGAAAAAACACCAAAGTCGTTGTTAGACGAGTGAGCTAGTCATGTGTTGCGTACCCGGAAACATTTACATTTAAATTGATTGATTGGTAGGCCTATAAATTATAGCTTTGAGTTTAGTTGATAAGGGCGCGTCAACTGTAAGGTAGGCCCAGTAAGTAAAATCAAGACGTAAATAGCAAAAACATGGCGACCATTAATGATAGTGAAATGAGCGAGTGTGTGTTCAATCTGTGTTCATTATTCTATAAAATTGGTATATTTTCAGAGTGATTAGTATAAATAAATCGTTACCAGTAAAAATGAGTTCTTCTTCATTTATTTCTCATTTGATGTTCTTTTTTTATTGTTTTTCTTGAAAAAAACAGTGTTGAAAAGTTGGACCTCACCAACTGAACGAGTACCAAAACGACCGGTTCAAGCAAACTAAAAGTGATTAAATAAGTCCAGAAACTACTTTCCATGGCCAAAAACCAAGTAAATACGGCACTCTTTTGGTTGGTGTTGGCCAACTTTTAAGTTCACTGTTGTATACTGTGTTGTGTGTTTTCGATTTTGATGGGTTTTTTGGTTTAAAATAGCGACGTTAAAGGTTTTAAAGGTATTTTTTGTTTTTAAGTTTTTTTTATTATGTTTTGTAAGGTTACTTGCAGTATGTGGTGGCAGTGCTCAGTTCTCAGCATGAGTGGCCTAAAGGTGCATCACTCCTCGCTACTTATAATCCTTAGGTACTTTTGTTTATAAAACAGCATGAAATGAAACTTGAGAGTGCTTTTTTAATTATATATGTAATACAACTGCAGTTATAAAATTTAAAACATTTCAAGTGGTTTTTCGTCGTTTTTAATGAAAATAAACAGTGTTAAAAAGTTGGCCAACCCCAACCGAAAAAGTACCGTAAATACATAATAATATTCAGTTAGGAAAAGGAAAATCATAAATTTAATGCAAAATAACATTTCCGTCAAATTACCCTTATACCTACCCCTTACTTTACATGCTTTAAAAGATCTTGATATTCTTGTTTAACATTGTATTTGTTCTTACCAGCAACAGAATGAAGTTAAAATCACGGTCGAAATGTCACGCGCCTTTTCAAGAGCTCTTTTAAAGGTGGGAGCGTTTATTAAGCTACATAGCGATGATCGGGATCGGGAAAGGGCCACGTCTATAGGCCTACGTCCGACGGGATGTCGGGCGTACAGCTGAGTTTGTGCTATACATCCAACGGCAGACGGCCAAGGAGCGCATAACTTAAGGATTTCGGGTGCGCTCTTATCGATTAAATCCTAGAACTAGCGCGGCGTACTACAACTAGGCGGAAAGTTCGACTAACCTAACGAAAGTACACAGAGAACTTAATTACGTCCACAAGCTCGGCGGGCGTACAGCCTGTGGTTGCTTGCCCGTCCGACCCATCGGACGTAGGTATAGACACTTTGTCGGAAAAGTGAGTTCTAGGGTAAGCCTATCATGATAGGCCGGCCCATAAGCCTAGCCGAAACGACAGCAAAATATGTTATTTAAATTGAATGCGTAATATCGAAGTGTTTGGTTACCGGGGGCGTTCGTCTACTAGTGCAATCACCCTATACCTAATTTGTTTGTTGTTCAGGAACAATAGGCTAGTCTAAGGTAGGCCCTAGGCCTAGGCCTAGGCCTAGGATATAGCGGCTAGGGCCTACAGCCGGTTTCTTATAGGCTAGCTAGAGCCTAGGCCTATTTGTAGGCCTACCGTGTACGGGTTAGCCTATAGGGCCTAGGCCTAGGGGCCTACCAATCCACAGGCTCACAAAACTTTCCATTTATTTTACTAGGTTAGGTAGGTACCTAGAATAGGCTAGGCCCTATGCTACGCCCCCTATCCCAATAGGCCTAGGCCTAGCTAGGCCTAGGCCTAGGCTACGTTCCCTATCCCCTAGGATCATGCCTCATGCCTGACACTTCGGCAGGGCCTAGGGCCGGCACTTCTTCGGCTAGGGGGGTCCAACTTTTATACACCTTGTTAACACTGCTATATTGCCTTGTTACTACTTATGTTAAAGATGTGTAGGTACTGTCGTTAGGTTAGACGAACTTTCCGCTGGCTACAGTGCGCCGCGCTAGTTCTAGGATATAATCGATAAGAGCGCACCCGAAATCCTTTCCGTTACAGTATAAAAGTTGGACCCCCCTAGCCGAAGAAGTACCCTAGGGTCTGGGGCTAGCTAGCCCTAGCCAAAAGCCATTTCTCTAGTTAAAGTTAAACTATTAAAAAGGATTTAAGAATGAAATAATAACCTTCTTGCTTCGCACGCTTTGCATCAGACATCTCAGCCATATTGTCCGGGGTTTTCTTTCTTTTTGGTGACTTATCCATATTTTTACCGCTAAATAAATTCCGAAAACAACAAAAGTTGAAGACGCAAGTCGAGGTTCAACTTTTTCCGACAGGATGCGCGAGTGCTGCTGATTTTCACAGCCTTTAAGAATTTAAAACTTTCAAAAGGCAGTGTCGACATAATATGGCGCTACTTTTCAAAAATAGATTATACATTTTAGTAACAAATGAAATTGGTACTTTACGTATTCGTAAAAATAATGCATGGTATTTTTATTTTGCTGTTAATAAAGATAACAAGATAATTTTGGTGAGAAAACTTAAATTTATGAAAATTTTCGAATTTGTTGAAATCATTTTTGAAATGAAATTCCCCTAGAGTAAGTCGATGCATCAGCTTATATGAAAACTTAGTACAAATTAATAATAAACCAGGCGAAACACATAATTATGCTTAGCAATCTGTGAGTACGAGTCATTGGCGTAGCTAGGAATTCCAATTCAAAGGCCTGGGTGCAAGGCTGCTTGATGGGCTTCCTAATCAGGTACTTGTGTAGTTGGTGTGACCCAACTTTTCAAAAAAAAAAATTTTTTTTTACTCAACCTACAAAACCTTTAACGTCGCTATTTAAAACAGAAAATGACTTTTAATGGAAAAGTACTTTCGTTTAAAATAGCGAGGTTAAAGGTTTTGAAGTTTTTTTGTTACTGTTACACCAAAAACGTGATGATTTGAAGCTTACCGCCCAACAGAGGTAACTATCTCAAATAAATCCCCTTAAATTGGGTCAAATTGAAGTTTAATCACTTCCTAATTAAAAGTAAATTAATAAATTATAAGGATGTGGATATTGATTTCAGATTGTTAATAAAATATAAGAATGTTTGAATCTAAATAATTGAAAAGGTTTACTGTATTAATCAAAAACATAAATTACATAAAAGATTTGCATAATCAAAGACTACTTTAAATTACATGGCAATGATTTAGTAGTAAATAAATATGGTACCTCGTTTTACAATGATGTCTTGATGATGCTGATTAATGTTGCTGATGAACTAATAATAAATGTACGAATTCGATCTGCTTTAGCACTGAATAATTAAATGAACACTCGGTAAGTTATTCACTGTTCTTCATCTTCATAACTTGGTGTCGATCGTTCTGTTCCCGTTGTAGTACAACTCCTCCATAAACCCCCTTGACACCTTGTCGTCGCCCACGATCCACCCTCTAATTATGCGGGCACAATACTGTTTCAACTACTCTACTACTACTACTCTTCTACTACTGTTCTTCACTGAATGCCTGGCTCCGGAGATCGTCTTTATATAGGGTGGTCAGGTGATCAGTGATGACGTATTATTTTCTAGATTGATCTTGTTGTTTGTTGAGTCGACAGGGTCGGTTGTGATGCACCTTACCCCAGCGGCTTCCAATGTTCCTTGTGCCCTGAGGCTACTCGCTAATGGGTTCCTTTCATAAGGTGTTTACAAATTCAAAGGTATCTCAAGTGTTCCATGTCCATCACAGGATGTCAGATTATCTCTGTTGACGCATCTTGCAACCATTTCAATGCATTCCGCTTGGACCGCATGTGTAAAGCTGATGCAACTGTTTTATAATGTTTTTATTACATGTTATTATATTATTGAAATTCATCATATTGATATTTATTTATGTAAACAGGTTCATGAAAAGGCCGTTACGGCACAATTACCCCAGCAATGAATGTTTTAAGTGTGAAGCAATTAAAATATTCATTCAAATGACAGAAACCCTTTCAATGAGGACTAAACTTAATATAATAGTAACATAAATTGTCTCAATTGACATTCATTTTAACACATCTTAACATTATAGGAAGTCGTCTCAAACACGAAAATTAAAAATTACTACGAGTACATTTAACTCAGTAGTTGTACTTTATCATAAATGGATCATTTTGCTCTTACACATATCTCTCATAGTCATACGTCATTACCCATGTTGGTCCGTCTTTTATCTTATTTTATTTCCAACCTAAATTCACAAATTCAAAACTCTCGTGTCATGTATATTTACTTTTAAACTTCAATATTCAATTACAATTATGTAACCTGACGTCCAAACAATCGTTCCTTCTCAAAAATTCTCTTTACTTGCAAACTTTATTTCATTACTTCACTTGTGACTTGTATTTAATTCATCTCATTTTACTTTACCACAATACTCGTTTTAATTCTTCAATTCTACCTTAGATTCCAATGTACCCTACTCCATAATACGTATTCAATTCACCTCGTCAAAGCTATGTGCAGCTATATCAAGCCTACACCCAGCCCAAATCTCACCAACTCAAAAGCCCTGTATGACTATATCCAGTCCATACCAAGCCACAAACTCATTTCCATAAATCTCAAACTTCAACTTATCACATCGTTTCGTCATTACTATCATCTTTATCTCTGTTTACTACAGCCTACACGGAATCTTCGACTCGTTATCTCTCAAATTACTTATTTCCATCTCATCTTGTCACATTATTACTTCATCTCGAACCGATTGTCAGACACATTACTAAAACTCACATTCACAAATTGACTTGTTATTTAAATTACTTGATTCACAATTAGTTACATCTTCAATCAATTTTTCCCAATTTCATGATCAAATCATTTACTCATGTCCTTTATTATTTTAAAACCTTCAATGACACATTTTAAACCGACTAGACCAAACATCGTACTATCTAGACGTAATTCTGACCTTCACCCTATTTTAGAACCTCTAGGAGAATCTATCCTTGTATGTTGACAATCTATCAACCCCATCTCAAATCCTACCTTTCTTCAACGAAACTGAAAGTTGTTTACTACCGAATTCATCGACCTTTCTAGACCACTGCTGTTCTCAGCTGTCCAACTCGTACGTAACAAAGATGTTCCATACGTGATATTCTATCTATTTCCGCATTCTTTATTATCTTTTGAATCACCATTACTTTATTATTATTAACTATTATTGTCTGATCATTTTTTATTCACATTCTAATTCTAGATAAATTTTACAATTATTTCATTGTATTGTTGATTCACATTTAAACAAATTGATATATTTTTCTGCCATTAGCTCTTGTCCTAACCCTTAAAAGACAGATACCAAAAGCATTTGTGTTTCGGCTCCTGTATAAATGAATCGCTGGACAAAACCCTACCAACACCCTAACTAAGATCGAACCAATTGCTGCTTACTCAAGAAGGACAATTACTTCTTCGTTCCACCAATCTTCAAAAGTCCTGTATAGCTATTCTTTCAGCCTATACCAAACCCAAACCTCATCAACTCAAAAGCCCTGTATAGCTATTCTTTCAGCCTATACCAAGCCACAACTCTCATCAACTTCATCAAAACGCCTCTCTTATGGGCAATCCCTCTAATTCTGCAATGCTATAATTAATTCGATTCTCAACTTAAATGCTGCTCAAACCTTTCCCATTATCGATTCGCCAATTCATACCGAATGAAACACACCTGATTCAATACCTAGCTTTTTCATCACTAAACTCTCACAAAAAGTGTCCCGTCTAACTTTCCTACACTATCATCAATCAAATAAAAAGTGCTGCATACTTAAAAGAGGCCAATACAAACTGCACGCTTGCTGAAAAGATTCACTAACAGATGGTTCAAATCTCTGATTCGGTTATCATTCCCTGTCCTTGGTCAAATGTCCCCCAATCACTACCCCTACGCTTCTGCAATGCTACCTACAATTATCTTCATTCTAACAGTGTATGAAACTAAAAGCGATTCACTATGTTGAAAAAGTTCACCTTCCCCAACTGAAATTCATAACTGCAATTCTATTCTTCACTCTGTACCAAAACGCAATCAGACAACTAAATAGCAAATTATGATTTCAAATAAAACCTGGAATAAATTATTATTGTTCTTCATACGAATTCTTTCATTACTTTATGTTTTCTTTTTTTTTTTTATACGTTTTCTTTCCTTACTTTATGTTAACATTGTTACTTGTACAAATTGAAAAACCAGACAACACAAACATTACGTCTTGACAGTTTCGAACCTTCCCTTTTTTCTCACTATTTATTTTTTTCAATGTCGATATTTCGTAAACTTTTTGATCCACTTACGTTCTATTATTTATCATTACTTCCATATTATTCTATCCATCTATTACCAACTCACACAAATCAATTAATTAAAATCTACATTCAAGAACATTCTATTTCAAACTTCATTGATCCCGAGATTCTCGACCCTTCTATACCTGTTCCGACGAGACCATTCACAACTCTAATCTTTTCCGAAAACACATTTTTTTTTGTCACCAGTAAACTCACTCACGTAGATAATTGACCGACATCCCACTAATGGATGTTTACCGTTTGCACTCTGAGATGGAATGACATGCCGTGTTCCGCCCCCAAATATCTTCCAGTCCTTTCTATAGATGCAAATACCTCTCTTATGTGACAACACACTCTCCTCAATCCCTTCCCTCTTCTTTAGTATTATGCAATTTTCGATTTCACCTGGTTCTACGCTAATCTTCCACCTTCTACTTTTCAACCCATACCTGACTCTTCTGAACTCTCTAGCCTTCTCACAAAAATAATATAACAGATAACAATACAGAGGCAACAAAACATTTAATCCTTTACATATCTCTTGCTTAGTTATTTTCATAATCCATACCAATTTATTTATTTCATCAATCATCAATCCACTCTGAGGGAGCTCATTAAGTTTTTCCATTATCATACGCGACCTCCCAACTAACTCACACACCGTTGTCAATTAAATCATTGCTCTCTTTCCTTATCAAAGAAACCGCGAAACTCTCCACACAATCGAAAATCTCCTCATTCTCTCCCTCAATTATTACCTCATTTTCCTCACCCTCCGTGTCATCTGTCATCACGCCACTATCATCCTCACCATGAACCTCTTCAGTTATCAATTCAATGCTACTCAATTCTTGCTTTACTTTTATTTGTTTATCCAGTTCCTGTTTTAATCTCCTCATTTCTTCCTCTCAATCCTTGCCTGATTTTCTGCCTGAATCCTCTTATTTTCTTTCTCAATCTTAGCCTTATTTTCTGCTTGAATCCTTATATTTTCTTTCTCAATTTTATCCTGATTTTCTGCCTGTTTTCTCCTATTTTCTTTCTCGATCCCAGCCTGATTATCAATTTTTCCCTCAGTCCTAGCGTGAATTGCAGCCCAATTATCGAGTTTTGCCAATGTCCTAGCCTGAATGTCTAACAGTTGACGTAGCATTAACACTACATCTGGTCTAGCTCCTCCAACTAATTGATCCATTTCACAATTGTGTTTTTACACAGTTTGAGACACTTATAGCTTTCACCAACACTCAATCAATAAATCCACAAAAAGAAACAATTTTATTTTATTTTAAATGTAATTTAAATTAAAATGAATTTATGAGACACGAGAAACTTATCAAGGGCGATTGGTAATAATTCAAAAGCCTCCACGTTGTTGCGCCAAATTGAAGCTTACCGCCCAACAGAGGTAGCTATCTCAAATAAATACCCTTAGATTGGGTCAAATTGAAGTTTAATCACTTCTTAATTAAATGGAAATTAATAAATTATGAGGATGTGGATATTGATTTCAGAGTGTTAATAAAATAAAAAGAATGTTTGAATCTAAATAATTGAAAAGGTTTACTGTATTAATCAAAAATACAAATTACATAAAAGATTTGCATACAAAGACTACTTTCAATTGGCCAATGATTTAGTAGTAAATAAATATGGTACCTCGTTTTACAAGATGGTCTTGATGATGCTGATTTAAAGTTGTTGATGTATAATAATTAATGTACGAATTCGATCTGCTTTAGCACTGAATAATTGAATAAACACTCGGTAAGTTATTCACTGTTCTTCATCTTCACAAATTGGTGTCGCTCGTTCAGTTCCCGTTGTAGTACAACTCCTCCATGAACCCTTGACACCTTGTCGTCGCCCACGATTCACCCTCTAATGATGCAGGCACAATACTGTTTCAACTACTCTACTACTACTACTCTTCTACTACTGCTCTTCACTGAATGCCTGGCTCCGGAGATCGTCTTTATATAGGGGTGGTCAGGTGATCAGTGATGACGTATTTATTTCTAGATTGATCTTGTTGTTTGTTGAGTCGACAGGGTCGGTTGTGATGCACCTTACCCAGCGGCTTCCAATGTTCCTTGTGCCCTGAGGCTACTCGCTAATGGGTTCCTTTCAGAAGGTGTTGACAAATTCAAAGGTATCTCAAGTGTTCCATGTCCATCACAGGATGTCAGATTATCTCTGTTGACGCATCTTGCAACCATTTCAATGCATTCCGCTTGGACCGCATGTGTAAAGCTGATGCAACTGTTTTATAATGTTTTTTATTACATGTTATTATATTATTGAAATTCATCATATTGATATTTATTATGTAAACAAGGTTCATGAAAAGGCCGTTACGGCACAGATTCTATTTTAGATTTTTGGTGCTGGAATGTAATAAAATAGTACACAATGAGTTGTTCTTGACTTATTTCATCAATGGTGAGTGTTTATTGTTGATTTTAGTTAAAAAAACGGTATTGAAAAGTTGGGTCACACCAACTACACAAGTACTCCTAATCCTTGCCCTCTTTACCCCTTCTTGCCGTGCCGCATCTCTCAGGTCCAAGACGAAACTGCACCCCTAGCACCCCCGGTACGATTCCAAAACAATTTTATTTTTACATCTTATAATATGGTACGGTACTTATTGATTGTCGATACCGATTACTGTCATAATGCCCACATGCCGACAGAGATACACATAAGAGCTAGTGAACATAGGGTTGCCAACTTTCCTGTAATTTGTATTGTGTTAGGGCTGGGATAAATCAATAAATTAATTTCATTTTCATTTAGGGTAATCTAAACTCCCTGAGGTTAAAATATTTTATTTCTAAGTCATTTCCTGCTTCACGTATCAACTCTACACAAGAATCACTTTTCCCTTATTTCCACAATTATTATGAAAATTCAACTTAAGTTTACTAGCTTAAAAATACAAAATTTTTAAACTCACGTCTCCTGTTTGCTAAAATGTTCAAGAATTTGCAAACATTTTATTGGATGAGCGTAGCGAGCGTAGCGAGCGAAGCGAAGATTCCATTTCACTACACTGGAGAAAAAAATCCGGATTTTTTTTTTTTCTTTCTTTCTTTCTGTATTTTTGTCTGTCTGTTAACACGATTCCGGCTAAACCGATACTCCGATTGCGATGAAATTTTATGGAGGCCTTCTAAATCTCTGAACTTAGACCTGCCCCGTTTTGAGCGCAATCGAAAAATTATTTCTCATGAAAATCGCAATTTTACGATTTTTTTCGATTTTTTAAAATTTCTTCGACTTATAACACCTACATGCTTTATCCGATTATAATGATTTTTTCACAGAACCTTAATTTTAAGAATTAATATATTCGTGTAAAATTGTGCGTAATCGAATAATTATTTCTTATGGAAATTTCAATAATACGATTTTTTCCTTTTTTAAAATTATGATTAATTAAAAAAAATAAGTTAATTTTTTATTTAATTTGATTTAATTTTAAAAAAATTTCAACAAAGTTCTGATGTTTCACAGAACAACAGAAAATCCGCAAAACACATGGCAGCTCAATTCACCAATTACGCTCATCCAACAACGCGGCGGGACTTAAGCGTTTTCCTAGTTTTTAGTAACCATAAAAATGGAGTAAGTTTTTTAGCTTGACCACCGACGCTCCAACAGAGGCAATCAGGAAATGTTTCCAATGTGCGTGTTGAACTTTGACCTTAGTGAGAGTGTGCAAAACAAGTACCTAGCTTTCACCCTCCCCCCCCCTTACACACATTGGAAAATTCCCCTATTTACAATTTAAAAGTTGGCAACCCTAAGTGAACATGTTTCTTAAATTTTCTCAAGCTTACAACACTTTGGTTGATTTTCTTGTCAAATTCATGAATCTACAGACGAACACAATGAACATCGTTTGTTTGTTTTTGTTTGTTTATTTATCCATAACAGAGCAAAGTTCCAGAGATGGATTTGATAGAGTAATGTACACATGTGATAAACAATGATGAGATGGTATACTGGAATAAAGGACATCTTATCAATGAAATCTTGTAATATAAAAAGTTAACAAAAATCAACATACAAGAAGAAGAGATTTTTGGTTTTGGTTTTACTTTTCAATGTAATTTGTAATAAACTGATTTCATTTTAATTTAATTTAAACTTGCTGCGGTTAAAATATTTTTGTATAAAGGTACGTTTAACGTTTAGCATTTAATGCGAAGCGGTAGGCACGGCAGCCAATAAGATTGCTTGTTTGCACCGACGAGTCGCACAGCTTTACTGTTGAGAACACTCAACGGGCCTACCGCGTCGTTTGGAACGCCGAACAGTAATCGCACCTTAAGAATAAAAAGAAACTAGTATTTTATCGTTAAGTGTTAGTAAATCACACTTACAATATATCTTAAGCCTTGTTTTCATGAGTCCTCCAGAAGCGTCGTGACGAAAGTTAAGGCACCTATGTTAAATATCCGTCGCTCATCGGGTTTATTCTTTGTTGTGATTGGTCAATTATTAATTACGCAGCGTCGCGGCTAAATGGACACATGAAAATGATCCCTTTATGCATGGGCATGTTTTTGTTTGTCAATTGATATAATTTTTTTACAGAATTGTTTAATTTTATGAGAAAATCTTGAAACTTCTTTATTACTGGAGCTTCATATAAAAATTGGAAGTTTATTAGGCCAAATACATAATGAATAAATAAACAAAATTTAAAAAAATGTATTTAGAGTCTACCCACTCACTACTACATCACATTTAACATTTTTAGTGGGAGACAGTAAATTGAAAGCAACAAGCAAGCAATGACCAAAATATAATGAAATGGTTGTTCGGGATGATTGAAGTTGTTTGGCTACATTCTACAAATTAATATACCGGCAAGTCTGAAATAAAGAATTACATTGGATCGATGTACTGGGAACAGTAACTATTTGGGAATAAGTTAAATTAGGTTCTAAAGAACAAAGAAAATCTTTTGTTTATGATGGCATATTTATTTGGAAACAATTAAATGCAACATTAAGAATACAATTAAATCTCAGTTGTATTCCTTTACAGACAAAATGCATGCACGTCACACATTCTGGACATAACAAATTCAAATTGTAGCAAACACTTTCCTCATACCTGAAACTCAAGGTACAATCTCGGAACGGTGAAATTAATTGTTTATAAATAATTAAATATTAGATTAATCATCCGCACTCATGTACACTATTATTACGTCTGCATAATTATTAATTAATAATTAGACACATCAAATATATAATTGACTCTATATCAAGTAATATTTTATCTTACAAAGCAAAATGACTGCTAAATATTGTAAGAAATAACTAACGAAGAATAAAAATACACATTAGAGAGCTAGAAATATTTGGTGGCTTAGTTACATACCCAACTGCTAAATCTTTTAACTAATGACATAAATATTAAAACTAATAGTTTTAACCTAGTACCTAATAACTACTATAGTAAACTCTACTAGGGACCAGATGTCTTTAAGTGTTGAAATGACAATGTCTGATTGGTGATTAGTGATTATGATGATTGATGACAATATTATTATTGAATATATGGTTTTTAAGCATAAGCCCGCTTGAAGGACATAGTTATTGATCCATAGCAGTTGTCGAAAAAGTTTGCCCCGACTGGGGTTCTGGGTTCGAACCCCAGTCGGGGCAAATTTTTTCGACAACTGCTATGCATGAATAATTTTTATTATTATTATTATTATTATTATTATTACGTGTTTATTCTGTACATTCACTACATATAACAAACAAATGGAAGGATGCAAAAAAAATGCTTAAAGCTTATATGATATTAAATAACTTTGGCCATATAATCATTGCCCCATTATTATTGACACTTAACAAAGGTCATACACCCAGCCATTCAAACTTTTTAGCAGTTAGCTTATTGCTTTTGATATCAACTACGAGATCATTTTGCACAACATCAAAATGGCATAATATTTTAATTTGAAAGTGTAGAAGCAAGTGTATGTTTAGTCAATGTAGTTAGTAGAAACATAACCTTAAAAAATAAATAGAACTCTTTCAAACAGTTACTACACTTTGTTAATTGTTATACGTAGAATGGGCGCTAGTGTATGGCTCAATTACTTTTGACGGCCATGAGAAGCACCAGTCCCAAACAAGCTTATGGCTGTGGGATAGATAATGGATATCACCCCTCACCCTGCCAGTTTGCTCTGTTGATTGCAGTACTAACCGACAATAGGTTTGTTCATTCGCAGACCTGGCGTAGACACTCGCAACGTGTCGGTGTAAGCACTTTACACTGGCTATTGGCGCTAGAATGCTAAAGTGTTACACTCAAGCGCAAACCAAGAACCTAATGAAATACAAGCATTTAGTTTTGTAAATCAACTGCAGTCAATTCTTGCACTTTGCCACTTTATCCAAGAGATTTGAGGTGTTAGTAGATCTATAATTGACTGCAACACTTCTGGCATGAATCCACATTATGGGGAAGGGGTGTAAAATAAAACACTATGTTAGGTGGTAGTTACGCGTACGAACTAATTATTTAATGGGACACTTGGTGGAAATGGCCGCAATATATAAATCAATGCATTGGTGTGATGTTGGCTATGGGCTATCAAGCAGGAACTGATAAATTGACTACTTACATTAGTATTTAGTATTTACTAAATTGGTTACATTTTAATTTGCAGACTAGGTTGGCTATGTCCAGAATGTGTGCCTGTAAAAACTGCATACAATTACAGCATAATTCCACTCTTTGTACACATAGGCCGAGGCGCTTACATCTGCGACCGTCGGCGTTTCAGCACTCCTCAATTTCCAGGAGCGATCGATAAAACTATCAATATCACTTAAAAATATCACATACATCAATTTTATTAATATTACTTTCATCATGCGTAACCACGAAAACAACATGTGAGCGCTTCTGTGATGTTTGCTCGTACAGACTTTTAAAGTCGGAATAGAGCGGCAACTATCGATAACTTGAAGAGAATTCGAAACCGTTAGTTTGCGAGTGCGTACGTATTTAATATTTAGATACGCGAGAGGCATTTGTCGAGTGATAGAGACCATGCGCGGTGGGTACCAGTCGAAGCTGGGAAGCTTAGATATTCCTAGAGAACCTACAGACGCAAGAGAAAGGAAAGCTAACATACATATTATTATTTAATGGTGTAGTTCCATGGACAAAATGCAAGACGTGAGGGGGTAATTATAGTTATTGTAGTAGGCCTATTGTTTACATTTAAAATACATCTACCATACGAACAAATTCGCCTCGGCACAGTCAATATTCAAGATAAAGTTCACGACAAAATCGAGTAAGATAGAAAGAAATCAGATTTCGAAACAAGAATTCTGAGAATATTTTCATGTTTTTCAATAATAAATTTTAGAAAATAGGTTATTCTTCAGACCGGTCAATCCAAGCTAAAGGATCACATACTCATTTAATTTATCAAGAGTAGTCATTTTCAACAGATTCAAAACGTATTCTAGTATTCAATCCACCCTGTGAAAAGTTAAAATCCTTTTCTAAAAAAATAAGGCAAATTTTTTCGTTATTTACTAACAATAAACTATATCGTATGCGATGTCAGAACAATAAAAACAAAAGGAAAGAAACAAAACTATGATCAATCGCATAATTAGTACTAATTACTTAGTCATAAATGCATAATAATACGTACCATATACCGGTACTTAAAAGTACACACTCAATATATTTAGCCTACATTCCAGTATTAAATCAAATTACTTCTATAAAAAACAGTGCTACCGGAAGAAAAGGTAAAACCACTGTTTATAAATTCCAATTAAACGAAGCAATAGACTGAGTAATAGAGCAATGCCAAGCTGGTTCGCCCGAAATCTTTACCAGGTTCCCGTGATCGAGGTTTGGTCACAGAACTCTTTACATTGTGGTTCGAGGTTCCAGCGGAACACCAACCTAACGCACCACCGTATGGTAATAATTCAACAACATCCAGAAAACTGTGACAAAACGTCGATCATGCCGCGCGCTCTGGTGGAAATTATTAGTTTGACCATTGCCCTATTAAAACGAGCAGTGAGTTACACACACCTTATAATCGACACCAACTAGTGTCCATTGGGCAACCAATTGCATTCAGGAAAAGACAAGAGCAAGCTTCACAAAAACCCAATCAAACCTTGGCTAATCGCGGAGTACCTACTTACGTCTACCAATCTACGGCCTACGCAACTGATATTATAAAGTGCACAAAACTACATAGAATAAAAAGTAGAGCTATCACATTATTAATAAAAACAAATTACCACAACGGGAACAATAATATTTTTTTTGCAGATTTTCGTACCTAATCAGGTTTTACAAATACTTGAATAGGTAGTCTAAAATTAGCAGGCACAGTGATTGACAAAATAGGTAGGTACAGCTCAAAATATTTTCATGGACTTATAAACATGCAAGCTCTAAAATTTGTGTCCCCCATATAGCAATCTTGTTGTACAACATAAATACTATATTCTATATTTTATCCTTGTAATCTACTAGGTTTTAAAAAAAATATTATAATCGCTCGCAAGGTTTACATTACGGTTAGGGATGCACATCAATATTTTTTTCATTATCGATTATCAAAATGGTAATGTCATATCGAATCGATATTATGGATAATATCGATATCACCAATAAAGCCTGTTCCGACCAATAGGTGGAACCTCAAGTGTGGCAAATGTCATGTGTTTGGCTTCCGTTATCCACTGATAGCTCATTGTCAAACATAAATCTCGAGTGTGACACCATCAGCCCAGCCAGTGCATGGCACAACGTGTGATAATCTCCGTCTTTAGAGTTTAGTTTGTGCCACTATTGACCAATTATTTGATATTACGATAATCGATAATGAATTTTGGTTATCGATTATCGAAATTATATCCATTTTTGATTATCGATCGATAATATTGATTATCGTGTACATCCCTAATTACGGTCTCATAATATCCTGTACCTTCACAATAAGAATAGGGTTGTGTAAAACTGGATTTTGTAAGTTCCAAGTGAACTTTAACTTTAAGATTAAGAGGGGTTGTCAATCAAACTTCCCTTAGATTAAACATAGTAGTTAGAAAATTTCCCTTGTTTGCCATATCACGACAATGTTGTAATTTAGAAGAAATAAAAAGGATTTCACGATAGACAAGACAAATCAAACAGCTAGCGAACGATTCATTCTCTCTCTACCTTGCATTATGCTTATCTTCGTCGCTTTAAGATTGAGACAGTTTCACAGGTTCATTCTGTAAGACGGTTTGAGATCGGTCCCTTGAGGTCATAAATACACGTTAAAAATGCAATGCAAGACTTGCTTGCTTGCTGCTTTGGATGTCCCTTTGATAGAGATGCTAAGTGCATTCCTGGTTAGTGTATTACGTAGCAGTGAAGTACTACGCTAACAGCCTCACTACCGCTCGCTAGTAGGCTACCACATGCGCAGACAATAACTGCACTAAACCAACAACAGAAAAAAACTAGATTTTGCATCTGGATTAAATTAACTACAATGCACAACTTAATTCTAACTTAAGAGTTCTCAATGCTACCCCATCTCCAGCCCTTCGATGCATATACAATATACCAACACACAAATATTAGGGCTGTGCAAATAATGATTTTTCACTTCGAATCGAATTTCGAATAATCATACTAGAAAAGTTTGAATATCGAATAATTTTATCTTCGAATAATTTTTAATAATGACGTGAATAACAACAAGTGCGACCATCAAAACACTGAAAATCTGAAATCAACGGAAATGGTCACGCAGCAGCTGTTGCGTTTGTTGTAGTTGTAGTCACTACGAAAGTCAAAGAATTTTTTTATTTGTCACGAGCGCGCTCTGTCGATGAAAATGTGAACTTCATGCTCCCTTGCGGTGAAAGTTCAAACTACTTGCACTTTAAGCGGGCTTTTTAATAGTTGTGAGTTAATAACTGCAAGACTCACAACAGCCAAATAGTTCAAATTTCAAATAGAATAGGCCTATAGGTAAAAAACTATTCTCGAATATTATTCGAAAGTCGAATATTCGCACAGCCCTAACAAATATAAATACTGTTTTATAAAATACAAATAAACCAAAGTAATTAACAAATATTAATTTAATTAATTGATTCCTATCAAAACAAAATGTGTGCACTTCTTGTTATGCTAAAATTGTATAAGAAAATAAAAAGTCACACCTGGTAAGCTAGACCAGAATACGTAGAGCAGTGAAGCGGTCAAACTTTTATTCTTTGATTAACAAGTTGACTACGACAAAGAGTCAATAGATTTCTTTGGGAGTATTGTGATGGCAACATTGCATTTTGGTGCGGATCGCCTTAGACTCAATCTTACATCACAAAGAGACGGTGATAACATCAGCCTGTATTCAGATGAAACTACCGGCTGCACCAAACGATTTGCAACGGATAGTGGAACGATCCAAGTATAGTTACAACCAAAAAGAGTGCAGCAAAATGAGCGGTAGGGTTATCCTATATAAGCCCCTAAATAAATACTATTAATTTACATCGTCTATCCAAGATTGGTCTAAATGAGTAGAATGTTTACCCACATTTTATGCCCCGAGCTGTGCTTCGTACAATGACGATTACGACAAGCGTTCTTTTAAACACATTAACATTGAAAACATCAAACCAATGAAAACATAATAATTTACAATAAACAATGTCGCGAGTGAAAATCACTTATTGTCAAATTGTAATTTTCTTCTTTCGTGTGAAATCCTTGGTTGCTATCTTTCTAATTTCTTAAGTCAACTGGAAAGAAATCATCTCAAATATTTATTCATAACAAGTCGAATGAAAGGTGAGTTCTGAGGTAGGTATCTATTAAATTTACGGGACCTAACATTAGAGGTGTATTATTAACTTTTGTACAAATTCTGTCGCATACTAGATTGCACAATATCTTTCGAAACCAAATTTAACCTTCCGTTTTCCAACGTCGTTCTTCGCCACGGTTTACGTTCTAGACCTCCTCCACGTGAAGGGAATACTTAGGCGGTAGATCGAGCGGCTCTTGAACGTCGATTCCGCCCGGCACGAACTCGACGGAGTGGCGTTCGGGCGCCAGGCAGAACCAGAGAGCGAGCAGGACAGCGATGATGATGATGCTTGCCAACACCAGCCGAGGTAGACCGGACTTACGCGACGCGCAATCCAGCCAGTCGCTCCGAAACAGTTGGTGACCGAGTCTCTCTCGCTCCTCAGCACTCACCTGAAATTGCACCACAAACTTTTAGATAACAATTTTTTCCCCTATTAATTATGTTATGCAATGTCTACAGCTTACCTACAACCGACTTGACTAATTAGTAATTATGTAGGCCTACCGGATAAAGGTGTCCGATTCTGAACGTTAATATATTTTGCTTATTTATGCTAAGTCAGGTCATTAATATAAATTATAAATAGTAGGCACTATTATTCGATTTCGCTACTTAAGGGCAAAACAGAACTATTTGGGGCTCTAGTGCAAATTTCCCTTGAAAATAGTCCATTTAATTTTGCAATTTTGTTTGTCTTCATTTTAACTTTTTTATTTAAATTAATATTTGCATTCTCTCAATTAACATTTGAACATGTTACATTTAATAAAATTAATATAAATGCAAGAGCCACTTTAGCATGTAGAACATAGTTCTGAGTAAAATTTAAATGTGCACAAAATGGGTTAGACGAATTAATATACGTATTGTACCGTAAGACATTTACTCTGAATAAGTATTAGGGTGTTCCCAAAATGCCACAAAAAAAACAAAAATTTAAAATAGTAAGTCTCACCCCCCAAAAAGTTTCCTTTAGACTTTTTATTTGCACTAGTAAAATTATAGCCATTCGGAATAAGTTAGAGGTCCCCCAGGGCTCCCAAATTCTCAAAATATATGTCGGGATTCATACATTTACCGAATTTTGTATTTTTAGCTGTTTTGCAGGGAATTTTTATTTTTTGGGTTAGTGGACATGCTAAGTGAAGGTAGCATCAAATAGCTACCACCTTAGTCTTTGCAGTGTAGACCTACCCATGTGGTGAAATCATACAAAATATAACCATTTTCAGTCCGGAGACGCAGAACTGTAGACAACACCATATGGATTCATACTCAAAGAAAGAGTGAATTCTGGTAATTAATTGCACTAAACAAATGAGTCTGAGGGTTTGTGGAGATTTTCATTGAATTTATCCGATTTATATTATGATGTACCTACACCATACAAATATATATTTTTATTATTATATTTATATTTTGATTTAGGCCTATGGTTATTTATTTCGGTCGAGATGTGATTGGGAACTTTTTTTTTCCCCACCGGGCACAAAAACTTACACTGGGCAAAAGTGCACTTAAGAGTACATAATCAAGCAGTACCATACTGGCTGAAGTCACGTTTACCAATTAGACAAAAACATCACGTAGTCAAGATGATCAAAGATCTCTATGGCACACAAGTTGCTTTAATGAAACATCGTAGTAAGAGTAACAAAATGGACCAACTAGGCCTACATCAGTCAAGAGTACATTAAAAAAATGGCAAACTATTTGATATCAGTCATGCCAATGCTGATCATCTAGCTTTAAGAATGAAGAAGACCGACAGTTCCTGAAGCTACAACAAGATCCAGCACAGGATCTATTGGGCCTGTTAACAGAAGCCTCACAGCTCTAGAGACACGATCTGCCAAACGTAGGGAGCAGGTAGCCAAACCCGTGCATACAGCAGCTGTAGCAAACAGGTCTCCAGTAATGTCTACTTCAGCAAATTCTGCTCCCAATGAGTCCCAAGAAGAAAATTCTGGAAGGGAGCATGTATCTGCGATTACTTCCACACCGAACACTAGGCCTAGCACACGAAGTAGTCGCAAACGCCGTATATGTGTATTTTCCCCCAAAGTTTCTGCTGTATTGGACCGTACAAACATCAGCATTTGGAAGTCTACCATGATCATGGATTTTGTTTCTCAATATATAGTAGGATCTTTAACTTCCACCCAGTGCTATCTAAAAGTACAGTCCACCGACAGCGTCAACTTCGTTTGCCGTGAAACTGCAGAGCGAATTAAGATGGAATATTGTGCTACTAAATGTGTTGTACACTGGGATGGTAAGCTTTTACCGGATGTCACCGGTGTCGAGACTGGTCTTGTTGAACGGTTAGGCTACCGGTTTTAGTTTCCTCACTTGTGGACGGCTCAACAAAACTTCTTGGCATTACAAAGCTAGCATCTGGGTTTCTGGGACATGCAAAGATGCAGCTGTATCTGTTCTGAACACATTAAGTCATGGATTTGTGATTCACATGTAATAGGTGTTCACAACTGCTTCAGATACTGGCAAGTTCAATGGAGCTTGTACGCTACTAGAAAATGAAATTGGTAGAGATTTGCATTGGTTATCCTGACGTCGACATCATATGTTTGAAGTTCTACTGGCAGATACATTCAATCTTTGTCTTGGACCATCAACTGGACCAGAAATGTTATTTTTAAGAAGTAGCCTACCTACAAGGAAAACTAGTCTACGCTCAATACGCATGAACCTATAGAAAGACGAGTCCCACTTATAGTGGCATCAAGACACAGTAAAGTTGCTCTCGATGTTACAACCCAAGGGACGACTACTTAGAGTTTCTAAACGACTACAGTTTCCTTGACATTCCCGTTGAAGCTGGCCAGAAAAGCAGTCCTTTAAGGATGCTGCAATCCTCGTCACTCACTTGGACTACATCAACGACTGTGACTGGTGTTGCTCTCAGCAAGACTTTAACGCAAACAACCAAGAACGAGCAACAGAAGCAGTTTTTTGCTTCAAGTAGTTGAACTGCACCGAAAAAAAGTTAACCACATGCAATTGTGATGAACTAATTCAATGTAGCCTTGATAAGACAAAGAACGTAGATACTATCGTAATGTCGCGAATCTAGACAAAAGTCTATAAATTATGGTTTTCCTCAATTTTTAAATATATTAACTTCAAAGCCAAACTCATAGATATTAATTGGTAGATATTTATAGAAAGTACCTTTCAAGACCTCTCCAATAATATGAAATATCATTGTATGCTATTAATACGTCACCGTGTCAACTGTGTAGGTATGGTTTGGAGCTTTTTTGGCCAATAAAGCCACTTTGGAAGCCCTTGGGGGACCTCTAAACTTCAACCAAATTAGCTTAAATTTTACAAGTGTTAATTTGATGGTATTATTAAACTTTTGAATGGTGAGACTTTTATTTTTTCAAAAATGTTTTTTTTTTTGGGACACCCTAATAATTATGTTATACCTTTCCCCCTAGTTTCCCCTAGTTAGGCCTGATATATTTGGTTTATTTAGACCTAATAATGAATAAGATTGATTAGTCCTAATGGTTATAAAACAATAAAACAAAGATAAGTTTAGATTGGAGAAGGGTTGACAGGTTGGGAAAGCCAATAGAGCATAAAGCCCAGCCTGAAGGGCTGGGGGCAACAAAACTTTTCACCTGCATGCTGATGACAACTGCAGCTGACATAAAGTTGTTTGTTACCTTAATCCACGACGCGTTTCGTTCTTCTGGGACTCGTCAGGCCACTAAAAAATCACTAACATACAAACAAAACTCTCAACACATAACATAACCAAACCTGTGGTAGGGCCACGCAAGAAGCAAATTCTGCATGCATGTTGTCATCAGCAAGGTTACTTCACACACAATTCATACCGAGACACACCATCAGCACAACCAGAAAGGGGGCTTCCCTTCCAACTCTGGTGCTCAGGGGACAAAAAATCCATGACTTACCCTGGATTCGAACCAGGACCCTTGGCAACAAGAGAAAAACTGCCCCTCCTGCTGTTGCTTGGCCAGGGTGCCTCTTCATTCATTCTAAGAGAATAGGTTAGAGATAGGAATGGTGGAAAGTCACAAAACAGCACAACCAGTGGCAGTGGCACAACCACCAGGCTTTTCTCCTAGACTCTGGTGCTAGGATGACAAAAGAGCCATCGCTTACCCTGGATTTAAACCAAGACCCGTGGCAGAGAGAGGCTGCCCTACTAATTATGACTGGGATCCGAAAACGAAAGGAAACAATACCACAAGTTTCAAGTTCTTGGCTATGGCACTGGCACATGTGCTAGCTCTTGGCTGCAGGTGAAGAGGTTGAAGGAAAAGATGAGTAGGGTCTTAATAGGTTCATAACCTGCTAGGCCCCCCCAGCAGGACAAGGAGTCAACCTTGTAAGGAACAAGGAAACACGGACCCACCCCGAGGGTGTAGAGTAGGCTCGCCCATCTCGACCCTAACCATTTATTAGGCTACCGGTACCTCAAAGAAAGTATCGTATCGACGTAACATGAGCATAGAATGCAAAATTAGCATCCTCTGACCTATGGTGTTAAGACATCATTATTATCCATCGCCGCTTCCTACTTCTGGCAGGGTCAGCTTGGGTTTCGCAACCAAATTCTTCCAATTCTTTCTATCCTCCCACAATCCTGTCTCTGCTACATGCTCCCAGCTCTCTCCTCTAGTATGTAGGTCTCTTACTATGGTCTCCTTCTATCTCTTCCTTGGTCTCCCCAGTCTTCTTCCTTCAATCCTTTTCTTTATTTTTTTCTTCTTTTTTTTTTGACATACCATCCATACCATCCATACCATCCAATACAATCCATTATGGAAATCGGTCCAGAAATAACAAAATCCATCTCATCGGAGTATCGAACCCTGGTCTCCTGATTGCCGGTCGGGTGCTTTACCCCTAAGCTACCAATACAGTTTGGCTTCACTTCATAATATGGATTGTTAGTGCATTTTACATCTGACTAGATCTGGATTTATTTCCATATATAGGTAAGTAATCTATTACACCTACGTACGGGAGTGTTTTCTGATTAATGAAATTGAGAAAGTAATACCAGTACTTAGAAACTCACCTCTTCGTCAACCGGCAGAGTTCGAACGTGGGTTTCCGGCAAACGGTTGTCATCGATCCCGTGAGCCAGGTCTCGTTCGAGCTGCCTCCGAAGTCCGGGGTCCGTCAGAACGTCGTCCGGCTCAAAGTCAGCTGCAACCAACAAACAGTCTGCGTTCGAGAAACAGGCTCAAGAGTCAAGATAGCCTACCGTAACTTCTTTTGAAAAGCAGGCTACATACTAGGCCTAGTTACTTTAGTCATTAATCCTACTCAAATTCAAGAGTGCTGGTAAATGGTAATGAAAATGAAATGAAATATATCCTTCTAGTAATGTAATTCATTATGATAATTTATTTATACAGCACTACGGAATGAAGTAAAGCGATACCGAGTTGGCGTGGAGTAGGGAGGAATGCATCTCGATAAAATAATTGTTGACCTTGAATGATTTACTACAATATCGGCAGTGCTGTGACGTGCCAAGTTTGAGCAATCGGCGCGGGAGTGCAGCCGCCCGAGCCGCCCATAGCATACGTGCGTCATGCTAGTGGCCTATACTGTACTTCACGCCTTACGCGTGTTGTAGATCTCGCAGTGGACGAATTTTTCACGGAATAAAGCGATTAATGTCTTGACTGGTACTATTTTATGAAGTTCTGCAGAGCGGGCGGTAATTACAAAATTTTGGGCGGGCGAACTATTCGATTATCGATATGAGAAGACGCAATCAATTATCGATCGTTTCGAGAAATAATCGTATCGATCGATATATCGATTATCGAACAGCAACCCTATAGTAGTTACTAGTTAGTACCGGTAATAAAAATAGTTAAAATACCCAATAACTAGAGGGAATGAGAAATGGTGATATAAAAAACAATCCAAATTTCGTTTTATAAAACCCAAATTTTGCGTTTTTTGCGATTTCATTTAAATGGTCAAAAACATAGGCCTATATCTAAAAAAAAAAAAAAATTAAAAATTAAATGAAATGAAATGAAAATCCCTTTAAGCCTTTTAAGTAGGGATGACATAAATTCCAATTTGTTAGAATCGATCATTGTGACCCACAAATCTATTCAGAATCGATTCCCAAGCAAAAATAAATATTTGTACGCACCATTATTTTGGTGGACTATTGCCGCGGAGTCCGTGATTCGCGTCGTTATTTTGGCGGTCTGTTTCCGTGGAGCCCGTGACGTCACGAAACGATGTACCGCCCGCTGCGCGCGTAAGGTTCGGTCTGGACCGGCACCTCCACCAAAATTCACAAAAATTCTGGACCGGCACCTCCACCATCCCCCACATTTTGAGCTTTAAAATGCTTAATTTTGCGAGTTAATTCGCGTTTTGACCAGTTTTATACAATTTTGTTCGTTATTTTGCGATATACATGAGATTTCGCGAAATTCGCGTTTTCAAAATGTGTTTTTTCATCTCTAAATGATATAATTCGTCAACAATATTACATTTTAGGCAATAAAATGGATATTTAAAAAAATTCGCGAATTTCGTTATCACCATTTTTCACTACCTCTACCAATAACCACACTGCCTTTTAATTCAATATTTTTGCATGCAGGATGTAGGCCTACAACAATAATGGTATTAACTTTACTTTATAGTTTATTCATGTTATTTAGCCAGCTTACGACATAGGTAATGCGCTTTGGCAGCCTACAAGGAAGCAACTCCTAGCAAGTGCATCACATCACTGCTCTACCCTGTACCCCCACCACTCGGTGTGTCCCATTACACAAGCCAAGGCCCAAGGGAGGGTTGCTATTGGCCGGATGACACAGCGGCCTTCAAACTATTTGAACCCAATCGGCTAACGGTTCGCGGTGCAATCTTGGCTAGCCTTGTTGAAGGGTCCCCGTGAGAACCTTGTGAGTGGGAGAAACAGTTCTCAATTTAATCTCAAGAATTGGATTTGTTGCGTTTTGTGATTCACACTTCACTCTCGATTCGCAGTGTGTGCGAGTTCACTCACTTGGGTGGGAAATTTAATACATTTTGAGAATAAGGGTCCAGGAAAGGATACCAGTTCCGTCAATCAAATGCCAAAAAGCATATACCCCTAGGCCTCTACAGAGCCCATTGCATGCCGAACCTAGTAATTGGATGAGCGAAGCGAAGACTTCAATTTCACTGACTCCAAAAAAATTTAGCTACCTAGGGTGTTTTTTTTTTGTCTGTTTGATTGTTCGCTCTCTACCGGGCAAACGGCATATCCAATCTTGATGAAAATTGGAGGGGACCTTCGAAATCTCTGAACTTAGAGGTGTATTGCTGTTTTTGGGTACCGGTACAATCGAAGAAATATTTCTCATGAAATCATACTTTTACGATTTTTTTGATTTTTTGTGCAATATTTTCGTGCCATGTGGGCCAATTCTGACCAAACGGGTGGGGCTACGACGTTCATATTATACAAGGAAATGAAGGTTATGGTGATTGTAGTACCTTCTGAAAGAAAAAGTTGGAAAAGATAGCCAGAATCCATAGAAATAAAGCGTTTAATATAAGTTTTTTACGGTATAATAATAATTGACAAGTAACAATAGAAACTTGACAACAATCACCTAACATGCGTTCAAAAAGCTCTTGCAAAAGAAAAGTGGTCCTACGCAAACTAAAAACTTACAAAAAAGCTCATCCATCAACGTGGCGGGACTTAAGGCTATTGTACCGCCTCTGGGCGATAATTTGAAAGTCGAAGAAACATGTCTGAAAAGTTTGCTGAATGAAAGAAGGCCTAAAAGTTAACAGAAAAAAAATGTGAATTTTTTTGGGCGGGACATAGGCCTAACCTCACTTTTGGAAATTATATTTAGATTTTTGGACAAAAGTGTAATATACAAGACTAGTTCAAAATTAAATTTTGAGAATCGGTTTTCTGGACATAGTTTCTAAACACCTTTAGCTATAACTTGACTATAGCTAAAATAGTTTTCTGAAAATTCGTACACCAACTGTTATTTTCAGAAAACTATTTTAGCTATAGTCAAGTTATAGCTAAAGGTGTTTAGAAACTATGCCAGAAAACCGATTCTCAAAATATAATTTTGAACTAGTCATGTATATTACACTTTTGTCCAAAAATCTAAATATAAGTTTCCAAAAAAGAGGTTATGTCTCACGCCCAAAACTTCCCAATTTTTTTTTTCGCTTATTTTAAAGGCCTTCTTTCATTCAGCAAACTTTTCAGACATGTTTCTTCAACTTTCAAATTATCAGCCAGAGGTGGTACAATAGCCTTAAGCGTTTTTCTAATGTAAAAAAACTGCAATGAATGACATTAAATAATCTTAGGCTCTACTGTTATAAAAAAAAACGGTGCTATTGCAATCTGGTTGCTATCACAGCCACAACCAAAAATGCAATTCCATCAGCAACACGTAACGTCGTTGATCTAGGACTGCTGCAAGTGCTCAATCGTCCACGAGTAATATTCATAGCCAACTCATCTGAACTAGGCACCAGCTGTTTACCTGGTTGCACGACAAGGACGCTGTTGCCATCTTCAACGTAGACCGACCAGGAGATCTGCGCTACCACCACGTCCGCTTGAATCAGCTTCGCCATCGTTCCACAACCAATGTTGCAGGCGTACCGGTCTTGCGTAGAGCTGTAGGCCTCCATGCACGCTGGAATCAAATCAATTAGCTAGTTGGTAACAGGATGCCGGTTTTACAGTCAACTAGCCCTAAATTAAGGTAAATTTATGGGCCTAATTCGAATTGCAAAAAATATTAATTAGGTCCAGGTCTGATCTGAGAACTTGCCATAATCCTTGCGGCTGCAGGATCGATATCGCCTGGCCACCCCACAAATAAGCTACTCCGAAATAACAGCGTTTAACCGACGCGTCGACTTTTGTTCTTGACCGCGGCCGTTTTGACCATTTTGAACTTAAAACGTTTTTGGTGAAAATCATTAATGCAAAAGTAATTGAGAATATTTAGAATATGATTGTATAAAGCCATTCATGCGCTGAATATCGTGATTAGTGGAACTTGGTCATCCTTTAAAAGACACAGATTTTCACCAAAATGACCTCGAAGGAGAAAATTTTGATATTAAAAAGAGGATTTTAGTAGATACGTCGGTCATTGTGATGCTTTAAAACACACAAATTTTAACCGAAATGACCTTGAAGGAGAATTTTTTCTAATCCCCCCACTTAGTCTTTGGTACAGCTATGAATTCATTGATATGTGTATATGAATTGCTGGATACGTCACTGGTAAGCCAATGTGAGATGTGACTTCTCAATATTCTTGGTTTAAAAGCACCACGATCATTAAACATTTAGCAATGTTCAATAGGCCCTAGGGGCTTGCACACTGCACCACGTAGACCTACATGCTTCGCAGGCTTCTTTAGTTGCGTTGACATCTCTCGAATCCACATCGCCGGACACGAAGTGAACCAGGTTGAACGAGCGGCAACCATAATAGCAGACCAATGAATGTTTTATCTGAAAAGAAAACAAAGTGAGTAGGTAGGCCTAAGTCCAAAAATAAATAGGCGTAATGGAAATGGGCAATTAGTAGAGGCAAGGATTTTTTGCGACGTGTTTATTTTTAATTATTATTATTGAAAATTTCAAACATTTGTCGGTGTCATAACATGATGTCCAGCATTGAAACTTATTCACGAAATATCGCGAAAAAAGTGTGATCTTGCGAAATCGTCATCTTTTATCTGGAATCGCGAACTTAAAGCGAAATTCAATGATTTTTTCTAAATTTAATTAAATTTTTTTTTTTTTTTTGGGTGCCGGTATTGAATGTGGACAGCGAGCGCGGCTTCTCCGCATACACTAACATTCTAACTGATCGCAGAACGACTATCTCAACACTATGTGGAATTAATGCTGGCACTAACTTTTGGAAATTAAATGTACAAAATGTTGACATTGTTGGTTTTACTCATTTTGACGCATATGCCGTGTAAGATTTTTTTTTAATACATATTTTTATTTTTATTTACCAAAATGTTGTGTTTTAATATAGGCCTACCAAAATCCACTAGGCCTACTTTACCCAGTTTATTAACGTTAAGAGTCGGAAGCAGGGCCGAGCGCTTTCAAATTTTGCGGCGACTGCCTAAGATAAATCGTCCGCTATCGGTAGCTCTGTCAATACAGTTGCGTCTTCTCCCCTTGGGTCCTAGGCTACCCGCATTACCAGCCACGTTTCAAACCACGAGATATTATTTGGTGGCGAGTTGGATGATTTCATGCGACTGACTGCCACACCCGAAGTTTTTAAGGGACAAAATAAATAATTATAATGCCATTTGTGAAAAGAGACGTAAATTACACTCTAGAAATATCGACAGAACGTTTTATAACTATTAAAAGTGTGACAATTTTTTACGCTTATCCCCAAGTTATCGTTGCATCTGTATAAATATCACTCTAGACCGCACTTTTTACCGTGGTCATTGTTGGCCGAGTGTTAGAGCTCTCGTTTTGCATGCGAGAGGACGTGGGTTTTCGAGCCCCGTCTAGGAAAACTTTTTACTTTTGTTACTCATTCCATTATTGTTGTTCACTTATAATTTGTGACGGAAACAATTTTTATAACTTTCCAGTGCAAATTACTCTAATGGCGAAGGCTTTCTCGCACCCGTGCAGCGGCAATCGGCAAGTTATGAAAGTTGGACCCCTACCGGCGGTAGAACAAGATGACATTATATTTTTTTAGAAAGCCTCAAAATACATACCATAAACCGTATACGAAAAGAATCCGCCTTGTTCTACATGCCGTTTTGGCGTTTTGAGCGCGCCGCGACGCTTCCGCATGACGTTTCACCCTTTGATCCCGTTTCTAAATCAAAAACTTTGTACGATTATTTAGAAGACGAATCGACCGTTCCAGTGAATACCCACATTTACCCATTAAAATAGTTTAGAGTATTTAAATTGCCTAAAACGCAAAATGTGACTTATTATAAATTTTACTTTGATATTCAATGCCAATTTACGAAACGTTTGAAAAACATATTGTTGGTTTATCAGTCTTAAAAACATGCGTCACTGTATTATAATACTACAATGCACAGATAGTTATACGAAGTCGCTGAGATAGTGCATGACATGCGTTTGTTCGGCCCGCGCGTCTTATTTACTTCCGCTTTTCGCGCAGAGTACTACTATTCACTGTGAGGCCCGGGGGCCAAACCCGAACACATGTAACAGACAAATTGGCAATAAAACTTCTAACGTATGTAATAATTTAAATTTCCAATTACTTAATTTTTCTGACACATGTCACGTCAATTTTAAATTTATTATGTAGCACGTAGGATGTTAAAGTGTGCATGACATTCTTGTAGGGCTTCTACCGGAACGTAATCTAGGGCGACGGTCGTTCGCCGCAGCCAAGCTAGGCGATGGATAACTCGACCCTGTTTACTCCCACCCGAGTTGGGGGGTTTTCAGCTATCTGCACACGCCGCCCCAAAAAATTTACAGTCTTGAAACTCGGTGTATGCCCCTGATATGTGGTTCATGATCTACAAAAAAAATCAGCCCGATCCGATAACCAGTTCTGTGTTAAAATATTGCGTAAAATCGACGAAAAACTTCGGCTTGCTGGGTGGGATGGCTAACTAAAGTTTATCTATCCTTGAGATACAAAGTGACCATCGGCGGACGAGACCGGGATCGGTCGTCCCGTCTATTGTCTGCATTTTTCCCTTTCCACCTTTTTTGGCGTGACCGAACTTGGGAGCGAACATGGGTTTTTTCTACCTGCCTCCACACATTTCAAATCTACTGTGATGAAATAATGTATTCAGCGAAATATTTTTTTAAAATTGCATTTTATTTAATAACGTGGTTCAAATGTATAGCTTGAGTTATGAAATGCGTTTTTTTCCCTAGAGTTTTACGATCAAAACTGATAAAATATATAAATATTATTATATTACTAAATGATACTATCAAAATATATTATAGAAGCATTATCCGTAACCCCAAGTCAGTTTTTATCGTAGAATTTCGCCCCAAAAATGAAATTCAAGACTCACGTTAATATTTTATCAACGTTATTAGATATTTGTAATTGAACAAAAAATATCAATAAATAAATAGAACATAGAACAGGAAGAGAATACAGCAGGTAAAAACCCTCAGCTTCTAGGATGTCTATTTACGACTACACGCGACAACCCTTAGCAGCTGCCTCATACCCATACCCGCCGCGTCCGTCGATGGTCACTTTGTAACTCAAGGATTGATAAACTTAAAATAATAGATGGTAAATGGTTGGCTTAGCGCTTGTCAACAGGCGAAATGATCTTACTTCTTTTCTATGCAAAACTAGGAGAAAGAATGAAATGCTTGGCTAAACTTTATATCCCACAGCATTCACAGCCGAAAACTTTTGAACGAGAGCTTGGCAAACCGTTTTTTTTTTTACAATTTTTTTTATTTGGGGGTATTAAACTACCAAAAATATTTGTGATGTTCCCAAAAAACACGTGAAATATTAAAATTTTAATTGAAAGGGTAATTTTATTAATACTTGTTGGCCTATACCTGATGTTATTATCAATTAGTTAGTTTTGTTCATTAGTTTGCTCATTGCTATTAGGTTTTTAAACCTCACAATAATGAATATAGTATATCAGCTTGGTGAAAAAAACATTCTTTTCGGTAGGTTTGATGTCCATGTACATGGTTCTTCGTCATTTTTGTTTTTTTGAACAGTCTCTTCGACCTTAGACACTTTTTATACCGTTTCACCGACACTTCCCAGCTCTTGTAGACTATATCGGTTTTAACTGGGGGTTTTACTACTGTGGTATTTTTTTTTTTTCAATACCCACAAGATAATTGATAAACAGCCCAACGGCAAGAATAGTGGAATTTCACATTAATTTTTCAATATGTATCTTCATACGGTAACAGATACGAGTAAAAAACAAGTCTTTTGGTACAGGTCGATAACGACTCAAAGTCTAACAATTTGCCGTCACAAAATAGGGCAGTGTCTGATCGATTACTTTCTTGAGTTTAGGACACTTCCTTTTTGGTTCGTCATCCATAGCTACAATTCGTATAAACATAGATCTTGAAACACAGTTTACCCATTTTGGTAATGCATTAAAAAAGTTTTTATCATCTACTCCATGAAATTTAAAGTTCGATCATGTTATAACAATAATATGGAATCGAATTTGGTGAATACTATTAGGGGTATATAATTTCGATTCCAGTCATAGTGCTATAAAAGAATATTATCTTGAATCATATCTAGGTGCCAGTTAGGGCGCCGCAGCCAAGCCGCGGTGCCGCTATACACTCAGGCACCTTATATACAGCAAGCGATTTGAGGTGATTTTTTTAGATCTCATTTCTTTTGAGTGTGTAAGGTTTGGCTGTATTTTTACAAGTTTTTGTTATGTGTGGGATAACAAACACGCAAATTATCTCTAAGCACGGAACAAACAACAATAAACGTTGTGTAAATGCTACAGTAGCATACAACCAGACGGACTTTAAATTCCAAATTGTATTTACAGTGTTGGCCCACTATTCAGTTTTAAAAATTCCATCAAAGAAGCCGCTCTGTTTTAAAGAAATTATTATATTTGTGATGCAAGACTGCGATGCAGCTTTGTTCCTGCATTTGCTGTCGATTGACAAAAGCTGTAACGAAATGTTCAATTGACCTGAAAAATTAACATAGCATTTATAAAAACTTACAAAAGCTAAATCACCAAGACATTTGTTGATACCTACATGGCCGAATGGTAAGTATGAGCGGTTTGGCGCTTATATATCTCACAATGTGCTCGTCGCGACAGCGGAAGTAAATAAGCCGCGCAGACCGAAAAAACGCATGTCATGCCCTATCTCGGCGACTTCGTATAATTATCTGTGCATTGAAGTATTTAAACACATGTGACGGGATGTTTTTTAAAACTGAAAACCAAAAATATGTTTTCAAAAGTTCTCGTAAATTGGCATTGAATATCAAAGTAAAATTGATAAAAGTCACTTTTTTTCGTTTGTGCACAAACACTATAGTGACATATTTTTATTATATTTTGTTCCCCGAAAAAGTTCAAAACTTCCTAAATGAATATAAATTTTGTATCATAAGACTTATATTATTTCTATTATGGTAATTTTCAGCATTTGTAAGGTAGCGTCAAAATGTATAGGCCTAACGATTTTTACGTTTTCACCACCGTGCGCGACCCGGCACCTCCACCAAAATCATTAATAATACTCGCAACCCCTAGAGAAAATGAATTATCTTCTTGGAAGTGGAAGAACTATTTCATTGTTTTTTACTATAAGTAATTATCAGAGGAGCATATTTTTATAAAAAATAATCTTTCCATGCACGGTTATAGTTAAGAAAAACCCGGTCACTTTCTCACTAAAATTGCAAACCGGGACAAAAACGTAATTTTTATTAGTTTCTTGGACCCGGTACAAGTGTTATGAAAACGGTACTGTTTCCGGTCAAACCGGTGGTCACCTTATTTATTCTTCACTACATAATATCATGCGATAATAAATAATGTCAACATAATTACTTATAGTTAATTTCTCATGATACATCAAGCAAGCGGTGGATGCATGCTTTTTAAAACAATTTCTAGAAACAAAAGCTACCTTCTTTTGTTTATTTTGTTTACAATCTGTACCTAGTTCCCAAGATACAATGCTTTTTATTAAATTTGCTATGGTTACTGTCGTCATGTTACGAAAATTATATGAACATAAAAAACAAAGTAAGTTTCACTGGTAAGGGTCACTGGTAGGGCTCGACATTTGCGTTGACGGGGTAGGCCCTACCCCACGATGGCGATATCAGACTGTTATGACGTCAAAAACTGCCGTTTATCGGCTTTCGTACATGCGATCCTAACGCACAGACGCGGAACTCTGTGCAGCCCTCAAATCCCATTTTGGGCCTACTTCTGAGCCGTTTTGTTTTAACTTTTTCTGATGTAAAATTTTAAAGATTATGACCATAGTTATGGTTCAAACAATATCAAATTTCACCACAGTGTTCATAATAGTAAAATTAATACCGCGCTGTCATGAAAAATGGATATTATTATTTCAATGCAGTAAAGTTCATCATCAAGTTCCAAAGTTATCATTTTTTTCCGAAGCAATAACCGACCAAAGAAAAAAATGGACAAATCCGATGTGTTCAAAATTTATTTTTGAGTATGGTTGAATTTTTTCATAATTATTTGATCATAACTGTAGAGCTTGTTATTTAATTTCTAACACTCTGCAGCCGCCCCTGTAAAACCCGTCTATGCATTAGGCTCTTAACCCAAAATTATCAAATTTTTTATGACGAAATTTGAGAATTTTATTTACCCTAAATTCTTGGCCCTAGCAATTAGGCCTAGGCCTAAATTGATATGGGAGACCTAAATCAAAATTGGCTGTGTAGGCTAGGTATAATCTTACGTTAAAACGTAAAATTTAGGTCTGTACTGCAAATTAATCTTACGTTGAGTGCTGTGATTGGTCGTGATCACGTGATATTCAAACGGCAAGAATTGTGTTGTTGTTACGTTCAATATTTTGATTAGTGCCCCGTCACATGATAGGCCTAGCTGACCGTAAAAATAGCAAACACCATGTTCTTACATTCAACCATTGATTAAAGGCTGGTTCAACACGTGTAGGTCTAGGTCTAAACCTGATTTTAAGGCCTAAAATTTTTTTAAATATTTTTGTAAATATGCAAAAAGGGTATTATATAGACCCTAGCCCTAGTGGATGTGGAAAAAAAAAACTACAAAACCTAAAATGTTTCTAGGTTATTTAGGCTAAAACAAATACCTCAGGACCCTTTTTCCTGAAAAGGAGTTTATTAATTGTTATATAAAAATTTCTTTGGCCTATATAGGCCTAAGAAACATAAAGAATAGAAGTTTAAAAAAACAACCTCAACGGGGATTTGAACCAACAAACCCTCACACAAAAGTCAAACACGCTACCATCCTGGGCCCCACCGCACCGTATTATCCAGGTGAAAAGTCTTGCAAGTTCCTGGCAAAGATCTTGGGAAGATTTTTCAGCAGGGTAATAAGCTGCCTAGGCCTATAAACATGTTAGGTTGTTGATTTAACTGGATAAAGTTAAGAATAATTTCTTTTCATTCTTGTGTTCAAACGTAAAAATAATGTTTTGCTATTCTTACATACGTTTGAAACCTGGAAAAGGTGGGCAAAATAAAAAAGGTATTTGGGAGTGTGGCTACAGAGCAAACTCAGCTGAGAGGACCATCTTAAGGCTGTCTCAAAGAAGGGTTTTCGGTGCCTTAATTTTGTAATGCGAACTCTGAAAGGGGCAAGTAGGGAGAAAAAGGGAAATGAAAATGCAAAAACCCAGGGAGACCATTTGGGGAAAATGCATGGGAATTTTGGGATCCTTATGCCTTTTGGGGAAAAAGGGGAAATTTACAAAATGAAATTAGGAAATACAAAAAGACCCGGGAAAAAGGGGGGGCCGGGTGAGGTTTTTTGAAAGGGAAATACCACAGATAACAGAGTAAGGCCTAAAACTCACTCGTACTCTGTTTTTGTGGTAATACCGTATTTGGGAAAGGAAAAGAGGTAATAAAGGGAAAGGCCCGGGTGTAAGGACGTAAAAAGTGTCTCCGGTATGGTTGGGAATTTAGATGAAAAAAGCTTGAGGATAGGCAAAGCGAAGGCTGGCCCGGGACTGGGTAAAATTATGGGTGCTGACTAAAAGCTTGTTTTGATCGATTCAGGACTTTTTTTTTAAGGCGGGGTTTAAAGGCCCTATTTAAAACCCTTTTTCTTCCATCCCCCTTTAAAACCCAAAACCACCCTTTCCCAAATCCACATTCCACCCAACCCCTTACAGGGGATGGGGGGAGAGGAATAGCCTTTTTTAAAAAGGGTTTCAAAGGGAAAGGAGATAATTGTGGAAAAAAATTGAGAGAGGGACAGGGGCAACTGATGTTGGAAGGAACTCGTTAATGGCCAAAGGGTGGGGGAAAGTGGAATGGGGGGAAGGAAAAAACAAAAGGAAGGATGAAAAAAGGGAAGGAAGGATAAAATTAAAAACCTCCCCACCGAAAAACCCCAGCCCAATAGACATTTTCAAAATAAACCAGCGCCCTCTAATTTACGCGCGCAAAGCATTATGGGAGAAAGGGTTTTTAAACACGCTAATCCCATTGCTCGGGTGTTTTGGAAAAATTTGCTTTTCCAAAACAATGGCGGTACAGCCCACCCAAAAAAATTTCCCAAAACCCCAAGGGCATTTGGGCATGAAAAATGCCCCTTTTTTCCCAAATGCTTTGAAAAAGGGATCGGGGCATGGCTCAGAATTTTTGAAAATTTCTAGGCCTCCCCAAAATAGGGCCTAGTGGGGAGGCCCCAATAAATACAAATGGGGCCTACCCATGGGCCTAGAAAACCCCCCTACACTCGGGTTTAAAAATTGTATTTGGGCTGCCCCCTCTGGGACCTTTCCCAAAATTAAAATGGCCCCTACCAAAAATTTGGGAAAGGGATTTTTGTGAAAAAAATAGGGAAAAATTTTTTTTTTATGATTGGGCCCTAGCCCTGGGGCCCCCCCGATAGGGCCTTTTATGGGGTCTACTAGGGGGGGGCCCTAGCCTAGGACTCTTTTAAAATGGCCCTAGGCTGGGGCCTTGGGGTTTTTAAAACCAAAGGGGCCTAGGGCAAGGGATTGGATACACAAAGCCAGGGGGGCCCCTAGGGTAATTCCCCGGGCCCTTTTTAAATGATCCGGGGGGGCCAAACCCCCAGGCATAGGCCCAGCCCCTACACAACCGATTTTTTGTAAAGGCTGTTTTATATAAATTGGGGGGGAAAAAGTTTAAAATTTCTAGAATGTAAATTTAAATTTTTCCAAAACAAAAAAATGTTTTGGCCGGGAAAATCCAGTACCGGGCCTTTCAAAACCCAAAACCCCAAAGCCGGGACCTGGGCAAAAGGGCCTTTACCTACCTTACATTGGATTTTTTGGGCCGTTGGATAGTTTTTTTGGGCACGTTTTCCTCACCAAATAAAACCTTATTTTAGAACATCTAAAAAAATACCGGTTTTTGGGACAAATTCGCTGATTTAAAAAAACCCGAAAAACCCCAATAAAATTTTACCCTTTGGGGAAAATTGCCATTTTTATAAAAAACAATCGCCCGGAAAACCTTTTTTTTTATTGGAAAAAAGTCGCCCACGGCGTAGCTCTCCCTTGCAAAATGACACTCCCTTTTGGTAAAAACCATGAAATCGTTTACCTTTGTTTTTTCGGAACCCCAGCCATTTGGGTACACGAAAAAAACAAAAAGAACTACAAAAAAGTAGAAGGGAAACCCAAAAATTTCAAATGGTTAAAACTATTATCGATTTCGGCTGTTTTTTTTGTACTAAAACGAGTTATATCTTCACTTTTATTTTCCCAGTAATAACTGTCCAAATCTGCCCAAAAATTTTAAAAAAACAGTGTCCCTTTTAATGTTTCTGAAGCGGGGGAATAGTGGTCAATAAAAAAGTATTTTTTAAAAAAAAGTCGGGCGCCAAACCGCCCCCTTTTTACTAGCCTACCTTTGGCCCCTAGGTGGGAAGGAATGGGAAAAGGGCCCCTTTTGGGGCCCTTATAAAGTTGTTTTTCAATAATAAGGGGTTTTTAAAACCACGTTTTTTTTTAAAAAATGTTTTTACATGTTCTCGTAAAAAAAAACCTCATTTTCCAAATGGGTTTTTCCTGCGAGAAAAAAAAGTTGATGGGTTAAAGGGAACTCGGGTAGATGGGGCCTTTAAATAGTGTGGAACCACAAAACCCTTTCAAAGATTTCCACCCAAAGGGGGTTTGCATGGATGTATCGTGGCCCCACCTTTTTTCGATCATATTTGGGAATGTAGGTAAGGGGCCTAAATATTGGGGTTTTTTTTCCTTTAGTGGGAAAAACCCTTCCCCTTTTAAATTCATGCCCGTCTTTTAAATTTCTGAACCATCCCGTTTTTTTTTCAAGCCCCAAAAGGGTTTTTGCCCCGGGTTTTTTTTTGTTCCTTTTTGGGAAAAAAAAATAGAAAGGGGCCACCTTTCCCCCCTTCCTCTTTTTTTTCTTTAAAATTCTTTGTTTTTTGGTCAATTTTTATTTTTTTTCCCCAAAGTTCAACGGTACACACGGGCGAAGAACCAAAACTTCCTTCCGTCCATATCTGCTGAATCGGCGTTTTACACACCGAAAAAACAGATATGGAAAACGGCCTTTACCCGATTCTGCGTGCCTAATTGTTTGTAGCTGGAATTAATTTCACCTACTATCAAATGAATTTTTCCCGAGGGTTTCCCCTTCAGGGCCCGGAATTTGCATGTTTTTTTAAATTTAAAGTTAAAATTTTTTGCCCTTATTGGGGCCTCACTTTCATATAAATTGTGGAAAATTTATGACGCACTTTAAAAGGGTGGCTTTTTTTTACTTTTTTTGGAAACTTCGAATTCTACATGATCCTAACCTGTTACCTTCGGGGAAAAAGTATGCGACGAAACCCCCCCAAAAGTAACGTCGATTAAGATCGTTTCCGAATGAATTTGCAAGCTTTTTAGCGCCCAAACTTTTGGATCATTCGCTCTCGCTGGAAAAGTTTTTTTCCCTTTAACAAAATTCGTATTTTTTACCCCAGGGGGGTAATAACTTTTTAACATTTACTTTTTACCCCCCCTTGTTTTTATAAACACCCCAAATAAATTATTTTAGGTTGTAGGTAGGGTAGGTAGCTTAGGCATACCGGTAGGACTAGGTCTATAAAACACATCCAGTATCCTTTCAAAATATCATTAATCGTGTACACTCAAGTCATAAGCTAGCACTAGCACTACAATGCCCTTCCCATAATGCCAATGATTGCAAATGGGCCCATCAGCCCAATGGCAAACCTAACCTCACCCTCTAAACAACAACATCCGCAGACAAGTCAATCCACTCATTTAGGGTACCGTCCTTTCCAGGAAACCATAGCTGCCCCCAAGTATGTTCTTACTTCTTACTTAGTTCCGCGGAACTACCCGCAGATCCCCCTACATTAGAGCCCCTCTAGAATTATTTTATTTATAAAATTTTACACTTATATTTTGTTATTACAATAAGTTTGAAATGAAATGCATGGATAATTTGGCAAATTATCTCAGCATATTTATTTAATGTTAATGATGTACCTTCTCTTCTCTATTTCAGTGTATTCCCTGTTTGCACTCTGCGAGTATGTCGTGGTGTTGACTAACATGGGCTTCCAATGACTGCATACTGGGACTTCACGGGCGTGAGCTCCTACTCAGTCCCGGTCAAGTGCGCGTTCGCTGACGTCCCGTTAGGCGCGCCACGTTCACAGACTGGCTCTTGGGGAAGTGACGTCCTGAAATAAACACTAGGCAACAAACCCAGTGTCTACATCGCGTGTGAAGCGGTGAATTATCAGTACGTATTTCAATTATATGCCTACAGTGGAGTTCTGTGTTCGAAATTGGGAATTGTAGACAGTAGCATTACGGGCTACTGTCTACGAGTGTTTGGCGGCTGTGTTTGAGTAGCAGTATCCACAACAATTACGACAACAAAAAATACCAAAGCCAGTAACAGTCCTTACCGTTTCTCTGATGTTATGTACGTATTATGTTTGTATTTTCCATCTCTATTGTTTAAATATCTTTTTAATTCTTTAAATTTAAAAAAATTTTGTTTTTTAAAATAGGAAAAACTTTGCGCCGAAAAATTGCATACAACGAAAAAAAGGGAAAATAAAATTGGGTTATTAACAATTACACATTCAAGTCAAAAAACCCCCCCTTCTCCCACTACAACGGCTAAAATGTTTTCATTTTCTTTGAAAATAATGATAAATTTGTAAATTGTTACACGGTGAGCTCTATAAAAATTTTTGTTGTCGAAAAAAAAGGGCTTTCATATTTAAATTTTGAAAAAAAATTTTTGGTTTTACAACCCCCATTCGGAAAAAATTTCAAAATCCGCAGATATGAAGATGATAAAAGCCCCCTCGCAGAAGGAACTTTTAAATTTTTGAAAACCGTTGACCATAAATAAAATACTTTACCGGTACTATTTTTATTTCCCCGCGTACAAAACATTGCACCCGGTGAGGGTTTAAACCCCACAAGGTCCCAGGTTTTTAATTTCGGGTTAAGTCAACCCGATCACAAAGATGCAGGAACACTAAACCCGCTGCTCCAGAAGATAAAAACCAGAAAATCTATCATACAATCCATCAAAACCCATGTTTAAAAAAAAAAAAAAAACTAAAAACTAAAACTATTTTTTATGCTAAAAGGGAAAAACAGGGCAATAAAACAATAAAAATAAAGGGGGAAAAATTTAAAAAAAGGGTAAGAGGGGGGAAAAGGGTTTTAAAAGGGTTTGGGAAAGCAAAGAAAAACAAAAAACCCCAGCCTGAAGGGGGGGGGGGCCCCCCCAAAAAACCCTTTTTCCCCCTGATGCCCACTGCAGCAATTTAAAGTTTAGAAAGAATGAAAAAAAGTAAGTTGGGCCCTATGTAGAAAGAATGGCAATTGACGGAGTTTTTGGGTGGAGATAGGATCCAACAGCTTATCTTCAAAAACAAAAAAGTATTGGGGGGGTTTTACTGAATTTTTGAAGAAAGAAATAAAAACAAGCTGTGTGGGAAAGTCAAGTGTTTTTCTTTTTTTGAAATAATTTATTTTACTATTTTTCAAAAAATTTCAGCACCCCACCATCTTTTTTTGAAGGTAAGTTTTGGATCCTATCCCACCCCAATTTTAGGGGAAAAAAAAATTTGGGAACATTTTTAAAAAGTTAATGGTTTGGTTTAAGAGGGCATCAGCGTTTGGGGTTATAATGTTTGGAAAAGGTTTTTTGTTTTAAAAACTAAAAATTAACAAAAAATTTAAGCGGGTTTTTAAATTTATTCTCCGGGCCCTCAGTATGTAGGCCTAAAATATTTTTTAAAAATTTGGATGATAATGGCTGACGGGAAACGTTTATGTCCTCCCCAAAAATTGTAAAAAAAAAAAAATTACTTTTTATTGATGGGTTCTAGTACTTTAATTCGAAAAATTTTTTAATTTTTATAAAATTTTCTAGCTGATTTCCTTTTGGGGAAAGAATACTGTACTCTTGAAAATTAAAACTCACCATGAAAATTACAAACCCCAAAAAAGAACTTTTGGCGTACATTGGTTTTGGGTGATTTAATTAGTTTTTACTTAGGGCTGGTGTAATAGTAAATATTTTGTTCCAAATTTTTAAAACTCCCCCTACAATTTTAAAACGATCCTTTTCTCTTTTAGTTTTCCGGGTAGTCTCAAAAGGTTTTTAGGGTGAAATAAATGAAACGAAAAACTTGTAAATAAAAACAGTCATTGTAGAGGTTGTGTTTTTCAAGGGTCTTTAAAAAAAATTACCCGGGCTGAATGGACAGGGCAAAGAGAGAATAAACTAAACTCATTTTGGTTTTATTCCACAAAAAGAAAGTATTTTTTTCTATTAGTTTTTTCCCTTTTTTATCACACCATTGCAGTTCGGTACTGGCAAGGTCAGCTTGGAGGGTAAAACCCAAATTTTTCCATTCCAAACTACCTTGTAAAAAAAAAGTGGTTTTCTAGGCCGCTTCGCAAAGCTTTTCCAGTCCCGTTGGTTTGGGTTTGGGTGAGCTTTTAGGTTGATTTTTTTTGTCCAAAGATAAAAATGTTTCGAGTTTGTGATTGTTGTTTTCATTGTCATTGTTTTTCATTATTTAAGGGCAAGGGGTAAATCAACCATGTTTTCCCTTTTAAAAAGGGGGAGGTGACCGACTGCAAGTCTGAAAAAGGGCCCGAACCAGCAATTTCCCCCTCGTTGTGCCAGCCGCGGGAAAAGGGGGGCCCCCGAGGTTTATAATTTCCAATGTTTCCCTAAAAGTACAATTTTTTGAAAAATACCGGTATTTTTTTTATTTTTGAATTTGGCCAAAATACAGCTTTTTCTGCCATTTTGGAAAAGACCGGGGACAGGTGTATAATAAATTAATAATGGGTGAGGGGAAGAAAAAAATGAGGGGAAAAACCCGGGGGACCGGGGGACATAGCCCACTCCTTTTTTAAAAGTACCAAAATTTATTTGATTGTCCCCAAAAACAACCCAAAAAATCTAAATTAAAAATAAAATTTGAACGTTCCCAAAAGTTTAATCAAGGGTCGGAGTTTCATTAAAAATCTTTTAAAAACAAAAATTCAAGAGAAATATTTTTTTCGATTATTTTAGGCTACCCAAAAAAATTGGAGATTTAAATTAAGAGATTTTGAAAAGGGCCTGAAATTTTTAAACAAGATCACATTTATGCCATTGTCTGGTAAAAGTAGGTACGAACCCAAAAAGTAAAAAAAACCCCCCGAGCATTTTTCTCAGGGGAAAGGGAAATTTAAGTCTTTGCTGTGCTTTATCCAAAAAGAGTTATAATTTTAGAGGTTGGGAAAAAATAGAGAACATGAAACCCAGCCTGAAAAACTTTTTTTCCTGTTGATTGGGCTGGCAATGGGTGGGGTTTGTGTACACATGTTTGTAAACGTGTGTACACGTTTTAATACAATTACACGTTTACTGTTTCTACGAAAATAATATACGTGTGTGCGTGTCCCTATGCTGTGTGCGGCCAGCCGCCGGCCGGGCGGGCTGGCCTCGCCTCACGAGAGAGGAGCAAGCCTGTCTTGATAACTGTCTACCAGACTGACGCGGCGCAGGCGCACTGGGCAGAAGGCATATAGTGAGACAAGGAGTTGAGTGGAGCGGGAAAGCTCTATCTCTACAGTTCTCCGTGTAGGTCGGACTGACGGACGGAACGACGGACGGAACTCGGGACCTGCGCAGAGACGTACTTACCAGACCGATCGCTACCAGCTGACGCATGCATAGACGCTACACCGATAAAAATAGATCGCGTACTGAAAACCCCTTTTTTTTTAGCAAGTGGCAAAACATAACACAGTGAAAGTGTAATCGTGCTAACGGCCAAGAGTGTGCAAATTAAGGAAAGTACACGCATTTGCCCATCCCTACTGTGCAAATTAGTGAAAATGCCTTCCCGAGTAGGTACCCGAAAAAACTAAATTTAAATTTTGAAATAGGCCTAAGCCAGTGAAAAAATCAATATGTTATAACTGTCGTTAACTTGAGCACTAATTATTGACTAATCACTTACTGCCGTCGCTGACGAGTTAAAGACTGACCGGCCCCGGCGGTAATTGAGCGGAAATAACGGTCAAACGAGTACCCCACAAGCTCATTTCATTTACCCGGGGTTTACCCGTTCACAGCCCTACTGCATGACAAATGTGCAGCTAATTAAAAATGTTTGTTACCTTGCGTTTTGTCCTTCTGGGTCTCATACAAGCGCATTGTGGCCACTAAAAATCAGCTTACTACATACAAACAAAACTAGCCAGTAGGCCTTTTCCACACTTTGAAGAATTATAATTTTAAATTCTGTATAAAATTTATCCATACCGGTTACCGGGTAATGTGTTTTAAATGAAGGGTTTACATTTAAAATTGAGCATTTTACAAGTACGTGATGAATGGTCTGTTTGATTAACAAAAATTTATTATAAATAATAGTAATGATTCATCATCATCAACAATCAATCAAATCAGTGAGGGTTTTTAAGGAGAAAATTGGAGAGAGAAGATTAAAGGGGTTTTTGGACATGTCAAAAGGATGGAAGGAGCGAGATTACCAAGGAAGGATGAGGGAAAATTGGCCAAATTTGGGCAAATTCCAGGTAGGAGCCCAAAGGGGGGCAGACCACGACAACAAGGGCCCAGAATAGTGTAAGAAAGAGTAGAACAGCGAGGAGGAGACTGGAATGTGGGGGCAAGACAGAAGAAGATGGAGAGGCCTGTCTTCAATGCCGACCCAATGCAGAGTTGGACGTGGCAAAAGATAATGATAATGAATTGATTATAGATTTGTATTCTGTAATTTATTTGGTCAAAATATAATACTTCGTATGGCAATAGATATTTTGTCCTCCTTCGTAAATTAGTTTTTTAACTGAATAAGATAGACGTTAAATAAATTAATAAATAAATAAAAAATAAAAAAATTCTGGATTGTATTTATGAATAATACACAGTCATAGACTTTACAATTAATGAAATTGAGATAGTGACATGGACCTTGTGATTCAAAGCAGATAAGGTAGTTGGATTGAGGCAGCGGGAAATAAAACTTCTTGAGAAGTCTATTGGGTGTGATGAGAACAACAGGATCAAGAGTAGTGTAGGGTAATCAAGGAAAGACTGGGTGTTGAAAGCGTGTCAAGAAGTCAAGTTGGAGAGAGAACGTCTACGTTGGTTTGGGCAAATGAAAAGAATGGACCCGGCTATTAAAAGCGTGCAAGTCAAGTTGGAGAGAGAACGTCTACGTTGGTTTGGGCAAATGAAAAGAATGGGACCTGGCTAGGATACCACGACGCGTACAACGTGAAGGCTAAAAAAAAGAAAGTCAGCAGATCAAGGACATGTGCTGGATAAGATTAAAGACAGGTTGAGAAAAGAGGAATAACCAAGAACCAAAGTGGAAGCAGAAAGACTGGGTGTTGAAAGTGTGCAAGTCAAGTTGGAGAGAGAACGTCTATGTTGGTTTGGGCAAATGAAAAGAATGGATCCGGCTAGGGTACCATGGACACGTACAAACGTGAAGGGAAACCTATAAGATGAAAGTCAGCAGATCAAGGGGACATGTGCTGGATAAGATTAAAGCCCGTGTTTGAGAAAAGAGGAATAACAAGGAACAAAGTGGAAGCAGAAAGACTGGGAAAATTGTAAGAAATGGAGGGATCAAACTAAAACAGTAGGGTTGGAATGGAACTTGAAAATCGATTTTTCGATTCGACATTGATGTCGAAGCAAAAATTGACTTTCGATTCAACATCGATTGCCATCTTCAAAGAAAATAAATAAATAATTTTAAATTGTTTGAAATAATGTAAAAAGGCTAAAAACCATATATTTTACTTTTTTCATCAATTACATTACATATTATTTTCACTTTAAAAATTAATAAAAAGAAGAAAAAAATCAAACAAAAATTAATTTAATTTTAAAATTTGATGTCGAAGTTTTTTTCGATGTGATGTCGAAATTATTGGTTTGACATAGGTAGATTACGAATTATAATCGAATCCCAACTTACTAATGAGACTCCTGGTTTCCAGTGGAGGTGAACGAGGGAGGGGTTAAGGATGGGGGTTTTATCGGGCCTAGTTAGCCGGCAACCACGATGTTTGTCCCAAGACATTTAACACTTGTGCACTGCTTTCCCCAACCCCGATTTTAATGTTGGTCAAGCCCCGTACAACTAGAAACCAGAAAAAATATTCCAAGTAGAACCATGACCATTCAATAGAAAATCATACATAAGCTTAGTATCCAACAGATTGTGGGTTCCACTTCTGAAACTGACAAACTTGCCTAAAAACAATTTGGGATTCCAAGAGCTATGGTAATTCCATGTTGTAGGATTAGATTTAAATTTTAAACATATTTAAGTTATTAACTCATCATAATATTGTTTAATCGTTTCTCCCAAAAACCAAAGCAGCACAACTGGTTCTCTTCTCATTACCAATAAACATTTAAAGAAAAAAAAAACAATTCATTTCTTAAATCAGTTAATACTTAATACTTAATACTTAATAGAGTTGCTACTAAAGTTAATTAAAAATTAAAACAATTCTCATTTAAAAGACAAAAGTTGCCCAACTTTTAGCCATGATTTTATTTTTTTGTTTTAAATCGAAACTTTAAACTAAAAGTTTTTGTCATTTCTTGAATTCTCAGCACCTCTTGTGTTCCTAGCCATTGAACGTCCTAGTGGAACGACCTCCCTGCTGTGAACCGGTTCAACAGGTCTAACGCCCACTTGGGCTGATCAGTAGGTTCCATGTGGCCTGCGTCTCGTACTAGTTCTCAGTCAGGTTTCCGGGGTGCTTGACGTTAGCCGGCTAGCTCGTTTCCGACCATCCACTGGTAGCGCGGAGCTTTGATATAGTCCTCCGCACCGGGGAACTATAGGACAAGACATGGTCATTGAAGACAATAAATAAGGAATGATGGGTGATATGATTTAAAATCAACTCAAACTGGTTGCACCAACCATCACAGAATTTAAGATACATCCACTGAAAGAACCTACTCATTCCTGTTCTGTGCACTACACTGACCATTACCGTACATTTCAATCCTATTTTAATTCAAATTAGTGATGAAATCTCTGCAAAAGGTATGGGCTTGTCCAAATGATTATTTACAGTACATTCTAATTGAAAATATTATACGTCGAGCCCACTTAAAAAGAACTCTCTTTTAACAAAGTTCTGGATTTAACAAAGTAATTTTAAAACTTGTTAATCAAAAGTACATCTTAAGTGATCTGTTTTAACAAAGTTATTTTTTAACAAAGTAAAAGTCAGTTTTTGTCAAGTTTGTTATAAGTGGGCTCGACTAATTCAAATATTTTTTAGGGTCCATTAAAATTATAATGTAAGTGCATACTATAAATCCACAATACAATAGGTAAACCTGAACCAACATAGTCTCCTAAAGTATTTTTTGTTTGTTTATTCGTCAATGAAAAACTTAGTCCTCGCGTCACCTCACGGCTTTGTATAGAACCCACCTGTAGAGCCTGCAGGAATCCCAGGGTGTTTGGATAGGCGATGATGATGTCCAACTGTCCGTTGTAGAAGAGCACGCGGTATTTAGTCAGAAGAGTTTCCACCCACGGCTTCACCGACTGCACCACGTCGTCGTACAGGAACGTTACCACCTAATACGAAACATTCATTGTACAAATACTTGGAAAACATTTGTTTACTTGAAAAATATTGGTTAGTAAAATCAATAACAGGTTAACTTAGGGATGCACATCGATTCTTTTTTATTATCAATTATCAAAATGGTAATGTCATTATCGAATCGATATCACCAACAAAGCCTGTTCCGAGCTATAAGTGTAACCCCAAGTGTGTCAAGTGTAAGTCAAACAAATACAATCGCGTTCCGTTTGCTGCCTCGCTGTCTTCGACGTCATGTGTTTGGCTTTCGTTATCGACTGATAGTGATAGCTCATTTCCAAACATAAATCTCGAGTGTGACACCATCAGCCCAGCCAGTGCATGGCACAACGAGAGATAATCTCCGTCTTTAGAGTTTGGTTCGAACCACTTTTGACCAATTATTTGATATTTCGATAATCGATAATGAATTTTGGTTATTGATTATCGAAATTCTGTCCATTATTGATCATTGATCGATAATATCTATTATTGTGTGCATCCCTAGTTTAACTGAATCTAAAACCAGTTTAAAATAGGATTGCTCCAGAAAAAATTGATGCTAGATTGATGAGTTTGATTATATTGATAGATGTTGCTTTGATTTATGTAATAATCTGTATGTTAAGGGGTGAGCGCGAGCGAAGCAGAGTCAGCCCACTAAAATCGCCTCAGTTATTGGTATATTGAAAACAATATTTGAAAAAGGAGTGCAAGGTGAAAAAGTGCAAGGTTACCATATAGCAGACCTACTTTTTTTCCAATACTGAAATAGGTATGCAGCTGAGACATGTTATAATTATGACAACAGTGGATGATAGCCTTGTACAGGCTGTAGATATGAAGTTTTTGAGAAGCATTGTAGTTACTTTAAGACCAGATAGGTCCGTTAATGGAATGAGGATACATATTCGAGATCAAGTAAGCGTAAGACATATAATGGATAGAAATGGAGAGAGAAAGTTAGTCTTCTTTTCATACGCTCACAATTTACATTATTAATGTAATTATGTGTTTTCTAGTTACCCAGAGAGACAGGACTCCTGTTCACTCCGATCCATGCAATTGGCATTTTGTCTCATTCAACCTTGATATACGTAAAGATGTTTCCTGTCATGTTTGCCAGCTCCACACATCCACATCCACATCACTAGATTCAAAAACTCCAAATCTATGGTGGTGCTTTCCAAGCAAGTCTGTGTGTGGTTTGGACATGTCAAAAAAAGATGGAAGGAGCGAGATTACAGAGAAGAGTGATGGAATTGGAAATTCCAGATAGGAGACAAAGGGGCAGACCACGTCAACGATGGCAGGATAGTGTGAGGAAAGATGTGGAACAGCAATAAGGAGACTGGAGTGTGGTGGCAAGAGAGAAACAGATGGAGAGGGCTCTCTTCAATGCCGACCCAATGCAGAGTTGGACGTGGCGAGAGTGATGTTTTAAAATCTCATCGCCATTTGTCTCATCAGGCATGAAGTACAGTTACAATGTTTATGTCTGGCAGTTATGTTATGTTATGAAGCTGACCTAGAACAACGCTAGCATAATATAGCATTTCACGCCCGTCTGTCCAAAAACTAACCCAGAATCTGTAGAATCTGTCACAAGAAAGATACAAACCTCTAGTGAGATACCATTCCGGATCAGGTTTGCGTAAGCGCCAAGTTCAATCCAATTTAGCAGGTCAAAATAATGTTTAGTTCTGTGAATTCATGTTTCTGTGGATTATAATTTATTACCTCTTTCCAGTCTGCTTTTTTTTTTTTTTTTTTTTTGGATGTATTTCATACAAACTCGGTCAAAACCGGATCTAACATGTTGTACGGACTTACGTCAAGTACTTCCATGTGTATCTATATTACATACCTACATTATTACTTTGTCTTAACTCTAACTAAAATAAGTCATTTATAATATAGTTTGTAGATGTTGTTTTCTTTCTGCTGTGTACGGTCGTGGCCGATTTTTCGTCGCCATCCTAGCATTTGCTCTTCGGACTATGGGAAACCACGAAAACCATGTCAGGATGGAAGCTGTTATTATTATTATTATTATTATTATTATTTTATTGGATGTATTTCATACAAACTCGGTTAAAACCGGAGCTAACATGTTGTACGGACTTACGTCAGTACTTCCATGTGTACCTATTACATACATTATTACTTTGTCTTAACTATAACTAAAATAAGTCATTTATAAATTGTAATATTGTTTGTAGATGATGTTTTCTTTCTGCTGTGTACGGTCGTGACCGATTTCTCGTCGCCATCCTAGCATTTGCTCTTCGGACTATGGGAAACCACGAAAACCATGTCAGGATGGAAGCTGTCGCGGAATCTCGAAGTATCATTCTTAGTTTAGAAATTTACGAACTATTCTACACGTGTTGAGTATTACTGCCTTTTGAGTCTCGATGTATACATTGGGTTGAAGATCTAGTTGTTTAATGCTTTCATGTAGCTTCTTCGGTATGATGCCGTTGGCTGATATTATGAATGGGATTGTATTTACCTTTTTCTGTTTTCCACATCTTCTTGATCTCAATTGCAAGTTCACTATACTTGTCAATTTTTTTTCTTCCACGTGGTCTCGACGTTATGGCACATTGGGATAGCAAAAGTCGATAAGGGTAGTTCTTGTTTCTTCTTGTCAATTATTATTAAATCCGGTCTGTTGTGATGTATCGATTGGTCTGTTATAACTGTGCGGTCGTAATATAATTTGTAATCTTTACTATCTAGTACTTTCTCTGGTTTGTATTTGTAGTAAGGTGTGTGTGTGTCAATGAGGTTGTACTTGATTGCTAGTTTTTGGTGAATAATGTTAGCTACTTGGTTATGTCTGTAGAGGTAATCCGTTTGACATAGTGACTGGCACCCGGATATGATGTGTTCGATTGTTTCACCCCTTACACTACATTTTCTACATTGATCGTTAACTGTCGCATCTTGTATTATGTATTTTTTATAATTGTTTGTCGCAATCACTCTGTCTTGAATAGCCATCATAAAACCTTCTGTTTCTCCAAATAGTTCCCCGTTGTTTAACCACCTATTTGATGCTTTAATATCTACGTGATCTTTGTGTAGTTCATCATGTCTCTTGTGTAGGGTCTTTTCCGAGAGACGTAACTCTTTTGAAGCGTCAGTTATGAGGTTCCCTTGTAGATTAACATTTTTGTTTGCTAGATTGAGTGGAGTTAATGATTTGTCAGCTAGCACCACAGCCCTATGTAGTGTGGATTGGTTGCTCTTTGTAAAAAAGGTATTTTCTTAAAATGTCTATTTGTTTATAATAAAAGTTGTTCAGATCAATTAGGCCCCGTCCTCCTTTTTCTCTTGGAAGTGTCACTCTCTCTATTGCTGCTTTATTATGATTTATTCTTTGTTTGGTAAGTGTAGTACGAGTTAATATTTCCTACGCGTTGATGTCTGTCTGCGTCCATTTAATGTATTGTATCTTATTATTATTATTATTATTATTATTATTATTATTATTATTGAGCGATATTACCGAGAAGGATGATGGAATTGGAAATTCCAGGTAGGAGACCAAGGAGCAGACCACGACAATAATGGCAGAATAGTGTGAGGAAATATGTGGAACAGCGAGGAGACTGGAATGTGGTGGAAGGAGAGGAGTGGTGGCAGGACAGAAGAAGATGGAGATGCCTATCTTCAATGCCGACCCAACGCAGAGTTGGACGTGGCAACAGATAATGATGATTTAGAAGGCGGTGGAAGGAACTGTACACTGTAGAAAGAACATTGAAAGACTTTTATAAGTGGGTAATATTATATACAAATTTTCACAAAAAAGAATGGAGGTTTTGTTTAGTGTGCAGAAACATCGATGTCGGGACTCTACTGACATACGACCGAAAAGCGTCAAGTCCAGCTCTTTACCTTGTTGTCGGTGTGCCACGTTGACGCTCCAACGTGGATCGCCTTCCTAACGTCAGCGCGCTGTACGTACTTCTCCATATCTTCACCCGTCACCGTCTTCTTGGTGTAGAGATAGTTGTAATAGGAAGCGAAGCCGGTCACATTGCGGAACAGAGTGGCGTACGGTGTATGCAACCCGGTTATCAGCGGGTCTAATACCTGTTGACATACAGAAGCCGGAGCTAGTATACAATACATAGATTATGTATTAGGTGACCATATTTATTGGATGAGCGAAGCGAAGACTTCAATTTCACTGACCCCCCAAAAAATTTAGCTCCAATGTTTTTTTTTTTTTTTTGGTATTTTTGTCTGTTTGTTAGCAGGATTCCGGGCAAACGGCAAAAGCGATTTTGATGAAAATTTGAGGGGACCTTCGAAATCTCTGAACTTAGAGGTGTATTGTTTTTGGGTACAATCAAAGAAATATTTCTCATGAATAGATTACTTTTACGATTTTTTGCGATTTTTAGTGCGATATTTTCGTGCCATTTCGGCCGATTCTGACCAAACGGGTGGGGCTACAACGTTCATATTATACATGGACATTAAGGTTATGGTAATGTAGTACATTTTGAAAGAAAAAGTTGGAAAAATTAGCCAGAATCCATAAAAATAAAGCTTTTAATATAAGTTTTTTACGGTTTAGTGCGATATTTTCGTGCCATTTGGGCCGATTGTGACCAAACGGGTGGGGCTACAACGTTCATATTATACATAGACATTGGTTATGGTGATGTAGTACCTTTTGAAAGAAAAAGTTGAAAAAGTTAGCCAGAATCCATAGAAATAAAGCTTTTTATATAAGTTTTTTACGGTAAATAATTACATATGACAAGTAACAATAGGAACTTGACAACAATCACCTACAATGCATAGGCAGCAAAGCAAACCACTTGCAAAAGTAAAGATATCCCACGCAAACTAAAAACTTAAAAAAAAGCTCATCCATCAACGCGGCGGGACTTTAGCGTTTTCCTAGTAAAACAAAAAATCTGGAACAAGCTTTATGATCAAGTGCATAGGAATGAAAATGATTTCCACGTGCAGTGGGGAGGGAGGGGGTCTCAAATTGTGCGCGAGTGTCCTGCGGTAAGTTGCGCTTGCATTATGCTATGTTTATGCTATGCAAATTGTGTGCAAAGCATTTGTTTGTATACATCTATAAAATAAACATAATGCAAATAGATGTACTATATTATTCATATTGCGGAATTCTTTTGTTTTGTTCGGATAGCTCTACAAGTAGAAATTCTGTATTTATATTCCCTATGCTCTTGTTCTCCATTTAATCAAAGTTGCGAGAAAGTTAGTTCACTTACGAGTTTTTTTCAAAACAAATTAATACCTAATAAGTTCCTGTAAAATTTGTGAAGAGTGGGATTGTTCGTTGGCCTATGTATCTGCAAATAATCTGCAATTAAAGTATGCCTAGCCCATAGACCCTTTGTGTTAATGGCAAATACACCATCTTTTATCTTTCTTTCCATCCATTCAGATCTATAATGCAACTACAATTCTGAAGTTAAAAAGTTACCGTCTCGGTGGTATAGTTGATTAAGGTGCCTACCTGGAATGTGGGAGACCTGGGTTTGAACCTTGGACGGGATGAATTTTAAATTTCTGAATTATATTAATTTATTAAATACTAGGAAAACGCTAAAGTCCCGCCGCGTTGATGGATGAGCTTTTTAAAGTTTTAAGTTTGCTTGGGATATCTTTACTTTTGCAAGTGCTTTGTTTTGCTGCCTAGCATTGTAGGTGAATGTTGTCAAGTTTCTTTTGTTTCTTGTCAATTGGTATTATTAACCGTAAAAAACTTATATTAAAAGCTTTATTTCTATGGATTCTGGCTAACTTTTTCAACTTTTTCTTTAAAAAGGTACTACATCACCATAACCTTAATGTCCATGTATAATATGAACTTTGAAACCCCACCCGTTTGGTCAGAATTGGCCCAAATGGCACGAAAATATCGTACAAAAAACCAAAAATCTTATATTAAAAGCTTTATTTCTATAGATTCTGGCTAACTTTTCAACTTTTTCTTTCAAAATGTACTAAATCACCATAACCTTAATGTCCATGTATAATATGAACGTTTTAGCTTCACCCGTTTGGTCAGAATTGGCCCAAATGGCACGAAAATATCGCCCAAAAAATCGAAAAAAATCATAAAAGTACGATATTCATGAGAAATATTTCTTCGATTGTACCCAAAAACGTGGCAAGTCTAAGTTCAGAGATTTCGAAGGTCCTGTCAAATTTTCATCCAGATCGCATATGCCGTTTGCCCGGTAGAGAGCGAACAAACAGACAGAAAAACAAACAAAAAAAAAAAAAAAAAAAAAAAACACCCGAGCTAAATTTTTGGGGGGTCGGTGAAATTGAAGTCTTCGCTTCGCTCATCCAACTATTAACAATTTTTTCGACTACTAACCAAATCGAGAGTCAAGTTAACTGTTTAGCTATTTCCTATTTCAAATACCGATCTCTGGCTGGTCACTGTTCCCTGGCTCAGTCTGGTTTAAATTAAAGTCCCCCGCTAAAAATCTAATCTGCGACAGAGTGGGTGGATTCTAATTAGAAATATACTTATTTATTTACGTTGATTGCCTTGTTAAACTTCTTCTCCTGGATGTACTTGATAACCAGCGCTTCTTTCTGGTGGAATACTTTGCGGGTGTTTGCGTCGATCAGCCCCAACTGGTAGAGGTTATCTCCGTACTTTATCATGTGCTCCGGATCACACAGTCCATTGCCGATCGCCATTCCTGCAAAGAGCAAAACAAGATACTGTAGAAGTCTTGATGTAGATCATTCTCAAGTATCATTTTACAGCGTTTACCAGTGTTATCGCGTGTTCCTCAAGGAAGTGTATTAGGCCCTCTTCTTTTCATGTTGTTTGTGGACGATCTTGTAGACAGACTTAAACCATTTGCTTGTGATTTTCTTTTGTACGCTGATGATTGTAAACATTTTAAAATTGTGTCGAAGTTATGTGATGCAATCGCTCTTCAAGATGCATTAGCAGCGTTTTCTCAGTGGTGTTTGGACTGGTTTCTCCGTCCTATTCCTGATATGTACTCATTGTTAACAATTTCATTAAAGAAATTCCCATTAGTCTGTAATTATAATTTGTCAGGGCAAGTCATTCAACGAGTTACTAAAATGAAAGCTCTTGGTGTCATTATAGATTCAAAATTCCTTTTCATTGAGCACATTTCCAAAATTACTTCAAAAGCCATGTCCTTATTATTGGTTTTTTTATATAGATTCACTGATATTCGTGACCCAACTGCGCTAAAATCATATTTCACGGGCTGTGTTTTACCTGTGATTGAGTACTGTACTCCAATTTGGGCATTGTCAGCTGATACTATCATAGATACGCATAGAAACCGACTGAAACATATAGGTTCCTTATTCTTACAGGAACCTATAGTCTTGTATATATAATTATACATATAGATACCTACTGTAACATACAGGTTCCTCATGCATACATGAACCTATAGGCTCGTATTTATCATTATACGTATAGAAACCTACTGAAACATATAGATTCATTATTCTTACTGGAACCTATAGCTTCCGATAAATTATTGTATGTATAGAAACCTACTGAAACATATAGATTCAGCTTATTCTTACAGGAACCTATAGCTTTCGATAAATTATCATACGTATAAAAACCTACTGAAACATATACATTCCTTACTCTTACAGGAACCTAGAGCCTCCGATAAATTATTATACGTATAGAATGACATGTCTACACTGCAAATCAAAGACACACCACCCAATGATGTCCGTTCGCTGCAAAGAGGATCTGCACTCGTTAAAGACAGTAATCCTGCAACTGGTGGTAGGCCTAATGTGAAAGGCGAACGACGACGCAGTTTACAACAACAGTTTACAAACACTCAGAAGATTGGTTCTATGTTAACTTACGTAAAAATCCAGGGTGAGTCTCAAGACCTAACAAATAAGGATCCAGCCACTGTCACGGATAGGATAGCTTCAGTCTCAGCCGAAATAGAAGTAGCTGGATCACTTACAGTTGGCGTGAAGGAAGAGGTAGGCCTACCGCAGCTTCAACCCCGGGAGAAGGAGTCACCAATGGGGGAATTACCTCATATTATGGATAAACTGATTAACCAGGTAGATGGAACAATTCAACATTTTGATGATGAGGCACTAAATTTTTGCAAGACTGGGAAAAGGGGGAAAGTAAAAAAAGTAAAATTAGAAAAGAGAAGAAAGTTGAATTAGGAACTAGGCCTAGAGGAACTATTACTAATTCAAATTCAATTCTGGAGGGACCAAAGTTAGGGGAAGTCTCAGATGATAAAAATATAAATTCTATAAGCGGAAGCCCACTAAACAAAGGGGACGGGAAGAGTAGGCCTATAAAAAGTTTAATTGTCTTCCATCAAAACATTAGAAGCTTATGTAGTAAAACCGAACAGGTGGAACTTTTTTTAGATTCTGTTCCAGAGGTAGTTGACATTCTGTGTTTTGGAGAGCATTGGATGTTACCTTCTCAAGAACATTCAGTATTATTAATGATTTTACATTAGCTTCATATTTTACCAGACACAGTGCAAAGGAGGGGGGTGTGTATCTACAGTAGAAACTCTAGGAATCTAATTATTAAGCCAGATCCGACATTACATGCAAGTCTGTTGAGAGAGTCCTTGAAGTATGTGGCATTGAAGTGTTTCTTCCACTCCCATAGTTATTATCACTATTTATCGTCCGCCAGAATTGGGCAATATTAAAAAGTTTATGAACTCATTTGAAGACTTAATTAAGTTAATACGCCGAGAAGGTTCAAAAATTATAATATGTGGTGACATAAACATTGACTTTTCGGTTGATAGTTGTAACAAAACTAAGTTTGAAAATCTTCTGAGAATTTATAATTTATCGGCCCTAAATTTTGATTACACTAGAGTTACTCATAGTTCAAGCTCAGCCATCGACAATGTGATTTCAAATTTCCTCCATCCACAAGATGTGTCAAATATTATATCTGGGCTATCGGATCATAGCGGACAACTTACTAATCTCAGTACCTTGTCCTTTTTCTAGATGGAAGATAGACAAAGGCATAAAATCCAAATCTATACTGAAAAGATCATTTAAACCAGAGAACATCCATGAGTTTATATGTGATTTGGCTATCGTAGACTGGTCAAACATTTACAACATTCCAACAGATCAGGTTGATAAAAAATTTAATCTCTTCCTGAACATATATCTCTCACTCTTTGAAACACATTTCCCCAAAAAATCATGTCGCCCAAACGACCATACACACATTTTTAAAGGATGGATTACGGATGAAATTAAAAATGCATGTCGTTTGAAAAGAGATTTATATGTACAAAGCAAAAACAGATACCAGTGATGAGTTTAAAAGTTTCTTCAACACATTCAAGAAGGATCTATCTAAACTTATAAAAAAGGCAAAACACGATTTTAATTCAGCATTAATAGAAAACTCAGACAACAGGGTTAAAACAACATGGAATTTGGTTAATTATCTGACAGGAAAACAAGGGAAAGGTAACAGTTCTAGTATAAATGAAATCAAATTAGGAAATGAAGGAATAACTGATAAACATGTGATTGCAGAACAGTTCAATCAGTACTACACTTCAATTGCAGGTGATCTAATAGATCAGAAAACCAATACCAATGAAGAATGTATGATCAATCTACAAAAGGTTACTGATAATAACATCCCAGACTTTGTATTGAGTCTGACTAGTCCTGCTGAAGTAATAGATATAATAAATAACTTAAAATCAAAACATTCAGCAGGGTGGGATGGTGTCTCTAATGTTATTTTAAAATATAGTAGCCATTTTGTTGCGGAAACCATTGCGCATATATGTAATTGCTCCTTCACAGAGGGAATTTTTTCCGGAACGGCTTAAATACTCGGTGGTTAAGCCTTTATTTAAAAAAGGGGAAAAGACTGAGATTTCAAATTATAGGCCAGTTGCATTGCTGCCGACATTGTCAAAGGTGTTCGAAAAATTATTTCTTAGCAGACTCCATGTGTTCCTCAATGAGAATAATATACTATGCGAGAATCAACATGGGTCAGAGAGGGACACTCTACCATGACGGCAGCATTCCAACTAATACATGAGATCAATAACGCCTTAGATAAGAAACTAGTGGTTGGATCTATTATGTGCGATCTGTCTAAAGCATTCGATACACTTCACCATTCTATCCTTATTGATAAATTAAAACATTACGGACTAAGGGGTACAGCAGGTTCATGGGTCAGATCCTATCTTACTGACCGAAAGCAACGCGTAGACATTAACAGCAATGGTGTTGAGTGTTCATCAGGTTGGAAACAGGTTAATAGTGGGGTTCCGCAGGGTTCTAATATTGGTCCAGTTTTCTTTAGCCTTTATATCAACGATTTACCACCTTATTTAGCGCGTCTATGCAAAGCAATTCTTTTCGCAGATGATACTACCGTGATAATTACGGCACAGAGCATAGACGAGTTAATTTACAAATTGGGAGTTATTCTTAGAGAATTAGAAGCATGGTTCAAGGCTAACAAATTGAAGCTAAACTGTTCAAAAAAAAAACCCAAATAATTACCTACCAAGTTAAGGGTCAACATCCACATTTAACAGTAGAGCATAACAACTTATCAATTGATATAGTGGAGGTAGCCAAATTCCTAGGCCTTAAACTGGATTTTAAACTAAAGTGGTCATCTCATATTGAAGACCTGGGCAAGAGACTAAGCTCTTCTTGTTTTACAATGAAAGCCTTGTCCACCCAATGTAATTTGGATACAAGGAAAAAAGTTTTTCATGCCAACACTCAGTCTCTGATAAACTATGGGATATTGTTTTGGGGGAACTCAACAAGTGTAAGTAAGATTGTTTGCCTTCAGAAGAGAGCATTGCGGTATATGCTCCATTTAGGCTCTAGAGAATCATGCAGACAGGCTTTTAAGAATGCAAATATATTAACTGTAGCTTGTCTGTATCTGCTTGAGGTTATCATGTTTGTAAATAAATTTCCTAACTTATTTCAATTGAATGCAAATGTCCATAATATAAACACGAGAGGGAAGGGAAAATTGTACCAGACTAGCCATAGATTGAAGCTGCTGGATAATGATCCCGTGAACATGGGAATTAAAGTATATAACAAATTGCCTGAAGAATTACGGAATGTTGGTGTTACAAGCTCTAGGAAGGAGTTTAAGGCTAGGATTAAATCATTCCTTTTGGAACACAGCTTTTATTCAGTAAGTGTATAACTAAATTACCCTCGAGGGAGAAAAATAACCAACAATCAAACAAAGGATTCAATTAGGTAAATAAGTTGAAGAGAAATTAGCAAATTATGTTTCCATTGATCTATATTAAAACGCTTATTTAAAACATTTGATACGATACATCATCACAAAAACCTTATTAACTGAGCTCAGTTTACTATAATTACCCCACAATGACATGCAAGAATTACATGGACATTGATTTATACAAAATAAAACAAACTGTCATTAGACAGGTACTCATCCTGTTAGAGACCAAGTCAACGTAGAATAACGGCGTCTTAGGGTTTCTGCAGTTACGACGTTTGAAGTGGGGGGGATTTCTTGGGGGAACTTGCGGTGGGTGTTTTGATGACACTTGAAACGGAAATTCGACGTATTCTCGATGATCACTTCACTCGTTTTGGAACTCGGTTACACAGTCTGTTGAACTCGGAGTTATGTAACTTATCCTGATGACGAATTAATTAGAAACATTGGTCTGTTATGATGACCATGACGACAGTTCGATGACTTATCCTGATGACGAATTAATTAGAAACATTGGTCTGTTATGATGACCATGACGACACTAGAGACTTTACGCTTTTACAACACCAAAACTACTTCAATTACATTTTTAATTATATTACCAACAAACCATACACTCTTATTACTCGTTGACCAAATTACATTGCCGTCGTCGTGGAACATTATTAGAACTATCTGTCAGTACTCTACCCCGAAGCTAGTAGGTCCTCTATCACTACTCAAAAAACGTCTGTCATCGCGAATCGCGGCCGTGCTTCAGAGCCTCCATCAAGCGACTCTCCTGCCCAAAACTCCCTGCTCTCACAGATTCTTATGATGATGTCACCATTACCCATGAGCCTCTCTGTTTGTAACTTTTATGTAGGGTGCGCCTTACTTAAGACAAATACCCACACTATTGCCTCTTTACATGTTAGGACTGAAGTTTTAATGAAATTTTAAAAGAACAATAGTGAAATCTGAACGTACTATACATGATTTTGTTAGGACTTGCTGTTGACTAAGCGTCGTAAAAATTATAGTTTATGGTTCCTGTACGTGACAAAATAGTGTTTTAGAGCCGCCACTCTGGCGCTCACTGGTCAAGACTAATTAAATCTCAATTGCTTTTTGCCCATATTTGCTCTGGTGAGAACGAAATAGTGCAAGAGCTCTCAAGGAAGTATGAGTAAACACTTGATGACTTTATTCTAATTTTAGTATTTACCTCATTTTGGGTACACATGAACCTTGATTGACATGACAGATATATATTTTGAGCAAAAATAATGGTGAGAGGTCATTTCGGTACAAGTGAATATTTTGAGACTTGTATTGTATAGGACTAGCTTAAGCTAACTATAGTATCAGTACATATGTTGTGTGAACCCAAATATCTTAGTTTTAATTTTAATTTTAATCTAATGACTGATATATTGTATCTACATTGAAACTATTTTAATTGACCAATTGCACTCTTTTATCGAATTGAACTTTGTTAACATTGTAAACTGTTTATGTTGTTGTTTATGTTTGTTTTCTTAACAATTGTACAGATCTTCCTCATTGACAACTTCAAATACTCGCATGTCTATATGACATGCATATGAGTGAACACTGTAGAAGGCTTACTTAAATAAATAAATAAAATAAATAAATAGAAATATACTGAAACATATAGATTCCTTATTCTTACAGGAACCTATAGCTTCAGATAAATAATTATACGTATAGAAACCTACTGAAACATATAGATTCATTATTCTTACTGGAACCTATAGCTTTCGATAAATTATTATACGTCTAGAAACCTACTGAAACATATAGGTCTACAGGAACCTATAGAATCATATTGAATTTTATGTGTTCCCCTGTAGGATTTTTTTCACCTAGCATTTCAGTGTCTTAAAACCCTGTATGTTTTTATAAGTTACAAATTACACCTATAGGATTCCTATTCATCATATACACACCTATGCAAACCTACAGGAACATACACAAATTTCTATAGGGTGTCTATAGGTTTCTATAGTTTTTTCCAGTAGGGTTATATCCAATTTTTCTTTATTCTATATGAATTCAATTCTTAATCTAGTAGGGCATATTTTGCATCTACTCTACTTTACCATAAACACTAATCAATCAATCAATCATCATATATATACTAGACACATTCTCCTGTACATCATTGCTGTTTTCTGTGCCATCAGCAATTATTATCACAATATCACATCAACAATTGCTTTATATCCAACTTTTCTTTATTATATATGAGTTCTTAATCTATAGTAGTGCATGCTATTGTTTTGCATCTACTCTACTTTAACATAAACACTGTGTTTATCATTATTAATCAATTAATGAATCATCATATATATATATATCAATATTATCAATCATCATACATATCAATATCAATATCCATATCAATTATCATTTATGCTTTATATTCAACTATTCTTTCTTCTAACACTGTGTATATCATTATAATTACTATCACTTTTATTATTAATTATTAATTATAGACTATTCACTTTCTCTGCAAAGAGTTATACTTGTACACTGTACTAGTGTAAGTGAATAAAAATATCTATCTATCTATCTATCTTAAAAAAATAGATAGAGTACTTTCATTTTTCTGTGCAATTGTTCGTCATCGTGTCCCAGCTTTTAATGCCTGGTCAAGACAACAAATTATGAGTGAACTTTTCATGACAGATCTAGCCACTCGAAGAAAACGCTATGACATGTCTTTCTTGCACCGTATCATCAATGGCATTTTCCGGTCCACCAGTCTTGTCTCCATGTTTCCACTCCATGTTCCATCCCGCTTTACTAGGCTTACGCACCTTTTCCATGTAGCTCGACCTAGACTTTCTATTACCCGTAGATCTATCACCTTTCGTTTACCTTCATTTTATAATAATTTACCTAATTTACCAAAGTTCGACATATTCTCTGATTTTAATTCTTTTAAAAAATCAATCCGTGATTGGACTGCAGTTGAAGGTCATTAGCATTTCCCCCTCTATTCTATAACAATATTTTTATTTTCTTAACATTATTTACTCTTATGTTTTGTTGCACTTATAATTTTGATATATTTGTTTATTGTTCATCACCATATAATTATTTGTTAATTTGTAAGTGTATTAATGTAATTTTAATTTTTACTTTATTTATATATTAGGATTGTCTACGTAAAATGGTACTTGTGCTGTATAGACTCTAATATGAATAAATAAATAAAATAAATAAATCTATTGTTTGCCCACCTTCAAATATTATGTATTAGGTTATCTCATATTTTCATTTGAAAATTATGTCATCAAGTTTGAATGAATATCATCTGAACTAGTACATTTTTTCAATTTAAAAAAATTAACAATTTTAACAAATAAAAAAATTACGATGTTTACAAATTTAAAAAAACAATAAATAAAAATAAATAAATCCGTATTTAGAGTCTACTTCTCAGTCACATAACTGATTTTCAGTGGGGGACAGTAAATCAAAGTGACCAAGCCAACCCTGCAGGCCACGACGCAATCGACGAGTGAACGATAACCAACCAAAGATCAATATTTTTAAGAGGAAATATAGCAATCGGTGGTATGGACAGTGCGAACACCTGCGGATCAACGCAGACAGTGCGAAGACCCGCGTAGCATAGGCCGATTCAGAACAACTTTAAATTTATTATGTGCCTCGTTGTTAGGACGGCTCTAAAGTCACCGTTTACAAATAGTCCAAATCCTAATCATAAGTTCTAACTTCGACTTTAGCGGGAATCGAACCCTGGACCTTCTGCATTGGAAGCAGGTAGGCTAACCACAAGACCAACGAGCCACACGTGTGATTTAAGTTTTAACAAACTTGAGTTCAAGTGAAAAAAATAGCGCTTTGTAGCATATATACAAAATACTATTTTCAACCATATTCAAGTCTCAAAATGGCTGCTGTTGTCCCATATATACTGCACTCCCCTACTTGGTCACAAAAATTAGGGGGTGGAATAAATTGTTTGATTGACTAGTAAAACGCTTAAGTCCCGCCGCGTTGATGGATGAGCTTTTTTGTAAGTTTTTAGTTTGCGTAGGACCACTTTTCCTTTGCAAGTGCTTTTTGAATGCATTGTAGTTGATTGTTGTCAAGTTTCTATTGTTACTTGTTAATTATTATCATAAACCTAAAATAACTCATACTAAAACCTTTATTCTATGGATTCTGGCTAACTTTTTCAACTTTTCATTCAGAAAGTAATACATCACCATTACTGTAATGTCCATGTAAAATATGAACTTTGTACTCCCACCCATGTGGTCAGAATCGGCCCAAATGTCACGAAAATATCGCACTTAAAATCGAAAAAAATCTTAATAGTACCTACGATATTCATGAGAAATATTTCTTTGGTTGTACCCAAAAAACGTGGCAGGTCTAGGTTTAGAGATTTCGAGGGTCCCCCCCAATTTTCATCACGATCGCATATTTGCCGTTTGCCCAGTAGCATGCGAACAAACAGACAGAAAAAACAAACAAAAAACCATTAGAGCTAAATTTTTTAAGGGGTCGGTGAAATTGAATTCTTCACTTTGCTCATCCAATTAAACTTTTGAAATATTTGATTCAATATTATGTTGCCACACACAGAAAGAACTTTCAAATGAACTTCTAAAACTAAAAACTTTTTTTGGTTCTTTATTAGCTTAGAAACTAAAAATAAACTCATTGAAAAGTCTTGCCAAAACAGAGCACATTCTTTTCTTTTACTTTGGCTAATGCTTACCCTTGAGGTTTATCTTGAGTCTTGCGTCGTCGTTATTTTTGTGGATTGTGTAGGCAGCCGCTGGGACGTACTTCCCTGTAAAAACAAAGAAGCAGCCTGATAATGTATTACTAATAGAGATGACATCAAGTAACCGGGTTATCTGAATCCTAAACTTATTTGAATTTGTTCTTAACATCTGGTTTATTTTTGACTTTTTGGGTCCATTTTATATGTGGCTTCAAATTATTTGAAATTAGTGCTCTACTACCTGTTGTATCATTGCAAAAAAATTTCACACGTCTGGAATCTGTGCAGATATTTTGTTCCCTTTTGCTCCCATTTTCGGCAATGCACATATTTTATTTTTGTAATTTTAGCATTAGATGGATCTAGTAGATTACTTGGGCAAATTACATTCGGTTATAAACGACTCAATTGAGGTAGAAGTGATAAACACATTTTTTATTTGACTTGATTGCTGCAGCTCACTTCAAGTGTGAGGACATAGGCAAGTGTAATAAACATGAATTATAAGTTAATAATAAACCAAACTAAACTAAAGCATACAGAAGCAAACAGCAGCCTCGTACCGCAAGGTCAGGGTGTGACTATCCAACGCCTTGTATTAGAGATATCATCCGGATTCGGACTCCTAGAAGGGCTGGAACTGACTCATTGCCATTTTACATACATACTGTACGTGATCATTGGGGGCCCAAAAATTTAATTTTAACTACATATGATATTTATATTATTGCCTATTGGCTTATTTGACCAAATTTTGGTAGGTTTTAGTCTTTTAGACATATTTTTTTTTTATATCAATTTTATTTTTGTGTTTAGAATTTAGTTAATTTTATGTAATGCCTATATGCACTTGTGGAGGTAACTGTTGTTGGTGGCAATAAATAAATTGTAAATTGTGATTATTTGAATTTTTGCTTATTACGGTAATGCTAAATTGACTCGAGTCATTAATGCCAGTGTTGTTGCTTATTTGTGACAAAATGGCACAATTATTGCTAATTTTCCCATGAAGAGCTATGTATTATGTACTGTATTAGTATTATGGATGTATTATTGGACTTACCTTTTAAAAAACTAAACAAATAAAAAATACCTATATATTATGAGACCCTAACTAGTGATGAAAGTAGGTATCACATTTAATATTTTGCAATTTTTTAAAGACATTTTTAAAGTTACCTGCGTACGATTCTCCGGTGATGAAAAACTCGTTCTTCTGCAACTCGGGGAAAAGTTCAAAGAACTGGAGAAGCGCAATGTACACGTTCCAGCCAACCGAAGTCTCGTTTCTAGAGTAGCCCGAATCACTGTTTGTGAAACTGTAACCTATTCAAAGAAAAAGTATTAGATTCTATGACCAAATTAACATTTGTGGCATACTTCACAATATATGCTGAGCGTTAGGACTGTTGGATGAGCTTGAGCAAACCAGGCTTTGACGCAGAATGCAGAGGTTAAGCTTAGTCTAGATCACTTGCAAGCTCTATTACCTGTCCTGTCGGGTTGTGGTTTGCACCAAAATGTCAAGTAAGAATGTGTGATTGTCGCTATCAGAGCACTTTTTCCAATTAGTGCTTACTTATTTCAGTAACATTCAGTAAATATGCCATCAAAAGGGTAATTTCACTAATTTGTATAATTTTTTAAAATTGTATAAGCTATAACTATTTATTTTTTAAAAACTATTTGAAAACAACTTGCTTTTATCCTTTATAAACATAATCCCAAAAATTCAGACGTTTCAGGTGAAAATTGGGGGTCGAAAAGTGATCCAGAATGTAGTTTGTGAAATAAGGTGGATTTGTCGATCAAGCAAATTTATAAATGGACATTTAACATTGTAAAAAAGTTGGCCCGAGTATGAACAACGGTCTTGATGGTTTTATATTTTTGTATTTTAATAAAGCTGGATAGAGTATACACAGAGAAAATAATTTATAATTAACAAAATTAGCGATAAAAACGGAAAATCATAAAAACTCTTCGTTTCAGAGGATTTGAATTAATTTTAAAGTGATTTTATTTTAGGGAATTGTTAATATTATTTAATTTCAATTTGAAACTTATTATTATTATTATTATTATTATTATTATTTATTTGCCTTTGAATATGTACAAAACAAAGACAGGCAGCCAGAAGAGGGCTTGAAGCCCAAAACACATGTGGTGTCCGACTGCCTTACTACAACATACCAACATAAATAAAAATAACTAACAATACATACAATGAAATATTTACAAAATAATGCAATTGACACGCACGCGCACACACTCACACGCACACACACACACTCACATTCACACTCACATTCACATTCACACTCACACTCACACTCACACTCACACTCACACACACTCACACTCACACTTGCACAAAACAAGTTAATTTCAGTTGACACGTGGAGGAATATATGTTCGAATTTTGTTCAGGAATTGGTTTGGAAAAGTGGTCTCCAAATATAAATACCTCCAATTACTCCAAGTACGGTTGCAAACAATATTTGTCCTCCAGACAAACCTCTTGGTTTTCTTATTCGCATGTTATTCCAAAACAAACCATCGACTAATCAGCCGTTTTCTTGGTACATAACCTAAAATACGTTTGAATGGATGCATGCACGTTCGCCAACGTTAATAAATTTGTAAACAAGACCAACCATAAATTGTTGATATTTCCTAAAGTTTAGTATAAACTATTTTTGAAAGCTACATATAGACCTAGTAAATGCCTGTGAAGTAGGCTAAACCATAGATACTAGTATAATATAACCAACGGCTAAACAAATTTGATGAATTTGAATTTTGATAATTTGTTTTTTAAAGCATCATTCACAATCAGTTCTAAGTCGTAAGGCGCAAGGCCTAAGGCGTAATATTTTGTATTGGACGAGTATGTGTTTCAATCAGAACGTTCACAACACGTCCCAAGTCGCAAGGCGTATGGTTTATGTCGTAACGAATTGCCCAAAATGCAATTCTTACGACGGTTTCTTACGACGAGCCAATCACGAACAAGGAAACTCCACAGCTGACTGTACGCGCATGCGCAATACACAGGAGCAATGAAAAATGGTATGGTTGTTGTAAACGCCTAGCATTTCTTACGACTTACGCCTTTCGCCTTAGACCTTGCGCCTTACGCCTTAGACCATGTAGGTACTCACCATATTGATGGCAACAAGAATTAAATGGTATGATAAATTATGTTTTTCTTTTTAGCAAATATATACATAAATTCAATAAATAATAACATAAATAATTACATAAAGTGACAAAGTAGCAATTTTTATGATAGAGTAATTCAACAATAAAATGCAAAAATTCTAGAGAAATGCCAAAATTAAGTGTTTGTTGGTTGTGATATTATTACCAGTTCCGACGGGGTTGTCAATGAAAATCATGGAATGACTTTTGCTCCAGGAGTATTTCCGTGGTTTGAGCTTGTCGTCTGTGCCAACGGAAAAGGGGCCGTTCTCGGTGAAGAGACCGAACAGCGAAGTCGCGCCAGGGCCTCCTTGAAGCCACAGAACGACCGGAGCTGTTTTGTAGTTTACCTACGTAGAGAATATAGTGTTACTAATGGGCTATCGGGAGGAAGTGTGACAAGCAAAAAAACAAGTTTGACTTTGATGGGAGCCTACCTTGGCAGATATTGAAATAATACTTTCTCAATAGATGTTAACAATTTTAACATAAGAGTTTCAAATACAGAAAAGCAAATTAAGATTGGGAAAAAATACATATTTGAATCTTGGTGTTTCAAAGAACAAAAGATCACATTCAAATTATTTAAAATAAAAATTACATCTGATAAAAATAGTGACATCACTGTCTTAGGTACCCTACTAAATCATACATGATTTTGCTGATGTAAATGTGACAAACGGTTGTACCTAGATCGACATGAAAAAAAATACAACCGGTTTCTTTGAAACTTTCTCGGTTGTTATACAAGAATGACTATTTGTACTTAATTGATTACTTACTTACGATTAAGTGTAGGCAAACCAATAATAATTTACCTAGGTAGATACCTAATTATTACAATACTCTGTCAATGCAAAAAAGTTGTCATGAATTTGTATGACCTGTTGCACATTGAGAATATTGGAAGACAGACAAAACAGATGTCCACTCAGACCAAAGAAAATAAATTAGACTAAAAGGGTTAGGCCTCTAGCAGAAGAAGACAACAACATGATATCATATTTTGTTAAAGTACTGGTACCTCAAAGTAGACCATACCATTATATTTTAAGGTACTGTGGGTGCTTGTATGGTGGTGCTTGCTAGTCTATTGGTAGATGTGACACCCCACATGAAGATAAAAACTAATTTATTCAGATCATGGAGTGATGGACTATCTAGCTCAAATGTTTTGTTTTGGGTGATCAGAATGATAGTCACAAAGTAGGTCTACTTACTGTGGCAGGGAAAGAACCAGAAGAATAAATTGGAGTCATATTCTGTGTCGACGGTTAGGAATCCAGAATAGCTGTCGATGCCTTCTGCCCCTTCCAAAGCGCCCACTTTGGCTGCGGCTCTAGCTTCAGAAATCTTCCCTCCTTCGATGAGCGGGGTTAGAAAGAGAGGCTTTCCCGGGTCACCCTCAATCAAAAGCTGTTTAAACTTGGGATAAACGTTGATAAATCCAAGGCTCGATTTGAAGACGAATGTTAGAAATAAAAAACATGTTAATTTTGAACACATTTTGATGCTGTTGCTAAATGCAAGAACTGCCTTTACCAAAAGTGCAAGCATTAATGAGTGGTGGTAATTATTCAGTCAGCTTAGGCTATCATTGCCAGCTTAGTTGGCAATGTTTAACTTTGAGTAATAGGCTATGCTAGGTGAAAAACTTCGTTATCTCCATAGTTCAATGCTTCCTGACTTGTTAGCAACTTAGTAAGCAAGTTGTGATAATGACAATCATCAAACCAGCAATCACATAACAAGTCACATGCCTCCAGTTTAGGGCTGGGTAAAACAATCAATATTTTGTTACGATATCGATAAATGGGAATATTTTTTTCAATATTTGTATATTTGGCTTCATATCGAAATATAAAAATTTACACAAAAAATGCTAAATTTTGTCATTTTGGTGGAGGTACTGGGTAGTCAAAATTAAATTGATTCTGGATGGTACATAATATGGTGGAGGTGCTGGGTCATAAAATGATATTGTGAGATCATAAAAATTGTTAAATGCATTTTTTTGCGATACCTTATCAACACTATTTGACCACAAATTATTAAAAATAAGCCCACTCTTTTAATAATGTTTCTATTTTTCTTTACAAACACTTACATTTTGATGTACTGATATCATATCAACATTTTTCGTGTGATATCGATAATAAGTGATATGTCATAGTCCAGTTGATGATTTGCTGCGCTTCTTGCTGGATGTTACAATAATTTTTATGGGTGGCTGACCTAGTAATTCCAGCTTATGTCTACTCTACTGGATGGCTAGACGAACAATGACATAATATTCAATTCCAATGCAGGCACAGAAAAATAGCAACAGAATGAAGCCAACTCTGCCTGTACCAACAGGGTTTGCTCAGTTCACTTTAAAGTTTAAATCCAAGTTCCTCACTGAAAGTCAGTTTGATGGTGACTAAGTAGACTCTCAACTCATCACAAATTTATAATTTTAATCATTTTTACTTATACTTAATATTATTGAGTCGCAGGGGCGCCGGATTTTGAAAATTCCGAGGGGTGCTCAACTTCGTGGAGAAGGGACCAAGCACAGGGGGTTTGGGGGGCGGAGACCACCAACATCAGGGCCGCAGGCAAAAATTTTGAAAATCACGTTTTAAGAGTGCATTTAGTGGGTTTTAGACAAAAATAGGGGGCTGGATGCAATACCGAAATACTGTAGTTTTTGTACCGCAAAAACTAGAAAACTACCAACAAGATAATTGGAACACTAACAAGATAGATCATCATGTTACCAAAATAATGCAATTTTTTACAGTAAAAACTAGAAAACTGTAAAAAAAAATATGGAAGTGCGAGATAGACGAGGTACAATCGAAGGGTGGAGGTAGGGAAGAATCGAATGCGCAGAAGACAATGCGCGCTCATTACTATCACTCACGCTCGCGGTCAGGGTATGGCACAGCAACAAACAAAGACCCTCACGTGTTGAAGCTGACTGCAAGAAACAGTGGATATTGTTTCGTTCATTAAAGTTGCAAAAATATTTCAAAATGCAAAAACATTGTTTTAATCACTTTGATTGGTTCCAAGTGAAAAATAGAAACTTTTTTTTGAATACCTCAAAACTTTGATAGTTATAGGCCTAACTTTTATTTAAGTCAGGATTTTTGGAGGGGTGCTTCAGCCCCTGAGCACCCACATAATCGGCGCCCCTGTATGAGTCGCACATCTAGCAGATGAAAGATTGAAACTCCATACTATTTAATTCATTATTATGAGGGAATAGAACACATTTGGCAGTTGGCACATAGCTGTTCGCTCGGCCAAGAAGTATCCGACACATTAAAAACTTTGCAAAGTTGTCAATAAAGCATATATGGACAGCGCTACAGTCGTAGCTTTTTTTAAATTTGGTCTTAATCGGTCAGAGAAAATCCATAATGTCGCTGCACACTCGTCCTAGGTCCTAACTTAACGTTCCGCGATGAATCGTCAATCGTCGCTGATAAGTTTTCTAACCTTGACTTGAACCTACTGTTTACAAACGTGCTATTTTTATTATCTCGGGGTTTTTGCATACGTTTATAACGGGTTTTAAAACAAAAGATTGGATTGACAAATAACACGAATTCTATGTGTTCTACACGCGGAATGGGAAAATCTAGCCCTAGCAAAACAAACACAAACATGTACAGTGGCGGATCGGTGATGCAACAACATACAACTTCTGCCCTCGCGGGTCCAGAAGAGGTACCTGACCTGGCACGCTAGTGCTGAGCCGCTCCACTCCCAGGGCTGCACTCGTCCGGTGGTCGCTCGACGTTCCTGCTTGTCCTGTACTAGTTGCTACTTAAGAATTAGATAGTTGAGAACTGCTGAAGGCTGAGAATTGACTTATAAGGAGGATTTTAGGATGTTCATGCTAACTCAGTGAGTGAAACAATTTAAAAGCAGTGGCGTTATATTGTAACATTTGTGACATGCTAACTACTGACATCCGGGTTGTTTTAATTTAGGGGTTGGATCCAACTCATGCAAGATAAGAAAACATAAAAATAATAATTAATACCCTGGTTACACAATCCTTAAGAATAGGGCTTATTATAATACGAAGATTCGTAGCCTATCGTTGTTCGTAGAGGGGGAGGGGGAGGACGTCGCCATCTTGGAAGTGCCTTGCACGGGAGCGGCCGGGGAGAGGGGTGGCCGACGGTAGATCTCTGCTACGGAAGGGCCCTGTGTCCGCGCTTGCCGTGGTATCGGGGTCACGTGATCGTGAACTGGCCGATTTACCGACCTTCCTAAGAGACTGCCTAGGCCCTCAGATGAACTCGAAGTTCTCTGGGTCTCGAACAATTTGGGGGAGTTGCAACTTATGGGTTATTTATCTTACTTGCGTAGTGTAGTGGATGTCCAAACGGTGATGTAGAGGTGACCCGGGTAGTCCCACGTGTTGGACATACCAAGTCAACTTACTTCGAAAAGACCGGAAAACCTTGAAACACTCTTACTGAACTCGCATGTCACTCCGTATGGTGTAGATATAAGAATTTACCATAGTAATTGCGATGTCGTCGTTATTCGCGCATGGCTATTGAACACTCGCCATGTGGCTAGCACGTTACTCGGCTATCACGAAGATTATTGATATTTACTTGAGAAAAACATAGTTATACACGCGAGATGTAGCTCGACCTCAGCAGGAGGTACAAACCCATCCTGGGATTACTCCCCACTTTCGCGAAAATACCCATGCTTCCAGAAACACTGGTTAAAAGATGCACTCTACTTGCAGTCAACCGCCGTCTTCTCTGGTGATGTGCGTAGTGGACGATCCTTTGCTCGCACCACACTTGCTTCGACTACTTCCGTTGGTTTTACACTCTGCCCTGTGATTGGGTCTCACCACCCGCGAACTTCAAACTAAGGGCTGTTATTGGTCTAGGGGTTGCCTACGTATTTCCGCTTTCTGGACGAGAATTCGACTTCACTCGCGTTTTTACTGCCTAGCTGGCTCGGCCAGCGTCCGTGGTTGTCATTGGCCGAGGCCACGACGAGGACCAGTGAAGCGAGGGGATGTGTCGGCTAGGCTACACATTCCTGAGCCCAAAACACCTCATTTGCGGTGCCAAACTCAACTTTCCAGCTTCTCTACTGCAGGGTGGTTCGGAGATCCCGTTACCTGTACTCCCTATCTCAAAAACATCGGTGAAATTAACCAAATACATTGACTCTCAGCTGCACTTGCACAACTAGAGTGGCTACTGACTTATTACTTGTGATCTGTGACATCACGTACATTTGTAAGCAATATGCAAATTTACTTAGCCAATTAAATGCCTTAACTGTTACAATTAAACCTTATCATATGCAAATATATTAAAATAAAAATGAAAAATTCTCCGGCTGAGGGCCAAAATGAGACTTGCACAGGCCGTGCGGTTACAAGAATATAGTCAATTTTGTACTTTTAGGCCTAACAAAATTCAAAATTGAAAACAATTTATTTTTCAAAAATTATTTTAAAACAGACTTTTGAAAAGTATGACTGTAGGCCTATACTTCCACTTTCCGTGACAACTTCCCAAAATTTCAATCACCTGCTGTATCAGTCATCCGAGCGAACAACAATTGGCTTAACACGCATGTCTAGGCCTATCCTCTTAAATGTTGTACAATCGGATTTAAACATAATAATACGTAATTTGTCATATTGTTTAATGGTTTCTCAAAGACCAAAGCAGTTCCATGTCTCCTCTCTTCTCACATCCATCTTTTTATCTTTCATTGAAATAAAAAAAAACATTTCTTAAATCAGTTCTTTATTTAATCAATAAAATTGCTACAAAAATTAATTACAATACATTCTTCTGTAAAATACAATTTTTGCCTAATTATAAGGTCATACCAATTTATTTAATATCAAAATAATTGTGCAGCAGTAAACCCTCGTTAACTCAAAAGTGCCATACAATTTATTAGGGTTGGGATTCGATTATAAATTCGTAGTCGACGTCAAACCAATAATTTTGACATCATATCAAAAAAATTACAAAAAATAATTTTTTTTTTTATTATTAAAAAATATTAATATAATGATACTAAAAGCAAAGTAGGCCTACATGGTTTCTTACAGAAAAGTGATTGACTTTAAAAAAATTAAACTTTGTTTAAAAGATGGCAAATTGGTGTCAAATCGAAAGTCGATTTTTGGTTTAACATCGATGTCGAATCAAAAAATAATCGATGTCAAGTCCCAACCCTACAATTTATCATGTTGGTAAAATCTTTATAACACACTTAAAATGGGTAATGCACAGAGTAAGAGGCCACTTGTCACGCCCGTAAGCGGCTATGAATGAAATAATGAAAGATTAACAAGTAAATCTAGATGTTGGCAAGTAGAATGTAAAAATAAACTAAAACATGCAGCACAGTGAATGGCAGAAGGGGTGGGTAGGCAAAGCCTGAACAGTTATTCTGCGTTCATTCCACTTATTTGCCAGGAAAAAAATACTTTTAAATAACATGAATCCAGATTGGTACATGTTCAATTAAATTTATTTCATCAAAATTCCCTTTTCTTAGTAGGCCTATATAGGGCATATGGGGAATTAATTATGTTAACGTTAAAAAAGTTGAGGTTAGAAGGTATCAGTAAGCACAGACTGCTAAAATACCTATTGCTACTAAAAACTAAAATGAGAATATATTTCAAGAGTCAAGAACGGACAGTTCAGATATTAATTTTTATTATTTATGCCTACTTTACACGACAGTAGGCCTATTGCTGTCATAATCAACAGTAACCAGCTTTCTAATGTCATGGATTCTTCTAGTATTTACTATTTAGCTATCAAATAGATTAGAGAAATTGCCTTTACACTTTATGCCAACTGTCATGGAATGAGTTAAATGCAATAGCTGACAAGACTGCACATTAAAAAAGAAAAAATCATTTAATCTAATAGATTGTAGGTTGAACTCTAGTGGCCTCTCTTTTGCCACTAATTTGCATTTCTAATTGACTGCAATAAACTGACCTAATTATTTGCCTTTGTGATTAAACAAGGAGTATTTGTTGAACGAATCTAGCACAGTCTTTATATTTTGAGCACATTCGTGTTTCTATCACAAACTATGGAAAATGAATCTAATAATTAGTAATCACAATTACAAGCCATTGATATTTCTTTTGAATCCCCCCACAAAAAAATGCCTCTACCTGTTCAAGAAGCAGTACATTTTTTTGCTAAAAATTGAACTAAGAAATGTTGAAATTCAAATAAGTTCACATTTTCCAGAGATGATTTTTGACATTATTTGAAGTAAAATTATATTTTCAAATTCAGATTTTTACAAAATGGTTTAAAAAGGCATAGGTCTACCTATTTAAAAAATGTAGGCCCAGTTCTATATTTTATATTGTGAAGGCATTCATTATTGTATTAGGCCTAAGTAGCCTATATTAAGTTATTTTTACTTTCACTTTTTTCAATTCCAAAGAAATACATCCTAATTATTGAAAGGCCTACAATGACTGATATGTTTTGAAATGACAATTTAAAAATTAAAATTTTTTTGTTTAAAATTCTAATTTTCAAAATGTGTGTTTCTTACATCCTCGGCATCTCTTGTGTTTAAGGTAACCACCTGGAATGCCACGGAACGTCCTAGTGGAACTGCTTCCCTGCTGTGAACCGGTTCAACAGGTCTAACGCCCACTTGGGCTGATCGGTAGGTACCATGTGGCCTGCGTCTCGTACTAGTACCTCGGTCAGGTTGCCGGCGTGCTTGACGTAGCCGGCCAGCTCTGTGCCGACCATCCACTGGTAGCGCGAGGCCTTGACATAGTCTTCAGCACCGGGAAACTAGGACAAGAGTCGTTGAGCTTTAAGATGTGATTTTTTTATCGTATTTACTAGGGATGGCAAACAATATGAAAATTCATATTGAGAATCGAACCGAAATTAGAATAATATCGTGCCAAAAAAAATTACGCTGATAGTACTATCACTTTGTAATTGGATGAGCGTAGCGAGCGAAGCGAAGATTCCATTTCACTACACTGGAGAAAAAAATCCGGAATGTTTTTTTTTTCTTTTTTCTTTTTTTTGTATTTTTGTGTGTTTGTCTGCACGATTCCGGCTAAACCGGTACTCCAATTGCGATGAAATTTTATGGAGGCCTTCGAAATCTCTGAACTTAGAACTGCCACGTTTTCAATCAAAAAATTATTTCTTATTAAAATCGCAAATTTATGATTTTTTTCGATTAAAAAAAAAATCTTTTACTTATAACTCCTACATGCTTTATCCGATTGTTATGATTTTTTCACAGAACCTTAATTTTATGAATTAAGATATTCGTGTGAAATTTGAGCGCAATCGAAAAAAAATTTCTTATGAAAATCGAAATTTTACGGGTTTTTTCTTTTTTTAAACAATTCTTTGACGAATAACACCTACATGCTTTATCCGATTGTAATGATTTTTTCACAGAACCTTAATTTTATGAATTAATATATTCGTGTGAAATTTGAGCGCAATCGAATAATTATTTTTTATGAAAATTGCAATTTTACGATTTTTTTCTTTTTTAAAATTACGATTAATTAAAAAAAATTAAAATTAAAGTTTAGTTTTTATTTAATTTAAATTAATTTTTTAAAAAATCTTCAACTTAGTAATGATTTTTTCACAGAACAACAGAAAATCCACATAACACAATGGCAGCTCAATGCACCAATTACGCTCATCCAACAACGCGGCGGGACTTAAGCGTTTTCCTAGTCATATGATTCATGATATATCGGCATAAAACTCGCTTTGCTCGCATTTGCGTTAAGTTGAATTACGCGCCATCTCAACGCTGGTCGGCGGATTGGCCACCACCTACGACGGGCCCCTCGATGCCCCTCTCATATAATAATAATAATAATAAATAATACCCTCTATAAGAAGGTAATTTTAATAAAAATTTTGTAGGCTTAAAATTAGCCATCGTTTAAAGGATGTTATAATTTATTTTTTGTTAAATATGATTTTATATGAAGTTTTCTTTTTATTATTTCTGAGGTATTCTTTTTCGTAAGATTTTTTTAGCTTTCTTCCATAGTAGTCTAGCTCCAGCATGTGAACTAGGAGCTATATGACCTCCCTCCTTTTTATCCCCTACAAATTTCCCTTTTAAATACTGCTATTTTATTAGCATCTGGGGTTACAGTCACCATAGATTTATAGAAAATAACCACTCTCAAGCTCTACAAGGATTATTTTTCACCGTAATTTTAGGAATTTACTTCTCTATACTACCGGCTTATGAATATATCGAAGCTCATTTGTGCAAGAGGGAGTGGTGAAGCGAGAGAGGGAGAGAGCGCGAGCAGCGAGTGCTGCTCCTCGATCCACACTGCGAAAGCGGTGGGGGGAGTGGTACCGTACAAATAGATCGCGAGCGGTAAAACTTGTTTTGAGACGCTGGGAGTTCCATGAAATCCAGAATTCAGGATAAAAATATCGTTGTAGCAGCGTCCATTACTAGTCATAAACGTGAATATGCTACTGAATTTGTTATTAAAAATCCGGTTTCCTAATGATTATCGCGATATTGCTATCAATATAGATTTTGATCGATTATTGCGATACAGCCACCCATATCGCGATAATATTGATAATCGATATACGTTTATCGTTGACATCCCTAGTATTTACTGGATTATAGGCCGCCATGGAGTAATGACCGCTCACCTATTTTGAACACTCAACTTTTACAGAGTATATTTAGTAATAAAATACAAAATTAACAAATGACTTCACATAATAGCCGCACAACACTTTTTGAACTTTTTAAAATACTACCCGAGACCTATACTCCCATAAATAGTGAAAAACAGTACGTTACTTAGTTTACCAGCATGCAATTAAAAAAATAAAAAATATTGTGAATGGTAGTGCACACCGCCCGTCCCACTCGGCCCAGGCCGGGATTAAGGCAGACACACTGAATGAATGTCAAGACAATCAGCGATTATTATAACATTTCTAAGAGGAGCCTTCATGCATTCCTGAATGAAAAGGAATTTTACTCAGTGGAAGATATGTTGGTGAATGTTGATAGCTTATACTTTTAAAAATATTTTACATTTTACTATGGTAAGACCATGTCTATAATCGGTTGTACATTATCCGCGATCATATGTAAATCAAGGGGTCTAGAAGATACCTACGTTATCGACCTCGCTCGTGAATATTTGGTTTCTTCTAGCGTCGTTATATTCACAGAGCCATCACTCTCTGACGTCATCTAACAAGCCGTGAAGAAAAATGGCAACCTTATTTATTTATTTTTTTATTTTGGGCCTATTAGAATATAATAGAATAGAATAACTTTATTCAACTTGACTTGCACATGGTACATGTATAACTCCCAAAGCTGAAGGTGAATAGACGGGTAACATAAAAAGTAAGTATTAAGAAACAAGAAGTATAAGAAATATAGTACTCTACTTGTAGTAGTAAAACTAAAATTAATGTAGAAAATAAACTTAATGTAATGTTGCATAACATACCGTATAGTACCGAATAAAGGCCGACCCCGAAAAAAAGGCTGACCCCCTAACTTTGGTCATCGAAATTTTAAAAAAGGAATTTTTAATTAAATATTTTTATTTTACGCGCCGTTATTCCTGCGGTCTGTTTCCGCGGAGCCAGTGCCAAGGTCGTTTTCCCCGCGCGGCCTATTGACGCGGAGCCCGTGATGACGTAGCGCTATGACGCAATCTCCAAGCAGACCGGTTCATATCGCCCAGTTATCTGTTCCCAGTGTTGCCAATGCAGCGGTTTTGCCGCTAGATCTAGCGTTTTTGAAAGACGAAAAGTGGTGAAAATATAAAATTGAGACTAGCGGTGACACTTAGCGGTTTACAACTTTCAAAACAGTGGTAAACTTTTCATAAATCCGCTGAAAAATCCCCAAATGTGTGTTAAAATTCCGCAATTTAAGCGAAAAAAGCAGATACCCAGACTTATTTTACTTGTTTGATTTAAAATTTAAAATTTAAAATCATAGTCCACGCCCATTTACTTAGTTGATAAACTAAAGACAATATATTAATTGTTTTATTTGATGTGAGTCTTTGATCTACTTTGGTTTGAAATTTATTTTTAAAATACATTTTGTATGGAAGGTTTTTTGTTTTTTATGCAATTTCATCAAAGTTAGCGGTGCAGACCTTGAATTTGGCGGTATTTTAAGGTGCTACTAGCGGCCGTGGTGCTGGGGGTATTGGCAACACTGTCTGTTCCACGTCATTCTTCACTCGTCAGTTGGATTGCAGTAGGCCTGGAGATAGCGTCGCGTCCTCCGTGCCTGCCGTATTGTTGGCGCAGGGCAGAATTAGGAGCAGGGAACTATATGTATTTCCTTGTCACACAGCGCTGTAACTTGGTGTTTGAAAATGCCGATGCTCGCATATAGGCCGAGGAGGGATTTTGAGACTTAAAATAATGAAAAAAAGGTCGGCCTATATTCGGTGCAATACGGTAGATTGGGACTTTTAAACACTGGGTCCTGGACGTAGTTAATATTAACACAGGGTTTGTATACAAATGGATTCACCACACTGAATTTCCTTTGTGCAGGCTTATTTCTAGTGCAGAAATCAATTAGGGCTCGTTTTTCTAGTAACATAAATAGTGCAAGCCTTTGCACTCCTTGCCCATCTGCTGGTTGCTAACTTAGTGCGGCTTTAAAGGTGCCTTTTAGAACAAATCCGAGATTTGCTGAGCTAGGGTCGGAAAAAGATTACTGATGCTTTACTTCTGACGCCGATTGTACCACCCTGCAACTAATGTAATGTGGTTGCTAGTTAATAAGGAGAGTGTGTTTTATATACTTAGGCTGGCTGATGGTTCTGTAACCTGTATTTTCTAGGGATGGGATTTTACCGGTCAAATTCAAATTTGGTCAATTGACTGGTCAAATGTAAAAAATCATAAATTGTATTTTATTAAGTAATTAGTAGGTATATTTATTTTTAAATGTTGTGGTGATTAAAGCTTTTTTATTTAAAAGCTTGTAAAATGCATATTAAGTGGCATATCATCATCGTCATCATCATCGTCGATGCTGTCATCAGTCCCTTTCTCCGATTCAGCTTCAGCTTACCCAGAAGCTATTATATTCTATTTGTCTATTATTTCATAATATAAATACATAATAAATAATAATTAAAATAAAATATTGTCTAATTAAAACATTTTTAATTAAAAAAGAAAGAAAGAAATGTTATCGTTTACATAACAATTCAAATTCCAATATAAAAATTCAAATAATTTTAAATTTTAAATGCAATACACAGTATACACATGTATCTTAAAGTCAATTGACGACTAGTGATTTACCCGCCCCCTGACGTCACGAAGCAACGTGGCGGAATGATGTGGGATAGATCCTCATTCAGCAAGATGACGCCTGCTGAACGGCGCAACACTTATCACGCTCTTAACTTTTATTCTATTCATTATTTGGGAAAAAAAAACTTTGGAATAATACGTAGTAAACATATAATTCCTTCTAAAAGTGATGATCTCGAATTTTTAGACACAGCCGTAAACTTGTTATATCGATGTACGTATTATACATGGAAAAAATATTAAAAATTATAAGTTTTGTCAACTTCTATTTGACAAATAACTTTCAATCGGATTTCAACAAGACCTCATTCAAAGTATGCATCTGACTCTTAAGACAAGAAATAAAATAACTTTCTAGATAGAAAGTGCACTGAACGAAAATTCATAGCATAGACTTATATGCAAGGTGTGTGTTTTCATAACAAATACGCACTTTTGATGTGCGGGTGAGCCGTGAAAAACTACACCCTGCATATTACTCTATGCTGTAAATTTTCGTTCAGTGCACTTTCTATCTAGAAAGTTGATTTATTTCTTTGTTAAATAGTCTGATGCATATTTAAAAAGATATCATGTCGAAATCCGAACAGTAGTTTTTTGTCAATTGAAGATAAGAAAAATTATAATCTTTGATATTTTTTTCATGTATAATACGTACATCGATATACCAAATTTACGGATGTGTCTAAAAATTCGAGATAATCACTATGAGAAGCAATGATATGTTTGCTACATACTATTCTAAAGGTTTTGTCCAAATGTCGAATGGAAACAAAGTTAGAGCGTGATAAGTGTTGCGCCGTTCAGCAGACGTCAACTTGCGAAATGAGGATTTATCCCACCTTCTCGTCACGTGACTTAGCGCTCCGCCCATCACCAGTCGTCAATTGACTGGTCAATTGACCAAAAGTATTTGACCAGTCAATTGACCGGTCAATTGACATTGTGCAACCCTAGTATTTTCTCTGAGAAACATTTAAAAGATATTTAAATAATAACTGTTCCCGCCTTTTAAATTGTATAATTGTTTTGAATAATTAATTACTTTAAATAATAATATAACTTGTATCGGGTTCGATCCCCGGTGTAGTCACTTTTTTAATTTCTGTCTAAAGTATTAAACATATCAACGTCATAGTCGCCTACTATAAAACCAAAGTTAAACATCATATATCCTCTAGGGGTGTGCGAATATTCGAAATTTTCGAAGTATTCGAGAATAATTTACTATTCGTATTCGATTCAAAACTCGAATAGTAACTAGTATTCGAATTTCCGAAGTATTCGAATTCCCGAAGTATTCGATTTGAAATTCCCGCAAGTATGCAGGAAACTACATTACCGATCGACGCACCCTATCGTCAACTCCGCGCAACGTGTTTCAGCGGTCGTTTCCACCAATCCAAGCTGTACCAACTTCGACAAACAACAGCATCTGATGTCACCGTTTTCACGACGTCGTTGAACGTAAGAAATTACTCCGAAAACGTGATGCAAACCTCATCTTTCTTGCGAAAAAGTTCTAAACATGGTCTTTTCTCGGGTAAATGCTCATGTAAAAACCCGCATAGGGCTCTCGTGCTTACAGATTATGCAGCCTAACCTACCAATCTTCACATATTATAAACAATGTGCCAACAAACTTACAATATTACAGATTTTATAATTGTATATCCATAGCTCAGTTGGCTAGATCATCAGTCATCATAGGGTTACCATAATTCTGAAAGTAAAATCCGGGACACATGTAGACCTCGTTTTGTATGGACTTGCGTGGGCTACCCGGGGTCTGGGGCGAAGCCCCAGCCGCCGTAGGTGAAAATTTTTTGGGCCTTTTTTGCCCCCAAGATCGCCTGTAGTGAGATCTGAGAGTGTCGGGACAGGGAAGTACTTGGGTATTTGGGTACCTTTGTAAAACAGTCACTAATTTTACGGCTTGTGCACTTTGCTTCTAAACCAGCTTTGTGTTTCTTCGATTTTAAATGATCTAAAACGTCTGAACGTCCACCATGCTCTATCCCGAACACACCACGGCACACAGAACAATCAACTTTTCCTTCGATTTGCGTATTTCTAGACAAGAACGGATATTCGTCTTTCAGTTTGTCTGAAAAACGACACTTGCGTTTGGCCATTGTATTTTGCCACACACGCACACCACTGGCACAGTCTGTAAGCTAAGCAATGTCACAAGTCACAACGCGAACTCAACACTGATTACACAACGGTGACTGTGCAGTGAATCATTGACAACGACTGGACTAGCCTACTAGTGGGTTGACACTGTACGTACTGTCGCCGCCCGCTGCCCTGGCCTTGAGCTCGACTCAATGACAACATTGGTTACATTGCGCATCCCCGCGTCCCGGCCCAGCCGCCGTCGGTGCCGCGAAATATTTGAAAGCAGAAATTTGCTACGACAATTTGGAATTGGATTTTCGATTTCCGGGACAATTTGGCGTCCCGAAAATGTTTTTCGGGACACCGGGACAGCAACAAGAAAAACGGGACTGTCCCGGAAAATCCGGGACGTATGGTAACCCTAACTCATTAGCTTTGTTGACAGTAAAGGTCCCGGGTTCAATCCCCAGTGAAGACAGTTTTCAAACCATAATTCTAGCATTACAGTCACCTGTTATTAAATTAATGTAAACCATCCTCAAATTCTATACAATCTTCCTTCCAGAATAAACAATATAGGCTTATATAAAATTAGGAACATCGTAAACAATGGTATGGAACCCACCTGTAGAGCCTGCAGGAATCCAAGGGTGTTTGGGTAGGCGACGATGATGTCCAACTGTCCGTTGTAGAAGAGCACGCGGTATTTAGTCAGAAGAGTTTCCACCCACGGCTTCACCGACTGCATCATATCTTCTCGTAGGAACGTTTCCACCTGGCGATAACGAGAACCGTTAAATGTTGTGATAGCTTACGTGCGACATTTTGTAACCAAGAGAAGCCTAATCAATTGTGGGGCTGCGTGCATAAACCCTGTGACGGGCGTTACCCGGTTCATGCTCGCACGGCTAGCCGTGGTCCCGTCGTTCTATTTGAAGTCGTAATACACTTGAGTTCACCAACTCGCACACAGATAGCGCCAAACGGAACACTGAACAAAAATGTATTACTATGTAGTGATCTACGCGTGGCTTCTGGCTTTACAGGCCGATGTTGCCGCCGCCGCAACTGCTCGTATCTCAGATCGATTTTCTGTCACTGAGACTCAATTGGACTAATCCACTGTCATCTGTTAAATGTGAAAATGATAGTGATGTGATGTGCTTCGGTAAATTTACTGGTCACGTAAATTATCACAATATTGCCGGCCATGGGTTTTGTTTGTAAATCAGTTTAATTATCCAACATAATATTCTAGTGACTTACGAACGTATAGCTAAATCAACAAGGCAGTGGAATGCACAACCTAAAAGGAAAGGGAACTGGGAACTGAGTGGGAAGCATGGCTGAATATTTGTTATTTGTTGATTAGACTAGCCTTTAAAACTCTATAACATGGCTTTAATGCATATCGGGAAACAGTTCTTCTAAGTCTGCATGTTTTTAATGATGGAAGATAACCCTTCAGAAACAGCAACATAAAGATAACCAAATTTAGGCCTACCTTAATGACAGTAGATTGACCAGTTTCAATTTGACAGCAAATCGACATCGCTATAAAATGTACTCGAGTGTATTCGGGTGTTGACACCGCTAGTAGGTACCTTGTTGTCCGTGTGCCATGTGGAGGCTCCAACGTGGATCGCCTTCCTAACGTCAGCACGCTGGATGTACTTGCCCATATCTCCGCCGCTCACTGGCTCCTTGGTGTAGAGATAGTTGAAGTAGAAGTCGAAGCCAGTCACGTTGCGGAACAGAGAGCCGTATGGTGTCATGTCGCCGTTCAACAACATGTCAAACACCTGTTGACATAACAGATACACTTAGTTAATGTTACGAGAGATGCAATGATTGAAAACGCCTATCGACCACAATTTTAGTAGGGGTGTGCGGGTACTCGAAATTTTGGTTCATTTTGGTTTTGGCGCGACAATTTGTGTCCGACTTCGGTTCGGTTTCGGGTATTTGAATCACGCGTGTAAATCACGACTTCTCACCAGTAGAAGGCTTTCCCACACAACAACTTGAACAGTCAGCCGGGCCGCCTGGATCGAACGCGCACTTGGGTCGGCACATGTCCCCCCACTCCTCTCAGTCGGTCATCCCCACCTGTGCACAGTCAGCTGTGAAGTGGATCGTATGCGCACCGGTGTCCGCACACACCCCTCCCCTCCTCTCAGCCAGCTACGACCTTGGCTGCAACGAGTTACATCGCCACAACTATCTCTCTCGCACTCATTACGCTTATGGGCTAACACACAGATGCTGGCAACGGCGCTGGACTTTTTTTAGATATTTCAGTCCTGTTACGTAAATATTTTGTTTTATCATTAAGGCCTAATAAAGTAATACACGTAAAGACTACTATTATTTGGCAATTTTACAGATACGTATTTGTATGTTTTTTAGACCTCTTAAGTTGTCAAGTGGTTAATCTCAGTTTTCCATAAATTAATGTTTTTATTCATATTTTGATTAAACCGAAACCGAAAAATCGGGTACTTTACTACCCGGAACCGAAACCAAAATCTGGAACCGCACATCCCTAAATTTTAGTTTCATTTAATGCCCTCTTTTATACATCAGTTTTTTTATTTAACTGAATAGGGAAAGACGTTCAATAAATAGTAACTACAAAAATACAATTTATTTAAACATACTAAGAAAAAATGACTATTTTCAAAAATCATTATTTGACTCTCCGGAAAAAACCATGAATAATTAAAACATCCCATCTCTAGCCTGTAGGGCTTGCACATGTAGCCTACTCACCTCAAAAGCCTCATCAAACTTTTCCTCCTGGATGTACTTGACGCCCAGCGCTTCTCTCTCGTGGAATACTTTGCGGGTGTTTGCGTCGATCAGCCCCAACTGGTAGAGGTAATCTCCGTACTTCAGCATGTGCTCGGGATCGCTCAGTCCGTTGCCAATTGCCATCCCTGCAAAGAGCAATTAAACAAGATACTGTAGTTGCCCCGACATACAAGTCTCAATAGGGATGACATTGATTCTAAAAAATTGGAATCGATCATTGTGACCTTAGAATCAATTCAGAATCGATTCCCATGAAATACTTTTTAATTGTTTGCACAGTTATTTTGGTGATCATTTTCCGCGGAACACGTGATTCGTGGCAATATTTCCGCGGTCTTTTTCCGCGGAGCCCGTGATGACGTCACCTGCCCGCCTCACGCCACGGTGTGATGTATTTCGCCATGCTAGGTGTTTGTTTGTTGACCGTACTGCCTGCTGGCCTGCCTTTGTGTACGATCGACGTCTGGCGGGAGAGGGAGGGACAGTAGGGGGACCGCTCTGCCACGCCCTAAAACACGACGCGCGGACGTTTAAACTTAGTCTAAACCGTCTAGTGTGTTATCGATTCCTCCAATTTGGAATCGATGAAGACAGGAATCGATCCGCAATCGATTAATCGATTCTGTCATGTCATCCCTAGTCTCAATGTACTTAACGGAAGTGTTCGGAGAAGTTAGCAAAAGGGAACTTTTAAAAATTTAATTACTCGGTTTTTTAAAAGAACTTTTAAAAGTTACAGTTCCGTAACATAAAAAGTAGCTTTAGAGTTTCTGAAATGCAAAAACAGAGAAAAGACGTTCCTTTAGCGGATTTTCCCCCCTCCAATACAAGAACTTGTTTTTATGAACATTGTTCTCTTCAAGCAGCTAATGGTTACAAAATTACAATTCAAGGATCGTTTTCTTAAGGGGCACACTTTGGCGATCCTTATCACCCCAAAGGCACTTGGTGTTCCCAGATTTAATTTGATTTGTATTGCTTAACATCTCGTATTAATGCACTAAGGCTATACGAGACAATGAGTGGTGAATGGTGATAGATGAGGATAGGGGATGAATAGAAGGGAGGAGGGGAAACCCGGTACCGGCACGTAGCCTACTTTTTTTCGAAAAGTACCAAGGGAACCAACGGCTTTACGTCCCATCCGAAAGGAAGGTGTAACCTTGAGTCATAAAGGTTCCTCCACTAACCAAGTCTGCTGAGCAGACGTCGAGGAGAACAAAGCCGATACACTAGCTCTCGAACCCTCATCTGCTCTAACCAGGCGGTCACCTATCGAAGTACTGACCACGTCCAATGTTGCTTAACTTCGGTGAACAATCAAGAGCCGGTGTATTCAAAATGGCTGCCGGGACTCGTAGAATTGAACTTCAGAATTATCTTTATATTGGTACCATACTGGTATGGCTTATTTGTCATGATGTAAATGTAGGAGCACTACAAGGATAAAAATTAAAAGAAAAGTGAAAGTTTTCAAAATTACTTTTTGTTCCTAAACGTATACCTACACATACAAACCTATGTTTTGACGAGAACACCTATGCTAATGCTTACCCTTGAGGTTTATCTTGAGTTTAGCATCATGGTTATTTTTGTGGATTCTGTAGGCAACCGCTGGGACGTACTTCCCTGGAAACAAACAAAGAAGTCAAAACTTTACAAAATACACTAGGGCCTACAATTTACAACTGGTATTATAACAAAACTTCAATAGGTATTCAATTCAATGACATCACCTTTTAGAAGTAGGTCTGATAGGTATAGGAATTGGACGTTTAAACGTTTAGTGGACGTTTAGCAAAAAAAAAAAATAATTAATGAAAAGTTATTTTGTTATCACTTTTGGAGCCTACACAAACACAGGCTAACAAATAAGGCCGATCATTTTCTAAAAGTGCTTAATTTTGGTGGAGGTGCCAGGATCATTACATGCAAGTGTGAGAATAAAACCGTTGTTAATTATTCGTCGGCCGGTCATAACCCTGCTAAAAATTCTAGCCTGTTCTAGCCATTACTAGCTGATATTTTAGCCAGCGATTGCTAGCAATAGCTAGTGACAAAAAAGTTAGCTAGAGGTGGCTAGAACAAGATAGCTAGAACAGGCAAGACATAGCTAGCATTAGCAGGTCAAGGCCAGTAATAGCTAGAATAGGCTAGGTATAGCGAGGAAAAAGACAGCTAATTATAGCGAGAGCAAGCTAGTGACAGCTAGACAGCGAGGACTAACAAGTGATAGCTAGTACTTACTAGAGCTTGTCGTGGCTAGTGACAGCTAGCGATAGATAGACAGCTAGGACAAGCAAGCGCTGACTAGCAGTAAGTTAGACTAGTCATGGCTAGTGATAGCTAGACAGCTAGTACTAGCAAGATATGGCTAGTACTGGCTAGAGCTAGTCGTAGCTAGTGACAGCTAGTGAAAGCTAGACAGCTAGTACTAGCAAGAGATGGCAAGTACTAGCTAGAGCTAGTCGTAGCTAGTGGCAGCTAGTGTAGCTAGACAGCTAGTACTAGCAAGGAGGCAAG